>CM065598.1:95114679-95677179 GCA_033119425.1 Bufotes viridis | reverse complement strand
CACATACAGTATATATAGACACATACAGTATATATAGAGACACATACAGTATATATAGAGACACATACAGTATATATATAGACACATACAGTATATATATAGACACATACAGTATATATATATATATAGACACACATACAGTATATATATATATAGACACATAAAGTATATATAGACACATACAGTATATATATAGATAGACACATACAGTATATATATAGACACATACAGTATATATATAGATAGACACATACAGTATATATATAGACACATACAGTATATATATAGAGACACATACAGTATATATATAGACACATACAGTATATATAGAGACACATACAGTATATATATAGACACATACAGTATATATATATGACACATACAGTATATATATAGAGACACATACAGTATATATAGACACACATACAGTATATATATAGACACATACAGTATATATATAGAGACACATACAGTATATATATAGACACATACAGTATATATATAGACACATACAGTATATATATAGACACATACAGTATATATATAGACACATACAGTATATATATAGACACATACAGTATATATATAGACACATACAGTATATATATATAGACACATACAGTATATATATATATAGACACACATACAGTATATATATAGACACATACAGTATATATATATATAGACACATACAGTATATATATAGAGACACATACAGTATATATATAGACACATACAGTATATATATAGAGACACATACAGTATATATATAGAGACACATACAGTATATATATATGAGACACATACAGTATATATAGAGACACATACAGTATATATATATAGACACATACAGTATATATATAGAGACACATACAGTATATATATATAGACACATACAGTATATATATATATATAGACACACATACAGTATATATATAGACACATACAGTATATATAGACACATACAGTATATATATATATAGACACATACAGTATATATATAGACACATACAGTATATATATAGACACATACAGTATATATAGAGACACATACAGTATATATATAGACACATACAGTATATATAGACACATACAGTATATATATATATAGACACATACAGTATATATAGAGAGACATACAGTATATATATATATAGACACACATACAGTATATATATAGACACATAAAGTATATATAGACACATACAGTATATATATATAGACACACATACAGTATATATATAGACACATACAGTATATATATAGACACATACAGTATATATAGACACATACAGTATATATAGAGACACATACAGTATATATAGAGACACATACAGTATATATATAGAGACACATACAGTATATATATATAGACACATACAGTATATATATATAGAGACATACAGTATATATATATAGACACATACAGTATATATATATATAGAGACACATACAGTATATATAGACACACATACAGTATATATATATAGACACATACAGTATATATAGACACATACAGTATATATATATAGACACATACAGTATATATAGAGACACATACAGTATATATAGATAGACACATACAGTATATATATAGAGACACATACAGTATATATATAGACACATACAGTATATATAGAGACACATACAGTATATATATAGACACATACAGTATATATATAGACACATACAGTATATATATATAGACACACATACAGTATATATATAGACACATACAGTATATATATGAGACACATACAGTATATATATAGACACATACAGTATATATAGAGACACATACAGTATATATATAGAGACACATACAGTATATATATAGACACATACAGTATATATATAGAGACACATACAGTATATATATGAGACACATACAGTATATATATAGAGACACATACAGTATATATATATAGACACATACAGTATATATAGAGACACATACAGTATATATATATAGACACATACAGTATATATAGAGACACATACAGTATATATATATAGACACATACAGTATATATATAGAGACACATACAGTATATATATATAGACACATACAGTATATATATGAGACACATACAGTATATATATGAGACACATACAGTATATATAGAGACACATACAGTATATATATATAGACACATACAGTATATATATGAGACACATACAGTATATATATATAGACACATACAGTATATATATAGACACATACAGTATATATATAGAGACACATACAGTATATATATAAGACACATACAGTATATATATAGAGACACATACAGTATATATATAGACACATACAGTATATATAGACACATACAGTATATATATAGAGACACATACAGTATATATATAGACACATACAGTATATATATAGAGACACATACAGTATATATATAGACACATAAAGTATATATAGACACATACAGTATATATATAGACACACATACAGTATATATATAGAACACATACAGTATATATATAGAGACACATACAGTATATATATAGAGACACATACAGTATATATATGAGACACATACAGTATATATATAGACACATACAGTATATATATAGGACACATACAGTATATATATAGAGACACATACAGTATATATATATAGACACATACAGTATATATATAGACACATACAGTATATATATAGACACATACAGTATATATATAGACACATACAGTATATATAGAGACACATACAGTATATATATAGACACATACAGTATATATATAGACACATACAGTATATATATATAGACACATACAGTATATATATAGATACACATACAGTATATATATAGAGACACATACAGTATATATATAGTAGACACATACAGTATATATATAGAGACACATACAGTATATATATAGACACATACAGTATATATATAGACACATACAGTATATATATAGACACATACAGTATATATATAGACACATACAGTATATATAGAGACACATACAGTATATATATAGAGACACATACAGTATATATATAGACACATACAGTATATATATAGACACATACAGTATATATATAGACACATACAGTATATATATAGACACATACAGTATATATATAGACACATACAGTATATATATATATAGAGAGAGAGACACACATACAGTATATATATAGACACATACAGTATATATATAGACACATACAGTATATATAGAGACACATACAGTATATATATAGAGACACATACAGTATATATATAGACACATACAGTATATATAGAGACACATACAGTATATATATAGAGACACATACAGTATATATATAGACACATACAGTATATATATAGAGACACATACACACACAGTATACATATATAAAGTCCTATATACTGTTATACACACAGATATGTTGCTGGCAGAGTCCAGTAATACAGAGGTCACGTCTTCTGCTCAGTTCACACTGTAACTTTCACCTCAGGTTCTTACTATAACCCCCAGCAGCCATGACCGGGCCACACAGCCTATAGCACAGCGCCCCGATCGGCAGTCAGGACCTCGCGTTACCCTGAGTCCTTCCTGATCTCAGCCTGGAAGCGGCCATGACTTGTCACTACTCAGGGACTACAACTCCCCTCATGCACCGGAATGTCACCGATTAGTTACCAGAGAGTGTGAGGCGGCGCCCCCGTGTGGTCAGGAGGAGTGATGACCGTGCGGAGCTGGGGGTCCTAGAGGAATTCAGGGGCAGTGCGCTGTCTAGGAGGGGTATCTAATCCTAGCAGGTGCGATACTGCCTTCTAAACCGCTGTACCTAACCGTATGCTGTGTAACACAATCTACTGAGCCTCTGTATCTAATCCTATTATGTGTGGTACAGTCTGCAGTCAGCCAGTGTAATGTATCTATCTCTCATATGCGATACAGCTGTATCTAATCCAATTATGTTTGATGTCTGTAACTAAACATCTCATATGTGATACTGACTGCTATGTGATACTGCATGTGGACGTGTGTATCTAATCCTCTCCTGTGTGATACAGTCTGCTGTGTATCTAATCCTCTCCTGTGTGATACTCCATGTGGAGCTAATCCTCTCCTGTGTGATACAGTCTGCTGTGTATCTAATCCTCTCTTGTGTGATACAGTCTGCTGTGTAGCTAATCCCCTCCTGTGTGATACTCCATGTGGAGCTAATCCTCTCCTGTGTGATACAGTCTGCTGTGTATCTAATCCTCTCCTGTGTGATAGTCTGTTGTGTATCTAATCCTCTCCTGTGTGATAGTCTGCTGTGTATCTAATCCTCCTGTGTGATACAGTCTGCTGTGTATCTAATCCTCCTGTGTGATACAGTCTGCTGTGTATCTAATCCTCCTGTGTGATACAGTCTGATGTGTATCTAATCCTCTCCTGTGTGATACAGTCGGCTGTGTATCTAATCCTCTCCTGTGTGATACAGTCTGCTCTGTATCTAATCCTTTCCTGTGTGATACAGTCTGCTCTGTATCTAATCCTCTCCTGTGTGATACAGTCTGCTCTGTATCTAATCCTCTCCTGTGTGATACAGTCTGCTCTGTATCTAATCCTCCTGTGTGATACAGTCTGCTCTGCATCTAATCCTCTCCTGTGTGATACAGTCTTATGTGTATCTAATCCTCCTGTGTGATACAGTCTGCTCTGCATCTAATCCTCTCCTGTGTGATACAGTCTGATGTGTATCTAATCCTCTCCTGTGTGATACAGTCTGCAGTGTATCTAATCCTCTCCTGTGTGATACAGTCTGCTGTGTATCTAATCCTCCTGTGTAATCCCCCGGGAGTGTGGCGCAGCATTAGTGTAATCGCATTACTCTTTATGTAATGACAATCTGTGAAGGTTATGGCGCTGACGAGCGGATAGCAGGCGCCGCTCATCACCGGTGCCCGTCTTATCGCCAGCTCAGCCCTCATTAACCCCTTCATGCCCATCCTCCTCCCGGCCCCCCTCAAGTCAAATACTAATTCATTTTTTTCTGCAGCGGATCCGGTTTTTACCTCCTCAGTGACAGACGTGGCCTGGCGCTTCGCCTTCGCTGTCCACTTTTAGGCTACATGCACACGACCGTATGTGTTCGGTGGTCCGCAAAAAAAAACGGATGATGTTCCGTATGGCATCCGTTTTATTTGCGGATCCGTTGTTTTTGCAGATCCATTGTAATAAGGCCTCATGCACACGACCGTTGTTTAGGTCCACGTCCGAGCCGCATATTTTGCGGCTCGGGCGCGGACCCATTCACTTCAATGAGGCTGCAAAAGATGCGGACAGCACTCCGTGTACTATCCGCATCCGTTGCTCCATTCCGTGGCCCCGCAAAAAAAATAGAGCATGTCCCATTCCTGTCCGTTTTGCGGACAAGAATAGGCATTTCTACAATGGGCTGCGTTCCGTTCGCGGAGCGGCTTCCGTGTTTTGCGGACCGCAAAACACATACGGTCGTGTGCATGAGGCCTAATGCCTATCCTTGTCCGCAAACTAGAAAAAAAAAGGACATGCTCTATTTTTTTTTGCGGGGCTACGGAACGGACATACGGATACGGATAACACGCGGTGTGCTGTCCGCATTTTTTGCGGACCCTTTGAAATGAATGGGTCTGCATCCTATCCGCAAAAAAAAACGGAACGGACACGGAAACAAAATACATTCGTGTGCATGAGGCCTTAGTATGAGAATGGAAGGGAACGCCCCAATATTGGGAGTAGTAGTGAAAATTACAATATACCCAGATAAATATGTAGGGCATTAAAGGGGAAGTACAACCTTACTGTAACTGCGATATATCTGACGATGATGATGAGGGTGGTAGTAACAGCTGCGGCAGATGTTTCCGTTGGGCTTAAAGGGGTTCTCCAGATTTACATAAACAAAGCTTAATCTAGTTCTCCTATATCCTCACAATTGTTTGCTGTCAGTGAATGAGAGCACAATTACAGTCAGAGGCAGTAACGAGCCCAGCTCTGACGTGTACCCAGTCCTGACAACGCTCTGTGAGCTGGTAGTTTGCTACAATGTATCAGTATGGAGTCAAGGAGCATTGTCTGGGCTGGATACAATTGTATCCATGCTGAGATCAGGACTGGTTCTGTACAGGGCTACAAGCAAGAGAGTTCTCATTCACTGACAGCAAACAGGAACTGAGACACAGAGAGGATTAGGAAGTTGTCAGACTTTTCATTAATACAGAGATTAATCTTTAAAGGGGTTTTTCAAGTGTTTAATACTGATGACCTTTCTGATCAGTGGGGGTCTGACACCCGGGACCCCTGTGAACTCACTGTTTTCAAGGCCTCTTCATAGATTTCCAAGCACAGCGCCACACCTTGTATAGTGGTTGTGCTCGGTATTGCAGCTCTAAGTCCCAATTACTTGAATGGCACTGATCTGCGTCTAGGTCATGTGACCGATGAGCGTGATATCACTGGCCTAGAAAAAGGGCTGGAGCGTCGCAGGCTCTTCAAACAGCTGATCGGCGGGGGGTGTCGGGAGTCGGACCCCCATAGATCAGATACCGATGACCTATTCTGACAACGCCTTCAAAAGGGGTTGTCCAAGGAATGAAAAAGAAAGAAATAATAGTAAATAGCACGGGAGATGTTGTCATAAAAAAGCTATAGTTATACTCTCCGCTCTGTGCACCAGTGCGGCCGCCCGATCCTCTGCTGCGGCCATGACACCCTTCTATCACAAGTGAGCGCTACAGACAATCACCGGCCTCAGCCGCTCATAGCATGAGGCCGCTGAGGCCAGTTCTTGTCTGCAGCAGTCACGTGCGCCATACAGGCACATCACTGCTGCAGTCGTGGCCGCGATGACAGGAACGGCAGAAAGGAGGAGGTTTGGAATGTATTTCAGTACATTGCCCTTTAAGGTGGATATCCCTTTAAGGGTGGGTTCACATTACCGCTATGGATTCTGTTATTGTTTTCCGTTATAACGGAAAATAACGGAAGTCAAAACGGAAGCCTTTGGGCTCATGCACACGGCGGTAGGTTGTCCGTTCCGTGCGTTGGGGACTGCAATTTGCGGTCCCTAATGCACGGGCAACCTCCGTACGGCCCCCAGGATGAATCCAGACCCATTCAACTTGAATGGGTCTGCATTCGTCCGTTCCGCAAAAAGATAGGACATGTTCTATCTTTTTGCGGTACGGAACCCCAAAGAAGCACTCCGTATTGCTTCCGTAGTGTTCCGTTCCGTGATTGTGTTCCGTATCTCCGGACCCATTAAAGTGAATGCGACAACAGGCAGCACACGTTCGTGTGCATGAGCCCTTTAAGAGGCATTCCGTCTTGATCCGTCATAATAGACGACAGGACTATGTTTTCCGTCTTGCTTAAATGAAACCAGACGGATCCGTTCTGATTCCCATACACTTCTAATATGACGGATCGAAACGGAATGCCTCTTGAAGACTTCCGTTTTGACTTCCGTCTTATGGATTCCGTTATTTTCTGTTATAACGGAATCCATAACGGTGATGTGAACTCCCCCTAATTTTTAGGTCTCTTGACTGGAACCTCTATTGGGGGCCTGTACACGGTGAGGCCGGCTGTGGGATCTGTATTTGCTGCATCGGTGCTCGCTCTTATTTCAGATGGCCCAGGTTCACGCAGATCCGGCGGCGGGGCCGCACCTTCTACGCTCGCCCTCGCTCAGCGGAACCTCAGCCTTGGCGCTCCTTCACACCTGCACATGAAAATACAGCTCAGACACGGATGCCCCAGGCAGGTCTTAGATTTTTTCTTACATTTTTCTCCGCTTTCGGTTCCTTAATGTGTCCATTTTGTCCCAGATTTTGCTATAAATTGTCTGTTTTTCATCTGTATTTTTATGCTTTTTGTGTGAACTGTCTGGACAGGGCCACTTACCAGTTGCTGCAGTAACGTGAAATGTGAAAATCCATATTCTGGGTAAAAAGCCGCTGGAGAGTGACCGTAGATTGCCCTTGGCGGCTTCTCTATGGAGTCACCTTCTCTTGGCATCACCAGGCACCAGTGACATAACTCCGGCGGCCAGCCCGGTGCCAATGACACGCCGTCCTGTAATCCGCACGCCCCAGATAGAATCCACAGCTGCAGAGAACGGAATCATGCTCTTACAGGACATCGGCCTAAAGGGGTTGTCCCAAAGGGGATAAGTATCTTATTGGTGGGGGCCCAACCGCTGAGAACGAGGGTCCTGAGTCCCCCAAGTAAATGAAGCTGCAATCAAGCATGCCCGCTGCCGCTCCGAGGGATAGCCGAGCGCTGAACTTGTGATCGGTGGAAAACCCAGCGATTGGACCCCCACCAATAAGAATCGTATCCCCTATAATGTGAATAAAGGATACATTTCTATCTTAGGACAAACCCTTTAGGCCTCATGCACACGACCGTTGTTTGATTCCGTGTCCGTTGTGCCGTTTTTCGTGATTTTCTGCGGACCCATTGGTTTTCAATGGGTCCGTGGAAAACTCGGCAAATGCACTGTTTGTCCTCCGCGTCCGTGATTCCAGTCCGTCAAAAAAATGTAACCTGTCCTATTCTTGTCCGTGAAAAACGGTTCACGGACCCATTCAAGTCAATGGGACCGTGAAAAAATGCGGATGGCCATCCGTGTGTCATCCGCGTTCCACGTCCGTTTTTTTGCGGATCCCTTCGCAGGCACTTGGCAAAAATTGTCAGCCTGTCTTTTGGTAAAATCTTTTGGGTCATGTCCGCTAAAAAAAACGGAAGACACACGGAAACACAACGGAAGGCAAAAACGGACACGGATCACTGAACAACGGAACCCCGTTTTGCGGACAGCATAAAAAAACGGTCGTGTGCATGAGGCCTTAAGGGCAGGAATATTTACGCCATATAGATAGGATAAACCATAAATGTCCAATAGGAGCGTGTCCCACCTCTGGAGCCCACTCTCATGTCAATAATGGGGCTGCAAGTGAACGGAGCTTACACTGCGCATGCGCGGCCGTGCACCACTCACCGCAGTGGGAGTTCTGTAAATGGCAGACTGCAGGCTCAGCAATAGCCATGAATGGAGAAATATCTTATCGTTATGCCATAAATGTCCAGATGGGACCACCCCTTTAATGGGGAGATCCAGTCAAAATGACAAAAATATGGCTGCTTTCTTCCTAGAAGAGCACCACGGCTATCCATGGGTTGTGCCTGGTATTGCAGCTCAGCTCTATAAAGGGGTATTCCGGTTACAACAAGTGTTCCCCTATCCGCTTGATACAGGAAAACTTCTAAATTGGTGGCGGCCTTACCAGTGGGCCCCTCACCGATCACTAGGGAGGGGTCCTGTGTCCCCAGCGTGCGCTGCTGCTCTATTCACCTCCATGCTCTGTACTCTGCTTTCTCCAGCAGCCTCACAGAGATAACTGGCTCGACCGCCGCTCCATTGATTTGGGGTCCCCCATTTTCTTAAATATGGGGGTCCCAGAGGTCCGATCCCCACCAATCTAACAGTTGTCTTCTATCTAGCGGATAGGATATAACTTGTCCTTACCAGAATACCCTTTAAAGTGCTGCAATGCCGCATGCAACCTGTGGACAGGGGTGGCGCTCTTTTTGGAAGAAGGCTGCCATGCTTTTTATGATCCTGTAAAATTTGGCATCTCCATAACTTGTTTTTTTTTTTTATGCTCTTAGTCTGCATCAGACTGTAGTTAATATCCTGTCTCCACATGGAAACAGTCAGCATGTTGCTGTTGACTGATCTTTTATTCTTACAATGGATCTCTAGGCTCGTTTACATCTTAAAGTGGCTCTCCCACATTTCTAGCAAACCGACGGGACCCCCACCAATCCCCAGGATCTCAGGCCGCGTGGTAAACGGTTGTCAAATAAGCACTCCACTCGCGGTAGAAAGACTCGGTGTCGTTAAACTTTATTATCACAGGCAGAGCGGTTCTCCTTAACGGAAACGCTTCTCCCCGTAATGTCCGAAACCAGGACCCTGCGCAGTGAATGTCAGGCACAGTACATTGGTGAATTCCATGGAGAACAGACACATAGTACATAAGGCAGTTAAAGTGCCGGACGTGGACGGCCTAATACCGTATACATGTGATCATACGTGTCCGTTACATATATATTACCGCCGCAGCAACGGTGATTCCAATCATTTCCGTAATATTAACGGAAACCAGGCAAGGATGTTTGCTTACCTTGGACACGACAGTTCCTGCTGTGCTCAGCTGAGGTGGCCATCAACTTGGAGCTCTTCGGTTGTTGCAAAACCACAACTCTTAGCATCCTCTGACAGCTGCAGGCTGGGAGTTGTGGTGGAGATTCCACTGCTCCGCTGTAAAATTGGAGCTGAGCAGAGCATCTCTGTGTCGTATCCAAAGGTTAGAAAAACAATTGTAATAAATATGCTACAAAACTATCCACATAGACGTTGTCGGTGCTCTCTAAATACACAAAAAACCGCAGTATAGAAATAATAAATGAATAAATAATACATAAAAAAATTCAGAGGAGGGCCTGGAAACTCACTCAGGCTACTTTCACACTCGCGTTTTGGCTTTCCGTTTCTGAGATCCGTCATGGGCTCTCACAAGCGGTCCAAAACGGGTTGCCCTAATGCAGGGATGGGCAAGCTTTTGCAAAACTACTAATCCCAGCATGCTCGGACAGCCTACAGCAGGGCATGGTGGGAGCCGCAGTTTGCCCATCACTGGCCTAATGCATTCTGAATGGAAAAGGATCCGCTCAGAATGCATCAGTTTGCCTCCGTTCAGTCACCATTTCGCTCCGGAGGCGGACACCAATACGCTGCGTGCATGTGGTGCGGAGCAAGACGGATCCGTCCTGGCACAATAGAAAACGGATCCGTCCCCCATTGACTTTCAATGGTGTCATGGCTATAGAAGACATAATACAACCGAATACGTTCATGACGGATGCATGCGGTTGTATTATTGTAACGGAAGCGTTTTTGCAGATCCATGACGGATCCGCAAAAAATGCTAGTGTGAAAGTAGCCTAAAAGTTAATTATGAGATTATCCTCTGAATTTTAGCTAAAAATAAACCTGTGACAGGTGACAAGATAGTCTGCAAAAAAATTAGATTTTTAGTCGGGGTAAAAATTCTGAAGTTTTTCAACATAAATGTGTTTTGGCATGCAGTACCACCAGATGAGCTGTAGGTGGCAGACTTTCAAATGAGAGATGGTCACTGTATCTGCCATCTAGCCTTATTAGAACTATCGGGGACAGAATGGAAAGGATTGAGAGGGCACTGTGGTGGTGAGATGACTTAAGGGGGTTGTATGGAATTTTCTGCCTGTCCATGGGTGGTATGGGTTTTACAGCTCAGCCAGTGCTTTTTTTAAAAGGCGGCGGCTATTTTTTTTTCTAATCGTGTGCAACCCCTTTAAGACTGGTTTACTTAAAGGGGTTATCCAGGAATTTGATATTGATGGGGCCATCAATATCAAATTTCTGGATAACCCCTTTAAGGCAGCTGCCAATAAGCAATTGCCAATTCCATATGGTAAACCTAATGAGTAGTACTAAAAAATCCATATAAAACCCACATGATTGACAGGCCTCAAAAAAATTGGGGGGTTTTATTTAGACAATCATTTTTGTTAGAATAAGCCCCCCCAAAAAGGGGAAGGAAAGCGATCACTTGTTATCTGTTGGTGAATCCGGCAACGAGTGTTCAATTTCCCTGTAGCACCGCCACAGGCAAGCAGAGGTATTACAGGCTAGTGGGTCCTCCAGAGAGAAGAGAGGCTCTTTGTACCCACATTTTTACAATTGGTGGCAGTTCCCAATGGAGGACTGCCCTCAATTAAAGGGGTCATTGCATGAAAGTTATCACCTATCCATATAGGTGATAAATTATGGATTGTGGGGGGGATCTGACCACAGGGACCCCCGGCGATACCAAGAATGGAAGTCCCTCCCGAGTCCCTCCTTCATGTCAGAGAGTAGACTGTCCTCCATCAGTCCCATAGAAGTGAACAGAGCGGTGGACGGACATGCGCTATCGGACTGATCGATCTAACCATGAGGTTACCCGGTGGCAGGAAACCATAGGAGACACACGGAGAACGCCAGGATTGCCGTATCCTCCGCCGCCACAGATGAATTAGAGGAGACGCCGCGAGGAGAAGAATATGAGCTTTAATAATTAAGCAGCGCGGTATAAATTATTCATCGCTAAACTTTTTTATTTTTTCTGCCTGTCGAAATCTTAAAGTGACCTCTCAATGTGGGGGTGTCCTCTCAGCATGCAAAAGGAAAGGGGGGGGGGGTTATAATACTGGGTGCGGTCATTCTTAGTCGCCCCATGCCTTTAAAGGGAACGTTCATATGCAAATTATTTCAGTGTGACAACAGAGGGCGGTACCAGAGCAATAATGGGTCAAAAAAACATGGCGGCTTTCTTTGAAAAAAAAACAAAAAACGTGCCACTCTTGTGTGCGGTATTACAGCTTAGCCCCATTCACTTTGACGGGGTATTAATACTTTTTTGGTGTCGCATGAAACCATAGAATGTCAATCATTTCAAAAGTGGGCGGGGTCTTATAAAATAATTTACATGTGCCACCTTTTTTACGGGCGATTTGACATGTAAAATACATTGTATCCCCCTCCCCTCATAATCATGGTGACATGTCTTCTTTAGGCTACACGCACACAAACGTTGTTTGTTTCTGTGTCCCTTCCGTTTTTTTTGCGGATAGGATGTCCGCATCAGTATGTCCGTTCTGTAGCCCCGCAAAAAAAAATAGAACATGTCCTATTCTTGTCAGTTTTAGGCATTGTTACAAAAAAAAAAAAAACGGATGGCATACGGATGTCATCTGTTTTTTTTTATTTTTTTGCAGATCCGCAACTTGCGGACCGAAAAACGCATACGGTCGTGTGCATGTAGCCTTAAAGGGGCCCCCGAACTGGTGGATTTGACACCAGGTGGTCAGGACTATGGAAGCAGATGGGAGGGCTGTGCTACATGGTTTCTAAAAGTTACGAATGGGGGCTGTGGACACGGTGTAGCAAAGCCCCACCGGCTCTTTGCGTAGTTTTGGACACCGCACCCAAGTTGGATGGCGGTCAAGGGGACCCCCGGGTATGCAAACAAATCTGTGCCCCTCCAGCTGACCTATACATAGTGGGGTTACGTATAAAACGTACACCATTGGGCTGATCACAAAGTGTCCCCTCACTAAGACCCCGGCTATCAGCTGTAATCTGTGAGGGAACCTGTTAGTAAATGTTCAGTTTTTCTACAGCGCCACCACAGGGGAAGTTAAGAATTACACTCTGTCCATTCACACCTCGATGCTCAACCTGCGGCCCTCCAGCTGTTGTAAAACTATAACTCCCACCATGCCCTGCTGTAGGCTGTCCGAGCATGCTGGGAGTTGTAGTTTTGCAACAGCTGGAGGGCCGCAGGTTGGGCATCTCTGATTTACACCAATGGGTAATGCAGGACAGAGCGAGAGACTCTCTTTGTACCCGCTCTCCTGACAGAAGACCCAACTTCTATTGCCTAAAATAGGATATCTAAACTGGACAACACCTTTAAAGGCTATGTACACCTATCGGGGCAATTGTTTTATTTTATGTTATTGCATTGTATTCATTTTGAGTTAAAAATCTTTTTTTAATTGGTCTTTATTCAAAATGTTGAGCCCCTTTCTCCGTACAGACTTGAGATTCCCTAGTAGCAGGCTCTCTATTTTCACTCTGTTCCATCAGGCAGTCATAAACAAAAAACTTCCCCCGAAGGTATACATAGCCTTTAAGACCTGAGTCCATATGGCACAGAAGACATTACAGCTCAGTCTCAAGACATTATACACCTATATTGCTATGAATATTATAGAAGATATACAGAACATACAGTATACATAAACCTCTGTAATTTGCGCCGTCTCCGACTACAATGAACCTGTACATTTTGCATTGACATGGTTGTCAGCCTCAGGCCTGGTTCACACCATGTTTTTTTGTGGGTCGTATTTATGGAGTACTGATTGGAGGTGTCACCAAAGGCCAATCTATGGGGGTCCGACAGCTGGGACTCCAGCATGAAGCGGCCGGGTGTGCATGTACTGTATGGGAAACACACCCCCACCCCCGCGATATATCCTGTGTGAACCAAGTCTGATGGCGTTATGGCACAGAGAAGACTGGTTAATGGAAGACAGGACCATTCAGAAGGAAGCAGAGTAATGGTGGACCCACCGATGGCGACTCATTATGAGGACCTCCACCAATACAACATATGGACAATTCCTTTAAAAAGTAATCAGCAGCAGGATCAACTCCATTAAACTAGGCATACTTTCTGCCAGGGTTGATCCCGCTGATTAAAACAATGCCTGTCTTGTGAAAATGGGTGGCAGCGTTCCTGAGAAAAAAGGCCTTTATTCGTCATGCAAATGAAGGCTTCAGTGCACTGGGGGAGGGGCCAGCACTGAAGCGCTTATTTGCATAAAGATTAAAAGTCTTTTTTTTTCTCTGGAAAACCGCCACCATTTTTCCAAGACAGGTATCGTATTAAGGAGGAGAATCAAGTATGCGTCTGCTTTAATTGGGTTGGTCCTGCTGACAGGTGCCCTTCTGAATATTTCTATTGCACTTTGTATTTCATTTCTTTTCAAGACCTCTGCTTGCTGTAACGCAGCACAGTCATTACATCTGAGCTTGCCCTGGTGGAAGCGCATTGATACAAACACTGATTACATTCTATTCATTGACAATAAGCAGAGATCTTGAACATTAGAAAGTCGCAGATAATTCTTTTCTTTACCTAAAATGGGAAAAATCCCTTTAAATAGTAATTGCGAATACACTTTAATAGTTGGGGGGAGTATCTTCAGTTCGGACAGTCACAGGACTGCCTAACAGCTCTTTTAGATGTACTGCTAGAGCTGAAGTTTTGGTGCATTGTGCTGGCACCCTCTGCCACACAGCATGGGTCTGTAGTCCCTGCCTGTATCTGAATGGGTTTGGGTACTATGTCACATAAAACACAATGGAAGACAAATTTCGGACCTTCGATGGGACCCCAAGACAGACTCTAATCTACGGGTCCCACCATACACAAGGCCTTCTAGATTATTATGTTGCCCATAGCAACCAATCACAGCGCAGCTCTCTTTTTTTATCGCGCTCTTGAAATATGAAAGCTACGTTGTGATTGGTTCCTATGAGCAACAGCAGCAGTTTTTCAAACTGTGCCCCCCTCCCTTAGGTACCAGTCATAACAAAGAGGCACAACATGGCAGACGCCTGCAGGGCCCTGTGTAATGCCTTGTTCCCTTAACAACCAATCACAGAGCAGCTTTTATTGCGTAGACTGCTCTTGAAATATAGAAGCTGTGCTGTGATTGGTTGCGATAGGCAACAATGGCAGTTTTTCCTTTTAAACCATTTTGAGAAATGTGCCCCCTTGGTAACAGCGATAACCAAGAGGCACAACATGGCAGACGCCAACAGGGCCCTGTGTAAGGCCTCGTTCCCATGAACCCTGAAAGTGAAACTCTGACTGATTGTTGTGGGCGACAAGGACATATGGGGTCATTTATCAAAATGGTGTAAAGTAGAACTGGCTTAGTTGCCCATAGCAACCAATCAGATTCCACCTTTCATTTCCCAAAGGAGCTATCAAAAAAAGGTGGAATCTAATTGGTTGCTATGGGCAACTGAGCCAGTTCTACTTTACACCAGTTTGATAAATGACCCCCAAAAGTCCTCTTAGACTGGTCCACTTTTCCAACAAACAAAATGGCTGCCACCAAGGGTGGGAAAACCAGGTTCTAAAGGGTTAGTGAATATATGGACCAAAGAGTTGAGCTAGTCCAGTGCTCTAACCTACTGATATATTGAGAATTATCAAAATGGTGTCCTCACTAGACACGTTCGACAGTTTCCTCCACCGAACCTCCATTATTAGTTAGGGCAGAGAGGTGCTGTGCTCTGTGGGCACAACCATGGGAAACATGAGCGCCTCAAGAGTTGCTAACGGCCATCATCTAACTTTTGGCGGCTGTCTCCCCCATGGGAGTTTCCTTGGGGGGTAATCTGACCCATGGTTTTGTGAGCTACTACTGGTACCGCTGAACGTAACCTGTGAATCATGAGGGGGACCCGAAATAATACTAGACTTAAAGGCTCCAGGACTAGAAAAAGACAGCTGCTTTCTTCCAAAAACAGCGCCAAACCTGTCGGCGGGTTCTTTGTGGTATTACATCTCAGCCGTATTCACGTCAATGGAGCTGAACTGCAGACACAAGCCATGGATAGGCGCAGCACTGATTTTGAAAGAATGCAGCCATGTTTGTCTACTTCTAGAGAGTCCCTGTTAAAGGGGTTTTCTGAGACTTTAATACTGATGAGTATGAGATGATCAGTATCTGATCAGTGGGGGTCCAACACCTGGGACCCCCGCCTATCAGCTGTTTGAGAAGGCACCGGCACTCCTGTGAACGCCGCGGCCTTCACTCTGCTTTTCTTAGGCCGAGTGACATCACGTTTATCGGTCACGTAGCTTAGCAGCAGCTCAGCCCCATAGAAGTGAATGGTGCTCCGCGGGATACCAAGCACAGGAGCATCGTTGTCTTCTCAAACAGCTGATCGGCGGGGGTCCTGGCGGTCCGACCCCACAGGTCAGATACTGATGACCTATCCTGAGGACAAGTCATCAGTATTTAAAGGGGTTGTTTCACTTCAGCAAATATAATTTATTATGTAGACAAAGTTAATTTAAGGCACTTACTAATGTATTGTGATTCTCCATATTGCTTCCTTCATTTTTCCATCACATCATACGCTGCTTGTTTCCATGGTTACGACCACCCTGCAATCCATCAGCAGTGGTCGTGCTTGCACACTATAGGAAAAAGCACTAGCCTATGCACACTCCTACGGTCCCGGCCACCAGAAAGGCTGATGCTTTTTCCTATAGTGTGCAAGCACGACCACTACTGATGGATTGCAGGGTGGTCATAACCATGGAGATTAGCAGTGTATAATGTGATGGAAAAATGAATCCAGCCAGCAAAGGAGGCAATATGGACAATCACGATACATTACTAAGTGGCTTGTAAAAACTTTCTCTACATGATAATTGCCACTTTCTGAAGTGAGAGGACCCCTTTAAGTCTCGGAAAACCCTTTTAACCATACTGCAGGCAAGGTATCCAAAATTATACTTTGGGGTCCACTCAGAAATCTACTTGCACTCAGCCCATTGAGCCCCATTTCTAAATCCCCTCTCCTACGTTAGATTTACATACGGTCACAACCAACGACAAAGTTCTGAACACGAAAGCATCAGGCGGCAAATCACCTGCCGATAATGGCGTGCTATGTGGTCACATCAGGCATAGGTCACAACAGTAAAATTTAAAGGGGCATAGCGTTACATAATAATTTTTTTTGGGGGGGTAGGAATGCCTCTTTTTTGGGCCGTTTGCGATCACACTACAGATCTATCTAGGTGGTGTGAGGACATAAAACTGCTACTACCCGACAGCACGGTAAATTATGGAATATTTCCCGGGTCGCTTGTGATGCCTCTACCATTGTATTGCTTGAGGATTGCCATCACCCAGCATTTGCGTCTCTGGGAAGCCATCTCATTCTTATATAACGAGCCCCCGCGTATAGCTGTGCCAGGCTGGCGTTATAAGGAAGACTGCGAGTCCCAAGGCTATGATAAGGTTCCACCTCGTACGTAGGTTAGATATAGTCATCTAGCTGGAAATCCTGCCGACGGCTGGGAAGAAGGAATCTCCTGGAAAGGCAACGCACAAAGACACAGCAGGCATGCAGACGCGCTTGCTCTCTACAGCGCGCAGACCATTTAGCTGCCTGCCGGGGGTCAGTATGCGCCTTGCAATGAAATGGTTAACACTGTGGCTTTAAGGATCTAGCGGTGCAAGTGCAAACAGAAAAGATGGCATTTCATTTGGGGAACCGATCAAGCAATCTTCTGAACCTAAATCATGCAGGACCTAAAGTAAAAACGTGAAAGTTACGGAGGGAAGGGGTTAATCTTCGCAGAAAGGAGATGCTACGGAGAAAGGTAACTGGGATCCTCCGGAAGAGCAGGGAGCTTGGCAGATGGGATGGTAAATCTGGATTAAAAGGTTGGGTCCATCAGCAGCAGGTTCCAGAATAGGTCAATGCACAAAATACAGTCATGTTACCCCGTGACCGGTCCTCCTGTTGGGTGCCAGGTCTGCAGAAACCACATTTTTGGCCATGTGCAAGGAAAAAAAAAAAATCTACTTCAGGGCGAGAAGATGTGAGCTCACGAAAGTTTGACCACGCAAACAGCCAGTATGATAGCAATCAGAAGGACGGCACTGAAGACCACCACGGCCAAAAGTTTACTCAGGTCGCAAATAGCCTTGTTCTCTTCTGCAGATATGGTGCCAGGAGACGATGCCCCGCCGCTGGTGGCACACTTGAGTTCTGCCCCTGGGTTCTGCTTGGCTTCCACAGTCCACTGAGGAACGCCGACCTTCATTTCCATCTCGTGCATCATCTCGTCGACTTGTTTGATCTCATTCTCCAGGTCCTTGAGGTCCATGACATCTATGTTGTGCTCGCCGTCGTATTTCATGTTCTGAACGCTCATGGCCCTCGCTGCCACCCCTGAGGTACCGCCGCTCATGCCAGTCTGTATGATGTGCTTTTTGGGTATATTCAATGGGAACTCTTGACCAAGCTCCAGGGCTCTTCTCATGTCCGTCTCGAGGAGGTCCATACAGGTGGAGAATATGACCCATAGCCTCTCAAACTCAACCTTGTCTTCTTTGCTGAGACTGTTGTCCTTGAGAGTGCTGGTCAACTTGTTCCTGTTGGCCACCGCTAGCTCCTGGGCTTTCTGTCGAGTCTTCTTCAACTCCTCCCGAAGGTTCTGGGAGTCGGCAGTGCCACCTATGGTGAGCACCAGGTGTCTGTAGCATGCTGTCACCCTATTCAGGGCATCCAGTAATGCCTTGCACTCCTCCTTCAACATCTCCTCTAAGGAACCTTGCAATCCCAACCGATAAGGAGACTGGTGGAATCCTCAAAGAATACCAAGGGGATGGGACTCCACCAGGAACATCCTTATAGGAATGTCCTTGGGAAATTCAAGAAGTTTTGCATCTCTTGGCATTGGAAGAACGCAGTAGTCTGTGCAAACCGTGCATTATCTGCAAGTCAAACTCTATGGAGAAGATACATCTTTCTAAGTTATGCAGAAGAAGAAAATGAAGGTCTCCAGATGAAAGTTCAGTTCTCTCATTACCAAATGTCTATAGGTTCCTCTGGAGTTTTAATTTAGTATGAGTCTACACATATGTCCCATATCCATCGGATGTATTCCATCCTCAAGTCTTCATTCCTGTATCCAGCTCCATAAAAAATCCAGAGTCCTTGGCAGCAGCCTCCTGGTACTCAGCAGGGAGCTGTCCATGCATCCTGCTCTTAGCTCTGCAAAGCCTGGAATAGCCACCACCTGCATGAGTCACGTGAGGTCAACACATTGGGAGGGGGGGGGACATGTGACCCAATGTTACTCTGCAGCCACCATCTTTGCTAAGGGCAAAGTGGTGCTTAATCAACGTTTGACTTAGAATGCTATAGACGCTGTGTAGGCTTTGTGTACGGATATAGGTCACATAAAAATGAATTAAATTTCACTTTCCTCAATTTGGCTTTAAAAGGAATCCCCCTACTCGCATTGCACAGACTTACGCACTACCAGGTACAATTTGTGTATATCACTTTTCATACATCTTAGTATTGTTGCTATGATAGAGATGCTGAAGAAAATACTCGACTTTCATCTATTTTCAGTCAATAGGAAGGATTCAGTTTTCCAGAATCAAAGATGGCCGCCGGCATTTGCGTGTCAGTGACGTTTCTGCCTCGTCGCCCACTAGAGCGCCGGCCTTTTGAAAGTCCCGCCCCTATCTGCTTAGGATTAGCTAGGAGGAGCGTCAGTCACACTGAGGCGCATGTTCATTGGCTGCCTTCAGTGTTGACCGTTCAGCTCTGCTGTGTGCTCCGGAGAACTGGGGTAAAGGAGAGCGGCTGCAGCGGAGGAGTGGGTAGCGGTATGTTCCCCCCGCTGAGTGAGTACCGGAACTTTCATTCCGTCTGTGGGTTTCTACTCTCCGTGGGACCTGTTCACTTTAAGGACCCCCCCACCTGTGTGGCAGGGTGCAAGGAGGGCCACAGGGCCCCACTCTGGGAAAAGCTCAGTTTCCCTGTGAAGGAGCCACGATTCTCAAGCTCCAGATGGCAGGGCATGAGGTGACTACTCTCAGTCACTGGTTTAGAGGTCAGGACTATGTGGACACCTGGTCACATGATGCGACTTTCCTTTGATTTTTGTGCTGCTATTTTTCTTTTCTGTCCATGTTAAAGTCAAAAGGTACTCTTTACCCTCCTGGTGGAGTTCCCCTTTAAATTAAACATGGCTGCCAAGCCTAATGATCAGAGAAGGGGCTGTGAATGTGAGATTGTAGGGGGTGATATTGGGGTTCAGGGTAGTTCCCCCTCCCCTCTTGGGGTTGCACAGATGAGTGGTGGTTCCTCAGACGCGGGGGCGCTGTCGTTATTAGTCACGCGGACGGTGGTTCTGGCAGAAGACGTCGGATTCGTTGGCAGCTCACTCTGGAGATTTCTTAATTTCAAGACTTTGCCAAGAGGGAATTCCCTTTCCTACCAGCTGATCGCATGTGAGGACGGAGTCTCCCCCGCCCCTCGCTCTCTTCATGTAATCCGCAATCTGCTGTCTCCATGATACCACAGGAGGGAAATTACTTTGACTTTTCCGGTATTGAGTTCCGTCCTTGGGGCTCAATACCGGAAAAAAACTGATCAGTTTAATCCTAATGCATTCTGAATGGAGAGCAATCCGTTCAGGAGGCATCAGTCCCTCTTACGTTTTTTGGATGGAGAAAATACGGTATTTTCGCCGTCCAAAAACCCGGAACACTTGGCGGAATGCCGACATTAATTTCCATTAAAGTGTATTAGTGCCGGATTTGGCATTAAAATTACCGCCTTGACGGATCCGGTCTTCCGTTAAACCTTTAAAAATGTAAAAAAAAGATTACTAGATCCGTTTTTCCTGATGACAACCGGAGAGACGGATCCGGTATTGCAATGCGGATCCGTCTACAAATGGTATCCGTTTGCATACAGATTGCCGGATCCGGCAGGCAGTTCCTCACTTAGCTTTCTGCAGGCTCTCAATGGCGTTTGGTTTGTCTACCGCTAGGCACCCTGTTATCCGTGGGTCAGTCTACACTGCCGTTCTGGCATTCTATTCCTGACTTAGGAAGCTCTCTATGATAAAGCGCTTGAAGTGGCGGCGGTATACGATGCCTCCTGGGGCGGCTCCTTCTCGTCGCAGAGTCTCGTCTGGCGCATCTTCGATTTTATGAACCGTTCGATTCAGGCGTAAAATATTCGGGTTTTTTAAAAATTCCTTCAATTGGGTCAGCTCTGCCGCGGTGCAGGGGATTCTGGGAGTTCAGGGTGTGAATAATTTATCCCTTGTTTGTGCCGTGCCAAGGGGAGCGCAACTAAAGTGCAGCCTTTAATGGGTCATCCTCCTCACGCTGCCGGGGCGTCTCCTCTCTGAGGCGCAGAGGGCGGCGCTGCTGAAGAATCTTTCGGACTGTACATTGGTGTATAGCGGTAGTCGTCGACTACAGCCATGAGATCCCGGGTGTAGGCCAATCATCTGACCTGCATTGCATGCGATGACTCTCTTGGCCCCTAGGCCTCCTCTGGTGCAGCTTCGGCTGTGACTAGAGTACGACTTGATGTTCACACCTGCGTCCCGCTGTGATGGTGTCCCTGGCAGGACCGCTGCTGCTGCGGGGTCGGGTGCAGTAATCTGCTGCGGTAACTTTCGCTGCGATTATTGGTTGCGCTGTATTTGTCAACGAAAACTGTATAAAAAATAAATAAAAAGAATAATATTTTTCAGTGAAATTGTTAAATCTGCGAGGAGAGCGATGGCCGGATGTTAATGGAAGAAGCTTTCCTTCCTTCCATGTCTCTAAATGACTGTGACGGTTAACCCTTTGCTTCCTGCGGCTGCCCAACCGTAGAAACTGAGTGACTGTCTCATTCCTAAAAAAAAAATCAGGGTGCATCGTGGGCCTCTGTTAATTGGGGTCATGGCGTCAGCGGCGGTGCGAGCGGCTAGAATTTGTCCCCATTCTTTGTGACAGCTGCGCTCGTGCCGGCGGTAAGAGGCTTACAGCTAGTTATTTGTCATCTGTAATCTCCTCGCCCAAAAACAAAAGGCCGATCAACCAAATAACCTACTTCCCCCCCCCGGCCATCTGCTCCGCCGCAAACGGAAAGGAATCGCCCCCAGTTTTTTTTTTTCTTTTGCATAATTACAGAAGATTTCCTTTCATCGGATGCCAGTCTAGCCTGGCGTACGGCTGTGTGCCCCTGCAGAGGGGCGGTGTTTATGCACATTCAGCATTTTTGGGATATGCGCCAGGGCAGAACGGGGCGGGGCTTGCAAATGTCCCCCAATTTTGGAGATCAGATGTTGGTAAAGTGATATCCCCATCATAGATCTTTAGATCCCATGTAGTTCCTACCAATACGGGGGTCCCCTGAACTCCCTAAATGGAGAGGTGGCTCCCTCTCTCTATTTACTTCTTTGGGAGTTAAAGGGGTACTCCCATCTCGGATATCGCTAGGAAATGCCACCAATGTCAGATAGATGCGGGTCCCACGTCTGGGACTTGCCTTTTATTTCCACAATGGGGGCCTAAAGTGAAGAAAAGCACATGCGCAGCATGTTCTCTATTTATCACTATGGTCGTTCCAAAAATAGCCGAGTGAGCATGCTTGGCTCTTTTTGGAAGTCCCTAGCGGTGAATGGACAGCGCACCACTATGGGACTGCCGGAAATGGCTGAGCCAGGACTCGGCTATTTTCGGGGCTCCCATAGTGGGCACATATTGGAGATAAGTGGGACCCACACCTATCAAGATGAGCCAACCCCTTTAACTGAAACGGAAGTTTCCGTAACCCCCCCCCCCTTAGAAGTGAATGGAGAGAGATGCGGATGTGCACAACTGAATCTCCATTCATTCTCAGCCTGATCACATCTACCGGTACACCCCACCGATAATATGGGGTAACTGCCCGCCCTTGTATTGGCCTTGATGTGTTTCCCCCATAAAGCAGAAGTTTAACAAGTACAGAGAAGGAAATGACCCCGAAGATCTCAGGACCTTAAACTTTAATTTGCCTTAAATTCACATTTTAAAGACCAATCAGAGCACTGGAAAATAACTTGCCCTGTATGCTCCTCCCCCTAGGAGCCCACTCAGCAGAGCAGTGCAGCTGTGCCCTAATTTACAGCGATCCTGTCCGGGCAGGAGGGCCCCTTTAAGCGTTAAGTTGCAGACAGTTCTTGCACAGTGTTTTTTCTTCTACTGAAGTCTCTTTGCAAACACAAGAAAAATCAATGTTCAGTCCAATCCGTAAATCACTAACCGTCGTTTAGTCTTAAGTGCAGGCAGTTCCAGCAGTGCATGGAGGGAGGGGTGCCAAATAATCACAGGGTGGTGCGGGTAATGAGCCGGTGTTCTGCAGAGCAAGCACTCCATTAAAGAGTCTTGAATGTGGGGCAGAGGAGTGGGGGCGTTCACCTATATAGCATTCATTGTAAGGCTGAATCTCATGTAGTGACCTGTTTCTATGTAGCACTGCGTCAAAGCTGAAAGGCATTGTGGGAGATGTAGTGCTTGCATTGCATGGTGGGGGGCATCGTGCCCAGTGGGGGTGGCGCTTTTTACCATATGTTATAGGGCCCAGCATTTCCACTTGCATCCCTGGCTATATCGTATGGCTTTAAGGGCCTGGTGGGGGTGGAGTGCCTGTTGGCGGTACATAGGGGCAGTGTGTTTAACCGTTTGCTGTAGCGCCCATCGATTTCCACTTGCAGCCCTGGCTGTAGGGGCCTGGTGGGGGTCGACATGCCCTTTGGCTGACTGTTGGGGGCAGCGACGGCATGCCCTTTAGTAAGTAGAATTGACAAGTCCCCGATCCCCTGCGGCCGGGCTGAGGGATCAGTAGATCTCATTCGCCTCCTGGTAGCGACATAATCTCTTATAATTCAGATCACTGCCGACAGCTGTCAGGACCCCTCATGCTGGTATATGGGGGGGCAGGGTCTGCACAAATCCATGATGGTCTTCATTATCCCTGTCTTCCCAGGAGCGTGATACCCCCGTGTAATTAAGGAGATATGGGGGAGCAGACATGACCGAGATCACTTACCTGCTGTCCGGCAGCTCCAAGAACTGACAGTCCTTATGGCTTTATATGATGAGGACATCCTGAACAACGCTTTCTACCTGACAATCCAGAAACAGAGGCCCGACCTGATCAACAAAGCTGCAGAGGCCCACGGCATTGTAAGTACCACCGGGGCGGCACAGGATATTACTGGGTAGCCGTATTGGCCACTTGCTAGAAGCAGTATTATAGTAGTTATATTCTTGTACATAGGAGGCAGTATTATAGTAGTTATATTCTTGTACATAGGAGCAGTATTATAGTAGTTATATTCTTGTACATAGGAGGCAGTATTATAGTAGTTATATTCTTGTACATAGGAGGCAGTATTATAGTAGTTATATTCTTGTACATAAGAGCAGTATTATAGCAGTTATATTCTTGTACATAGGAGCAGTATTATAGTAGTTATATTCTTATACATAGGAGGCAGTATTATAGTAGTTATATTCTTGTACATAGTTGTCAGTATTATAGTAGTTATATTCTTGTACATAGGAGCAGTATTATAGCAGTTATATTCTTGTACATAGGAGCAGTATTATAGTAGTTATATTCTTATACATAGGAGGCAGTATTATAGTAGTTATATTCTTGTACATAGGAGGCAGTATTATAGTAGTTATATTCTTGTACATAGGAGGCAGTATTATAGTAGTTATATTCTTGTACATAGGAGGCAGTATTATAGCAGTTATATTCTTGTACATAGGAGGCAGTATTATAGTAGTTATATTCTTGTACATAGGAGGCAGTATTATAGTAGTTATATTCTTGTACATAGGAGCAGTATTATAGCAGTTATATTCTTGTACATAGGAGCAGTATTATAGTAGTTATATTCTTGTACATAGGAGTCAGTATTATAGTAGTTATATTCTTGTACATAGGAGGCGGTATCATAGTAGTTATATTCTTGTACATAGGAGCAGTATTATAGTAGTTATATTCTTGTACATAGTTGTGCAGTATTATAGCAGTTATATTCTATACTTACACAAGTAACACAGAGTGAGCGCTCCATTGAGTCTGTCTCCAGCTGTGGATGTGATCTCATTGCTGTTTTACAGTGTTGGCGGCTCGTCGTTTTCATGCACATTGTAGAATGGTCTTCTGAATTCTTTCTAGTGCGGTGACTAAAGTTCCCCTGATCTTTGCCATTCAGACCTGTCATTTATCACCTGCTACTCCCTTTTATCCATGTTCAATATGAATTGCTTGCTGTATAATTATGTTATGGTTGCCCTTTCAATTTTGAGTTAATTGATTGCCCCCCTCCATGCCCCGTTTCACTGCACAGCGGGATGAGCCATCATTTCCTGGCTGTTATAATATTTCATTTTCAGTCACAGGAAGGAAAAGCACCGTAGTGGAATAATGAGCCTGGAGAGGTTGATATGATGGGCATACGGCGGGGAGCTGACCTCCTGTACGCCATTTGTGCTCTTCTCTGTGGATCATCAGAGGTCTTCTTCCTGCCACCGTCAAACTTCTGGTCACTTTTTCCTCTAGGTGGCGCCCTCTGTATTCTTTATCTTGCCCCGTTTAGGTCCAAGCGCCACCTAGACGGTGATACATGTACCTGAATTTTTAGGGTTTCACACAGACATTGGTGTTCTGCAGAGGGGAAATTTAGGCTTGTTATCTAAAGAAGTATAGCTCAGACTTGAAGTTTAGCCACAAACATTGCAATCAGGGGGTCTAAGAGCAGTACAAGATATGTAATGTATGTACACAGTGACTGCACCAGCAGAATAGTGAGTGCAGCTCTGGAGTATAATACAGGATGTAACTCAGGATCAGTACAGGATAAGTAATGTAATGTATGTACACAGTGACTGCACCAGCAGAATAGTGAGTGCAGCTCTGGAGTATAATACAGGATGTAACTCAGGATCAGTACAGGATAAGTAATGTATGTACACAGTGACTGCACCAGCAGAATAGTGAGTGCAGCTCTGGAGTATAATACAGGATGTAACTCAGGATCAGTACAGGATAAGTAATGTAATGTATGTACACAGTGACTGCACCAGCAGAATAGTGAGTGCTGCTCTGGAGTATAATACAGGATGTAACTCAGGATCAGTACAGGATAAGTAATGTATGTACACAGTGACTGCACCAGCAGAATAGTGAGTGCAGCTCTGGAGTATAATACAGGATGTAACTCAGGATCAGTACAAGATAAGTAATGTATGTACACAGTGACTCCACCAGCAGAATAGTGAGTGCAGCTCTGGAGTATAATACAGGATGTAACTTAGGATCAGTACAGGATAAATAATGTCATGTATGTACAGTGACTGAACCAGCAGAATAGTGAGTGCAGCTCTGGAGTATAATACAGGATGTAACTCAGGATCAGTACAGGATAAGTAATGTATGTACACAGTGACTGCACTAGCAGAATAGTGAATACAGCTCTGGGGTATAATGCAGGATGTAACTCAGGATCAGTACAGGATAAGTAATGTATGTACACAGTGACTGCACTAGCAGAATAGTGAATACAGCTCTGGAGTATAATGTCGGATGTAACTGGTAAGTTGTTTATTATGGAGATGTGTGTCAAATTTTGTTTTTCGTAAGATTTACTCTGATACAAATAATAAATGCATCTCAATTACTTTCTCGGGGATGTTTTCTCTTTCCCTTACATGCCCCCATAGTCGGTGTGAGAATGACATGCGGCATCCTTTGGTGTGCAGTGTCGGCTCGGTCTTGTGGTTAATCCTGTGACCGGTCAAGCTTGTAGATGAAGACTGAAGGCTCCTCTGTTCTTAAGGAGTGTGATCGCTCCCTCCCTCAGGAGGCTCATATGGGGCGTCTTCATCCCCTCCTGATAACTGTAGATAATTTCTAAATCCACTGTCTAATTATCTGCGGTGCTAAATGTGCCTAGTGTTTGTGTAAGTGCCGGGCCCTTCCGCCGCCTCCCTCGTGGTTGTATTTGAGAAAATTCTGCTGCGTTAAATGCGTTTAGAACGATGGCGGTCATTCGGAGGCCCGAAGGAGTCATGTGACCCATGTACTAGGAAGATGTCCACGTATCCGTCCATAGACAGCGATCTGAGGGGCATGAAATGAATAGAACGCCTGCCGTATTACGCCCAGAGGAGACTATATCTGAGTGTTCTGCTTCTTTATACCATTTATCATTATCATAAGGACGGCCGGGGGGCCAGGATTATCTGTGTTTTCTGCCTGCAGGAAATGACAGGCTGCGCTGCCGCCAAATGCTAAGAATTAGCCAGAAATCTGTTTCCTAAAGCCCTTATTAAGATTGTCATGTAAATCAGATTTGTCTCCAAATATAGAGCAGCGCATCCTGTAGGCCTCAGCTCTTAAATAAAATCTTTAAAGGGATTCTGTCAGCTAGCCTGAGCCTATAGAGCTGAGGACATGCGCAGCTAGAGCGCCACCAGCATGTCCGCAATATACATTCCCCATAGCTCTGAGTGCTTTTATTCAATCAAAAAAACTATAGTGTAAGTAAGGGGCCCAAGGGGCTGTTACCTGCGTTTTAGGAGCCGAGCCACGCCCCCTGTGAAGCAGCCCAGCACCGCCCGCATCCTCCGAATCACCTCCTTGTTCCCCCAGCGTCACAGAGTTGAAGCGCTTGTAATCTCGCACGTGCGCGAGTATGCCCGCATGTGAGTGCCGACATGTTGTTTCTTCTTTGTGCTGGCATCGGCCTAGAGAATGAATTGTGCATGTGCGAGATTACTGCGCTTCAACTATGTGACATCAGAGGAGCAGGAGGAGATTCAGAGGATGGGGGCGGTGCCGGGCGCCTTCACGGGGGGCGTGGCTGGGCTCCTGAAAAACGTTGTATATATATTATATATAATATAATAATTTTTTTTTACTGAATAAAAGCTTCGGAGCTATGATGGAATGTATATCGTGGACGTGCTAGTGGTGATCTACCTGCGCATGTCCTCAGCTCTATAGGCTCAAACTAGCTGACAGACTCCCATTTAAATACTACATTCTGCGACCAACCCCCCTCCCCTCTACCCTCCTTGTACCTGCGCTCTTCTCCCTTGCACCTGCGCTCTTCTCCCCTGTACCCTCCTTGCACCTGCGCTCTTCTCCCTTGCACCTGCGCTCTTCTCCCCTGTATCCTCCTTGTACCTGCGCTCTTCTCCCCTGTACCCTCCTTGTACCTGCGCTCTTCTCCCTTGCACCTGCGCTCTTCTCCCCTGTACCCTCCTTGCACCTGCGCTCTTCTCCCCTGTACCCTCCTTGCACCTGCGCTCTTCTCCCCTGTACCCTCCTTGCACCTGCGCTCTTCTCCGCTGTACCCTCCTTGCACCCGCGCTCTTCTCCGCTGTGTCCGCCTTGCACCCGCGCTCTTTTCCGCTGTGTCCGCCTTGCACCCGCGCTCTTCTCCGCTGTGTCCGCCTTGCACCCGCGCTCTTCTCCGCTGTGTCCGCCTTGCACCCGCGCTCTTCTCCGCTGTGTCCGCCTTGCACCTGCGCTCTTCTCCCGCTGTGTCCGCCTTGCACCTGCGCTCTTCTCCGCTGTGTCCGCCTTGCACCTGCGCTCTTCTCCCCTGTGTCCGCCTTGCACCTGCGCTCTTCTCCCCTGTGTCCGCCTTGCACCTGCGCTCTTCTCCCCTGTGTCCGCCTTGCACCTGCGCTCTTCTCCGCTGTGTCCGCCTTGCACCTGCGCTCTTCTCCGCTGTGTCCGCCTTGCACCTGCGCTCTTTTCCGCTGTGTCCGCCTTGCACCCGCGCTCTTCTCCGCTGTGTCCGCCTTGCACCCGCGCTCTTCTCCGCTGACGAAGTGCTTCAGCTCCTCTTAAGATCGGTGAGGTTGTCGGAGCTTGGACCCCCACTGATCATAGACTGATGACCTGCCCTAACATTATAACATTATTTAAGGTAGGATATCACTGACAGTTTCATGAAATCTCTTCTTTGTCCTGTGTCTAAAGGTTCTGGTGCCGTGTAAAGGAAGTCTCACCAGCAGCTTATTCTCCACCTGTCACTTGGATTCCTATCTTCTTAAACCCAGTGAAGGGGGGTTTCTGACAGAAAATGGAAAGGTAAGGATATTTAAAGGGGTTTTTCCAGAATCGCGGTGCAGTGGTCACACACACACTGCCGCACCACTCAAAGTCTATGGGATAGCGGAAGAGAGCCGAGCGATGTACTCAGCCATCTCCATCTTCTTTCAGGAGATTTTCATTCAGGGAAATCTGGTTAAACTTGGAGCCGGTTTTGGATATTCGCTCTCTGTATCCGTTCTGTTCGAGGAGACGTTCTACAATGAGAAAGAAGAAAGTTTTAGTATCCTGTGTATTTCCCGACCCTTAGAAAAAGATGAGAATCCAGGTATAACAGTGGTACTTCGGCATGACTATGGGTATAGGGATGTGTGGATCTAAGGGCATATATGGCTCGGAAGTTGTGTGGGTATAAGGGCATTTGTGGCATGGGGGTTGTATGTTTATAGCGATCTATGGGTTTTTCAGCCGTATATGGTATAAAGGTGTATATTACGTAGAGGCGTATATAGATTTGGGGTGAATGTGAAATACGGGTGTAGTTATCTCAAGTCTGTTGGTCAGAGACCCCTGTGATCAGTTTCTCTCTGTAGCCCCCATGTCTGTTGTAATGGATGTCTCGCTCTCTCACTCATGTATTCTAGAAGAAGCTGCCGCCCCGTCCGCTGCCTGCACTTTAACGAACATAGACGACGTGAAGGAATTCCTAGGGAAACACTTGGATAAATTTGACAGAAGCGTTACCTCTTTCCGCAGCGCATTCAAAGTGCACGAGAGGAAGAATCTACGACATTACATAGTGAGTGATCACCTTCGATCCTCTCGTCAGGGTCCTCAATAAGAGCCTGTTCACACTGTGTGCCTTTAATGGAGGGATGCTCTGCAGTTCGTAGGCCGGTGGCTGCAGGCCATGACTAAGGCCTTATTCACACGTCCGTTGTGTTTATGGATCCGCAAATTGCGTATCTATAAACGCACCCGGCCGGCAGCCCCATAGAAATGTCTATTCTTGTCCACAATTGCGGGCAAGAATAGGACATGCTTTACTTTTTTGCGGAGCTGCGGCCATAAGATCGGCGGCGCGCTCCGCATAAAATGATGCGGAGAGCACGAAGCGTTACGACACTCACTTATAGTATGGCACCACCGGTTGTTGGAGATGTGTAATAATGTGTACGTCCACCAGATGAGCAGAGTGCTGGTGGACATGAATGCTCAGTCATTCTCCCGACTGCCAGATTTAGAGATTACCCAAAATACATTGGCCAGTGGTATCTAACGGTGCCCGTAGACTGTTCCCTCATCATGCCTAAATCATATGGGGGTCTACAAATTTCTACAGCAGGCGCAAAATCTAGAGACGGGTGAGAAAAATATAAACGCAGAAATGCACAGGTTGAATGGTCTCCGCAGCGGGGGAAACTGCCTGCAAGGTGCTCAGGGCATAAATTTAATACATCCATTTTTTTTTTCTCTTTCTCCTAGGATTCTGTCAACGCTTTGTATACAAAATGTCTTCAGCATCTACTACGCGATTCACACTTGGTAAGAGTTCCTACTTCCTGCCATATTAAAAGGGATCTTCCTGTCTGATCAGTGGGGATCCCTCTGGGCCCCCGCAGATCAAAAGTTTTTGAAGGCAGTGGTGCTGCTGTGAGCACCGTGGCCTTCTCCCTGCTTTTCCTAGGCCAAGTGATGTAATGCGGCCTAGGAGGAGCTTAGCCTCATTCAAGTGAATGGGGTTGAACTGTAATACCGAGCACATCTGTATTTGCTGTATCGGATCCGGTCCTAAGAGGAGAGGATATTACAGGTGGTCAACCCTAGATGCCCTATAATCAGATGTGTATGGTGAGCTGCATACCTAGTCGCCTATCCTTATCGCCGTCAATTTCCACTATGGGGACAAACCACAATCTGGTTAAATGTTAAGGCCGTCCTAATCTATTGATCTCCATGATAAGTGGCACCCCGTTCATGTTATAATGTTACCTGACAGTTAACTGTACACTTGTGTGCCTTCATGCAATTTTGCATTAAAGTGTACAAAATGCTGACCCATTCTTAACCTGAACCTCACTACAGCTCAAAGAAATAATAGATTAAAGGGGTTTGCCGTGAGTTTAATGTTGATGACCTAACTTCAGGATAAGTCATCAAAATCTGATCGGGAGTCCAACTTCCGGCCTCCTCACAGCATACCAAAAACTGCACTGTACATTTTATAGTTGCTGTGCTTGGTATTGCAGCCCAGGCCCATTCAATTTAATAGGGCTGAGCTGCTCATAGGCCACGTGACCAATGTACAGCGAGATCACTGACTTAGGCCTCTTGCATACGACCATATGCCTTCTAAGACATACGGTCCGTGAGCGAACCATATGTCCCGGAGCAGCATTGATTGTGCGCACGGAGCACACAGCCTCATAGATCACAATGATGCTGTGCACGACTATTGTCCCGCACTCATGTGTTCATACGGACCGTATGTCTCGGAGTGCATACGGTTGTGTGCAAGAGGCCTAAGGAAGAGAGTGTGATACTCACAAGAGTGCCGCTGCCTCTTCAGATGGCTGATTGGAGTCCGCCCCCCACCGATTTAATATGGACTATCTTGAGGACAGGTCATCAATATCAAAATAACCACGCACAAAAATAAAAAGTGGGGAGCGCGGCGCGAATGTGCACACTTTTGAGCAAGCCCTTCTAATGGTGACATAAAACCAAGAAGCAAGACTTGTCGCCATGCAGTTAAAGGCAGGATGTGTTAGGTGCGTTCTTGGCGGTGAGAGGGTTAGTCCCGCAGAGGACGCTCTGTCCTCCTCGTCCGTTCACACTGCTGGTTATTACTGAAGCTTTTTCTTGCGTTTCAGAGAACCATTGCCAAGCAAGAAACTCAGATGAATCTGATGAAGCAAGCCGTGGAGGTAACAGGATTATCGGTGACCCGTTTGCCTATGGATAAGTCTTTGCCCTTCGCTCACGCTCTTTTTCTGTGCAGATGTACGTTCACCACGGCATCTACGATCTCATCTTCAAGCAAGTGGGGACCATCGAGGCGAGTGAGGTAAGTGACGAGCTTCAGTGATGAAAGCCCTCGCTGTGCATGACACCAGGTACCGTCAGCAGAATGCAGGCTGCATATAAAGGGAAAGCTCCTGATAATGTGTTAGTAAATTGCCCACAATGCATCTCTGTAAAGCTCAGATCAGAAGCGTTACTGACCTATAGGGCTCTGTTCACACTGCAGTGTACTTTGGAGGTACTTGTCTGAAAATCCTCTCGCGCTTTTTTTATACAAGTGGAAATAAAGGGGAATGCCGACATATATCGGTTTGGAAGGCGTCTGCCTGGTGAATAGTGACATATGGATTTGTTTGACTTCTGCGCAAGCGTCAAAGGAATACTGCAAATGCAGTGTGAATTCAGACTTATTGAAAATAGCAGAAAAAATGCAGTAAGCTACCCCTAGTGGTGGCTGCAGGCAACCAGAATTTTCCAATTTAGAGGGATTTACCGTTCATAGGATTGAATGGGGGGAGGCTAGCTGCCGGGAGCTGACATTGACGTTGCTGGAGCCCTGGTTTACTGCTTTGGCCCCCTCCAAAGTCTTTCCAGCCTTTCCTGCTTGCAGATAGATAAGACCTTGCCGACCTCGGAGAACGTGGCTTCCTCTGCCTCCTGCTAATTATTAGTCTGGATTTAATTGTCAGGATGCTGCCTTTAACAAGATTACGAGAAGCCTTCAAGACCTGCAGCAGAAGGATATAGGCGTGAAGACCGAGTTCAGGTAAGGAGGAGAGGAGCTGATGTGAGGGGAGCGCCATCCGGATCCAGTTGTCCTTAACTTTAGCTAAACTGGAGAAGTGCAAAAGTGCTCACGCCCTTTACATGTTAGATCTCTACAGTTGGGCGCTAATGGATCCGGATGCAATAATGTGAATGTTTGTGTCTCCTGCAGTATTAACATTCCTCGTGCTAAGCGAGTCTTGGGTCAGCTGAACCGCTGCACGTCCCCCCAGCAAAAGCTGCTCTGCCTGAAGAAAGTGGTGCAGACCATCATGCATTCTCCCAGCCAGAGAGGTACGAGGTGCTGTTGTGACTGTGCCTCACATTACTCAGCGCACTTTGTGCAACTTTAACAGCTGACCGCCACTTGGTCATGTGACTCATTCATTTCAGTAGGAGGTCTGGGACTTTCTTTAATCAGGCGACAGATCATCGTAATAATTGTATTGTCATTTTATCATATACCTTCCTGGTAACCCCAGGTTAAACCCACGGATCTAGCACTAATCTCTTGTGGCGTTGGGAAGTGACTTTCACCATTTCTTGAACTTTTTTTATTATTTTTCTCTTGGTTAGTGAACATGGAGACGATGTGCGCCGATGACCTTCTGTCTGTGCTGCTCTACTTGCTTGTAAAAACTGAGATTCCAAACTGGTAAGTAGCAGCCACTTACATTTTGAGGGTGTACTGTGTACTTGAAAGATCAGCCTGTAAAAATGTAGAACCAGTTAAAGGGATTTTCCAACCGTTGAATGTGTCATCCGCCTGGCATTCATTTACTTACATAGTATGGCACTGCCTGGCGTTCATTTACTTACATAGTATGGCTCCCGCTGGTGGTCATTTACTTACATAGTATGGCACCACCTGGTGGTCATTTACTTACATAGTATGGCACCGCCTGGCATTCATTTACTTACATAGTATGGCACCACCTGGTGGTCATTTACTTACACAGTATGGCACCAACTGGTGGTAATTTACTTACATAGTATGGCTCCCGCTAGTGGTCATTTACTTACATAGTATAGCACCACCTGGTGGTCATTTACTTACATAGTATAGCACCACCTGGTGGTCATTTACTTACATAGTATAGCACCACCTGGTGTTCATTTGATTACATAGTATGACACCAACTGGTGGTAATTTACTTACATAGTATGGCTCCACCTGGTGTTCATTTACTTACATAGTATGGCACCACCTGGCGTTCATTTGATTACATAGTATGACACCAACTGGTGGTAATTTACTTACATAGTATGGCTCCACCTGGTGTTCATTTACTTACATAGTATGGCACTGCCTGGCATTCATTTGACTTACATAGTATGGCACCACCTGGCGTTCATTTGATTACATAGTATGACACCAACTGGTGGTAATTTACTTACATAGTATGGCACCACCTGGCGCTTATTTACTTACATAGTATGGCTCCACCTGGTGTTCATTTACTTACATAGTATGGCACTGCCTGCCATTCATTTACTTACATAGTATGGCACCACCTGGCACTCATTTGATTACATAGTATGGCACCACCTGGCGTTCATTTGATTACATAGTATGGCACCACCTGGCGTTTATTTAATTACATAGTATGGCACCACCTGGCGTTCATTTGATTACATAGTATGGCACCACCTTGGCGTTCATTTGATTACATAGTATGGCACCACCTGGCGTTCATTTGATTACATAGTATGGCACCACCTGGCGTTTATTTGATTACATAGTATGGCACCACCTTGCGTTTATTTGATCACATAGCATGGCACCACCTGGTGTTCATTTACCCACCTTGTATATCACCAGCTGTTATTAATTTACTTTCCTAGTATGGTGCTACTTGGTGTTCATTTACATGGATTTGTCAGGAAGGAGCTGCCTCTGCAGTAACATGGCAGTATAGATGAGAAGACTCCTTGGGAATTAAGAAGGGACTAATTGTTGGCTGCCAGAGGGGGAAGGAGACTTACTCTCTCTAGAGCCTGCCCCTGGGAGCACAGATGATCGGAAACTATTGACAGTCTTTCAGGACTTTTGGTATGAAAATGATGCATGATACCCATGTAAACTCTACAGGAGCCAAGTCTTCTCCTTTATGTTTTATAAGGATGGCAAACCTGAGTTACATCAAGAATTTCAGATTTTGCAGCAGCGCCAAGGATGAGCTGGGGTACTGCCTGACGTCCGTGGAGGCGGCCATTGAATACATCCGGCAAGGGAACCTGACCCAAGCAGCTTCTGTGAGTAGGACGGAGACTGTGGGTCTCCTCACAAATGACACTTACCACCCGTCCACAGGAAGAACACAAACATACTATAGTCGTGGGCCCTACTAGTCACTGGGACAGGGGTCCTCGGTATCCGATCGGTGTGGGTCCAACACCCGGGACCAGCTGTTTCAGAAGGCACCGCATCCTTCTCTCACCTCACCAAGCACAATGCCGTACATCGTATAGTGGCTGTTTGGTATTGCAGCTCAGCCCCATTCACCTCGATGCCTAGGCCATGTTACCAATGAACATGACGTCACTGGCCCAGGGAAAGCTGAGAGAAGGCCACAGCGCCTCTCTCCAGAGGATAGCTCATCAGTAAAAATAGCTCGGAAAACCCATTTAAGTTATAAAATAGTGAAACTTACAGCTTTAAAATACCCAAAAGCAAGAGAGGGGAAGGTGGGTTCCCCTGTCCAGTCCTTGTGTCCATTGAGATATATGGGGCATCAGAGGTGCACGACGACCGCTTATCTCCTAGAATAGAAGCAGTCACGTATTGCTTCTCTCTCCGCTAGCAGCCGGGTGCGGTGACATCACTCATCCCTGTCTGGTAGGTCATGGCGACTCACCTGAAGTCTTTTCCTTTTCACACAACTCACGAAGGCATCAATGCAGCTTTTTAATGCAAAGCGTGATACAAAAATGGATATTTAAAGAGCCGAACGTCTCATCCGGATACTAGTGCATAAGATTGATTGCCTTTAAGTGAGCGCACGTGAGGAGCCACACGAGGAATGGGCCTGAGAAAACGGCAGTGTCTGAAATATTAATGGGCAGCGGTCCATAAAACCGAACCTGATGATGGGGGTTGTAAGGATACATTATCCAGCTATACACCAATCATCTATAAACCAGCTGCCTGATATTGTGTAGTCCCCCTTGTGCCTGTTGAGACACGGATTCCACAAGACCTCTGAGGCCTCTTCTGGTACAATCACTCAAAATTTAGCAGTAGAGCCCTTAAAGGGGTTGTCTAGTCTTATACATTGGGGCATATTGTTGTCCTTAGAACGGAGCCTGCAAAGTAACAGATGGCGCGCACAGAGCATGTGCGGCCGCTCTCCATTCATTCCTATGGGAGTGCCGAAAATAGCCAAGCGGCGCGCTCAACTGTTTTCGGAATCCCACTGAAATGAATAGGAAGCGCAAGCGCGACCACTGCTCCATACACTTCTATGGGGATGACGGAAATGGCTATTTTTGGCAATCCCATAGGAATGAATGGAGGGTGGTCACGCATGCCCCTAGTGGGCTCTGTTCTAGGGATAGGTACGTGTCCCAGAGGTGGCGATATGCCCCCAATGTCCAAGATGAGACAACCCCTTTAAGTTGCTCAGTGCGACCTCCGTGGATCAGGCTTGGTGTCATTTCTTCCCCAGGTAAGTGACGCACACGTTCCCGGCCGTCCACATGATGTAATGTGATTCATCAGACCAGGCTGTCTTCTCCCATTGCTCCGTGGTCCAGTTCTGCCCCTCACATGCCCGCTGTAGGCACTTTTTGGTGGTGAACAGCAGTCTGGTCAGACAGAAGGGTCCGGCAGTGGTGCTCTGACTGCTCTGCAGCTATGATGTATCCTGACACCTTGTTACCACAGCCAGCAGAAATGTTGTCAGCAGTTTGTGCTACAGTATCTCTTCTATGGGATTGGACTGGATGGTGCTGGCCCTCACTGTCTGCACGAATCGCTGAGCCTTCAACACCCACAACCTTGTCTTTGACCGTTCCGATATTGAAGTATTCCAAATTTATCATTGCATTTTGTATTCTAGGATCCTGATGGGAGTGATAAATCTCTGCTGTGGCAGAGAATGAACTTGCTCTCTAGGACCTCCTCTGCCCCCATAGACTGCTTATTCCAGGTGAGTGGCATTGATGTCAGGTAGGCCAAACACCCTTTAACCCTTTGCCACCATCCGATGTACATTTACGTCACAGGGATGGAACGGGCTCAGAAGCTGAGCCCGCACCGTCTGCAGTATTACAGCTGCAATGGCCAGGATTGGAGATAACCCTCTGATGATCCCGGGCATTTAACCTCTTAGATGCCACAGACAACAGTGACTGCAGCATTTAGGCAGTTGGACAGAAGAAGGGGTTGGGGGTTTGCTTTTAATTTACCATTTCACATTTTTCTCCAATGTAGCACATTGCCTCTGGGAATCAAGAAGAAGTGGAGAAAATGCTGAACCAGGGAGACGCAGATGAGGAAGTCGTCCAAAAGATGTGTCACCCGCTCTGCTCCTGCGACAGCTGTGATAAGTTGGCTTCTGGGTAAAGACACTGTTAAATATCCTATTCATTGTATAGGTCATGAATGAAGCATGTCCGCCACTTACATGATGTTAACTAAGGGTCCATTCACACGTCCGTAGAATGGGTCTGGATCCGTTCCGCAACGTTGCGGAACAGATCCGGACCCATTTATTTTCAATGAGCCCGGAACAAATGCGGACAGCACACCCTAACTCTCTGGTGAGGATTAGACATTTTATTTACAAAGCATGGCACCACCTGGTGTGCATTTACTTACAAAGCATGGCGCCACCTGGTGTCCATTTACTTACAAAGCATGGCACCACCTGGTGTGCATTTACTTACAAAGCATGGCGCCACCTGGTGTCCATTTACTTACGAAGCCTGGCGCCTCCTGGTGTCCATTTACCTACAAAGCCTGGCGCCACCTGGTGTCCATTTACCTACAAAGCCTGGCGCCTCCTGGTGTCCATTTACCTACAAAGCCTGGCGCCACCTGGTGTCCATTTACCTACAAAGCCTGGCGCCACCTGGTGTCCATTTACATACAAAGCCTGGCGCCACCTGGTGTCCATTTACTTACAAAGCATGGCGCCACCTGGTGCACATTTACTTACAATGCATGGCGCCACCTGGCGGTCAGAGTGTTTAGCAATAAGCACTCCCACATACTGAGCGCAGTGCTGGTGGTCACACATGCTCAGCCACTCTCCCCACTGCCAGGTAACATGGCAGTATAGCTCAGAAGACTTGTACAGTTTTTCAGCCTGTAGATGTAAACAAGAGTGTCCTGATTCACTGACAGCAAGCAGATATGTTGAAAATGATGAGGAATTATGTAACCTCCTAAAGTATATTAAAAGTTGCAGAACATTTTCCTTCAGCAACAATTTAAAGAGATTGTCCAGGATTTTGTTATGGCTGGCCTGTTTTCAAGATCAATATTTGATTGACACCCCGCACCCCTGCCGATCAGCTGCTTCAGTGTAGCTCCGCCCCATTACGTATGGAGCCGATCACTGATGTGAGTGGTCACCTGTTCCGTTCACTACACCATGGACAGAGGTGTGCATTTCCAGCTCCAGAGTTGCACTGATACAGCTGATCGGCAGGTGGTGTGGGGTGTCGTACCCTCTCCAATCAGATATTGATTACCTGTCCTGAGGATGGGCCATCAATAAAAAATCCTGGAATACCCCTTTAAGCAATTATCTGACAATTTCCAGGAGTTGTGCGTTTGTCTTGGTCGTGGTTAGCAGATTGCAGGGTGGAGCGCCGTGTGCAGCTCCGTCCATAGAGTGATGCTTTGTGGATTTATAGTCTCCATTACTGCCCTGTAATGCATTATACATTAGGAGTACACCCTGAGCTGCTCATCCCAGGATTATTCCTCAATGGTTTACTCTTAATGGTTGCATATCTGTCTGACTGATTATAATTTTTTTTTTTACCTAGGAAGTTAAATGACACTTCCATTGTTACTCCACTTTCTCGAGACGATCGCGGTTACACCCCCCTGCACATTGCCGCCATTTGTGGTAAGTCAAGCCCTGTTAATTGTCTCATCAGGACGACCCCTTTTTCAGATGGATGCTGGCGGAGGCTGCAGCCGGCCTTACATTTCCTCTGTAGTATGACAGGCTAGCCATTCAGATCTGTGGCTGATAGGTCAGACTGGCCCACCTGAGGATCCTCCGATGGGCCCTAGCTCTGACCGTAATGGACCCCTAATAAAACAGGGTCCCTGGGTCGTAAATACTCTGAGGGTGGGCCCTCAGAATCCTTTCCTCTGGAGGGCCCAAAGGACTTCATCTGACATTGGGTCCACCAGCTCTTTGCTAGCAAGTCTATGCTTTGGCTTGTAGACAGCCGTCCTGAGCGGGAGACCCTTCATCTGTGACTAATGGGGCATAACGAAAAGGGTTGGTAACCCTTTTATATTTTATGGGGGGGGGGTGGGGACTATTTGACTTCTGCGTCCTCCTCCTATACAGCTGAGAAAAATCTCCAGTCTATAATAATTTGTACACATTTGCCAAGTTTAAAGGGGTTGTCCAGCTTTTATTAAGTATAGCCCAGCGCTAGCTGATCATCAGAGGTCCAGCACCCTGCACCACCACAGGACAGCTGTTCTGGTGTAGCTGTGTTGTCAGAAATTGTTGTCGGAACTACACAGCTTTTTGGTAGACACTGCTGGGGTGCAGGTTGTCAGACTCCTGCTGATCAGCTAGCGATTGCCTATCCTGAGGATAGGCAATCAGTTGGTAAAGTCTGGATTACCCCTTTAACTTTGAAACTCTACCCCTAGTCTGATCAGTGGGGGCCGGACTGCAGGGACACCTACTGATCAAGAGAATAAATAGTCCCGTCTCCCCATATGATTGTAGTGCCGATCGTGCATGTCCGCTACTGCTCCATTCATCTCTGTGGGATGATAGAGAGAGCCAAGCACTACACCCGCCTTCTTTCCAGCAGTTCTATAAAGATGAATGGAGCTGCCACCAGTTCACATGGTGGAAATCTATGCCATGTAGCAGAAACCTTCACCTCTTTCATCTTTTTAGGTCAGTCTCAGTTTATTGACCTCCTGATCTGTAAAGGAGCAGCGGTGAACGCCACCGATTATCACGGCTTTACGCCTCTTCACCTCGCCTGCCAGAAGGGCCATCAGAAGATAGCGGTAAGTTAGTGATGGGCTCTGCCTCAGTCCTGTGCACATTGACAATAATTGTGCTGAAGGGTTAACGTACATTCACACACGGCAGAGTTGTGCAGAAATTTCTGCGTAAGTCCCTTCCATTTATCGGAATAGGGCACTCAGAAATTCGTGCTCCATGGAAGTGTTTTGCACCTGCAGCATGTGCACAGACCTGAATGGGTCCGCAATCTGGGAGCTGCAGTGCGGAACGGAAGCACTGCGGAGTGCTTCCCTGGTGTTTCTGTCCGTGACTCCGCACTGCAAAAAAATAGTTGTTCTATTTTTTTTCCCGTGCAGGCGGATCATGGACCCATTCAAGTGGAATGGGTTCCGATCCGGCTGCCGCACAGATGTTGCTCGTGCATCGGGGACCGCAAATTGCAGTCCCCAATGCATCGAATGGCCGTGTGCATGGTGACGTGACTGCGCACTGCAGCGACTGGGTGAGAGTTGCGGTCTCTTCATAGTATTTCAAGCACAGCACCCCCGCATTTGAATGGGACAGAGCTGCAGAAAGGCCACATGACCAATTAACGGGACTTCACTGGCCTAGAAAGGGGTCGCAATGCCTGCTGAGTGCTGTGGCCCCTTCCAACACAGGTGCCGGGAGTCAGACCCCCACTGATCAGGTATTGATGACCGGTCCTCAGAATAGCTCATCAATATTTAAGTTTCAGAAAACGCCTTTAAGATTATAAATGTAGGGCAGCCAGTCGGACCTAATGATCAGACAGATCTAGGTTTGCGCTGATTGTCACACCTGACATTCGGCACAATGTATTAGCGCTGCGTTGCCAACTTAAGTCGTCATCTAGCCCGAGTCTAGATGTCATTCTCATCCTCCTGTTTCGTGACATCTCTTCTGTGTCCTCTCTCTTTTTAAGCTGCTCTTGTTACATTATAAGGCGAGCAGAGACATCCAGGATAATAATGGGAACACCCCGCTGCACTTGGCCTGCACCTATGGACATGAGGATGTAAGTATGAGCAGGATGGACAATATGGCTGAGCAGTGCAGATATTGCTTGTGTAAATCTATTCATATGGGGAGATGAAGCTATGTACTCGCCGTATCTGCCACCCACCCCATTTCAAGCGCTCACCTGCTGGGAATAGTTGGCCATTTTGCTGTGATTGCAGTAGTACATGCCTGTGACCTGTAGGTGGCGCTCTTATGTTGCTATCACTCCCCAAATGCAGGTAAGGCCTCTTTCACACTTGCGTTGTGAAGATCCGGCGTGCACTTCCGTCGCCGGAATGCACGCCGGATCCGGCACAACGCAAATGAACTGAAAGCATTTGAAGACTGATCAGTCTTCAAAATGCTTTCAGTGTTACTATGGCAGCCAGGACGCTACTAGCGTCCTGGTTGCCATAGTAGCAGTGGGGAGCGGCATGCTTACATTCCGTGCGGCTCCCAGGGCGCTCCTGAATGACGTCAGAGCGCCCGCGCGCATGGATCACGTGATCTATGCACTGGGGCGCCCTGACGTCATCCTGGAGCGCCCGGGAGCCGCACGGAATGTAATTATGCCGCTCCCTACTCTTTACTATGGCAACCAGGACTTTAGCGTCCTGGCTGCCATAGTAACCATTGACAAAAAGCTAAACGTCGGATCCGGCGATGCGCGGAAACGACGTTTAGCTAAAGGCCGGATCCGGACTAATGCCCTTCAATGGGCATTAATTCCGGATCCGGTGTTACGGCATGTCTTCCGGATTTTTGGACGGAGACAAATCCGCAGCATGCTGCGCTTTTGTCAACGTCCAAAAAACGTTGACATACTGAACGGAAGACATCCTGACGCATCCTGAACCGATTTCTCTCTATTCAGGATGCATGGGGATAATCCTGATCAGTAGCTTTCCGTCCTAGAGACCAGAGGACGGATCTCTAGGACGGAAAGCTAAAACGCTAGTGTGAAAGAGGCCTTTTACTATTTCTGTAGTTTTATGTTCACTTTGCACCCATTGAACTTGCACTTTAACGACCCCTGAACCCTTAAAATAGAAAAATCCCCTAAAATATAAGCTTAGATGTTAACACTATAGCTGTTTCTCTGTTGTACCCATTTCTGGGAAAGCTGGGTGGCCACTAGTATGGCCTTCATCACTACGGTCACTCAGCTTTCCTATACTCCTGAATGAGTTCCGGAAAGCTGGGTGGCTACTACATTACAACGCCCATGGAGTTTGTCACTCAGCTTCCTGAACATCTGATATTCTAATAGTCTCGTTATAATGCAATAAGGTAGTGTTCTTGAATAACCAGGCAGAGATTAGCCATTCAGGAGGGAAGGAAAGCTGGGTGTCTGCTAGTATCCTCACCGCTTGTCACTCAGTTTTCCTAGAGTCCTCAGAGGCAAATGTGCCTAGTAATAAAGCAGTATGGAGGTATTCTGGAATAGCTGGAGTGCAGGAAAGCTGAGTGATTTCTAGTAGACCTGCCATTAAAACTCCTACCCAGCTTTCCTAAAGTCCTGAACGTCCGTATCTCATGATATAGTAAGGTTGTATCCTGGGATACATTAGCCATTCAGGAGTGTAGGAAAGTTGGGTGGTGATCCCGGTGGAAGCTGAAGGCAGCCTTTGTGACCCAGCTTTCTTAGGATCGGATACAAGTGATAGCATTGGGGGTTGTATTACTGGGGGTGTCTGTACGTGGTACCAGCGTGTGATACCTGTAACCTCTGTTCTTCCAGTGTGTGAAGGCTTTAGTCTATTACGATGTAAACTCTTGTAGAATGGATGGTGGTAATGAGAAGGGCGACACAGCGCTCCACGTCGCCGCCCGCTGGGGGTACCAGGGGATTATTGAGGTGCTGCTACAGAACGGAGCCGACCCCAACGTATCAAACAAAAGGAAAGAGACGCCACTGCAGTGCGCCCTGAACTCTAAGGTAAGGGGTCCCGTCAGTGCCAGACTATGGAGTCTCCGAGGGCCTTAAAGGGGTTATGCAAGAATGTGTTTTTTTTTTTTTTTTCATATTTCGTAAATCTGTGAAGGGAAGGTTACTAACCTGCTTCCTGGCTCTGGCTCCACGCTGCTTCTTCTCTCTGCGGCCTGCGATGCTCTGCTGGGTTCCCTCTCTCTGTAAACATCCAGTTTGACATTGCAGCCAGTCAGTGACAAATGGTCACGTGGCACAAGGGGGTCTCCTTCGCGACCACTGATTGGCTGCGGCGATGTCAAAATGGACGTTTTCAGACAGGGAGCCCAGCCGAGCAACACAGGCCTGGAGAAGGAGAGGGGAGCAGGCAAGTTATTTTCCCTTTACATGGCCCATTCTTGCACAACCCCTTTAAAACATAATAGTTTTCACATCTGAGGGTTTGTTACTGCTGTATCCAGTCTGGCTAATACATTAAACCAGCACTGCTACATTGTAACAGACCATCAGGACAGACGAGAGACTAGCTCTGCTGATGGGCTTCGCTCACAGAGGATTGCATAGGCTGGACACATTGTAACATACCTAAAGTATTAGTTTCCAGCTTCAGAGGGTAGGCAATACTTTTTCCATTCACTGACTGCAAGCAGGGAACGGTGGAATTGAACTGAGCGATATAGGGAAAGGATATATAATCACACAACTAGATAGATTTGCTATTTGGGAGTCTGGGAAAGCTTGGTTAAAACCCTGCAGGAGCTGTTAGAGCGGCCATATTGGTTGTCATGGCCTTTCGCTGGATGTCTCCCAGTCACTGGCCTAACGTGATGTGGAAGTCGCTCCACATCCAAATTGATCGCCCTTGTATTTGCACCTAGATCCTGTCCATTATGGAATCTGCACGCGTAGGGGACACCAGGAGGTCAGAGGTAAGGAGCGGCTGCACAGCAGTGCACTGAATGCGAGCTCTGCTTCCTTCCCACGTATTCATGTCTCCCCTTGTGTCTCTTATTGTGGGTGCAGTCCCTCAGCCAGTCCCCTCCCCGCTCCGCGGACACCATCAGCCGAGACTCGTCCGAGTCCAGCCTCTCGTCACCGTCCACCAGGCAAGATGACGTCAAAAGCAAGTATAAAGATGTAAATGTCTACTTCCATTGAAAACAGTAGCTAGGACTAATTCCTTTTATCCGACAATAGTGGGGGCGAGCGGGTTAGTGGCCAAGCGAAGGCCTCCCCCAATGCCTGCCATCTTGGTACTTCCATTACACCCGGACGCACGCACGGTCTATCAGGACGATTCTGCAGATGCCATACACTGTATTATATGTTATAGAAGTGATTGCGGATTAGAGTGTTCGTCCCACAAATAATATTATACATTTTTCAAACTTGCACCTCGATCTTAATACTTTTGTAATTGCATGTAATAAAAATGTATTATAGCTACTGAGGTATTCAATGAAATCTACCTGTATAGCGCCACCTGCTGTTTGTTCTTTTTCTAATTTCTCTGTCCTGCTCATTGAGATGGAAGCACATGCTCAGTTTCATCTTTTAGCTGCAGCAGAAAGGGCGTGCCCCTTGAGCTTCCGGCTTCAAATGAATATAGCAGAGCAATTGGAGCAGCACATCGGGGGGGGGGGGGGATTTCTGGATCCATGTGCGGTTCAGGGCTGGCTCTAGCTTTGCTCAAGGGTTGTCCTGTACTAGATCATACAGAATTTCTACTTTTTAACATTAAACATGAGATAACCACTTTAAGTAAAAAAAAAAATACTATCATAGACCAATGCAAACAATTAAAAAGCATAATTGTTATCACCGTGTCCAAAAATATCTGAAATATTACAGTATCCCGTTATTTATCCTGCGTGCAGAACACTGCGAATGCAAAAATTGTACAATGCCAGAATCTTTTTTTTTTTTTTTTTTGGTCATCTCCAAGTTATGTGCGTCAGAATATGGCGGCACAAAGCATTCCGATCCCACTACATTCCCCTTAGGCTTGTAATTTCAGTAGAGGTCAGATAGCAGCCTAAAGGCCCCCGGCACCGCTTATCTTGTGTGAAACAACAGTGTCGGACATTAATAATCCAAGCAGTCAGATCATTGCAGACAGCGGGGACTGTCCGTCAGGTCCCTGGGCAGATCCCAATGATCTAGGCTGGATCTAATGTGTATGTCCCACGTTACAGAACCCATAGGGTACACTTACCTGCAGTGGTGCAGTAGAAAGGTGGCGGGTCAATGTGTAAATTGTGCATCAGATGATTTCTTTGTCTTCCTCAGGTGGAGAAGCTGTTACGAGCCATCTCTGATGGAGACCTGGAAATGGTACGAAATCCATGGGTGTTACTCCCTCTGACATCTGTGGGAGATTTTCTTGGAAAACTTGTCTTAAAAGGGTTGTCCCAAAATTTAAACTTAGGGCTAGGGGATAAGGGTCTGATCCCGCATGCTCACGAGAATGAGGGTCCTGTGCCCCTCATATGAATGTAGCACGCTGCTGCTCCATTCACCTCTGTGGGACTGCCGGTGATAACTATGTAGAGGGGAGGGGGTGAAGGACCCTCATTCTCAAAATCCAGCCTGTATCACCACGTCTGTTATCTGCCCCTGCAGGTCCGTTACCTCTTGGAATGGGTGGATGATGACTATGAGGATGAACTGGAAGACTCTCTGGTCGGGAAGGAGTTTTGTCACCCTCTGTGCCAGTGCCGCACATGTGGTCCTGTTCAGAAGGTCAGTCCATTATAGGGACAACCACTTTACATATGGCGGTAATAGCCACTTATGTCCCCCTCCCCCAGTACCAAGAGCAGAGTTTCTTCAAGGAGCAGGTCATTGATTCCTGTGGGCAGCATGTAAGCAATCACATTCCCATTAATGTACCCCACATGACCAGCTTGTCACCAGGGTTGTCTAAAGGGGGCCTCTCCTTGTAACACTTGCCCATTTTCTATCAGCCATTACTATAAAGATTTTTTTTTTTTTGGGTTTCAGAAGCTGAACAGGATTCCCAGTAATGGTCTGGGGGTCAATGTGACCAGTCGGGATGGATTCACACCTCTACATATCGCAGCCTTGAATGGTCACTCCATTCTTGTGACTCTGCTCTTGAAACATGGGGCCCACGTGGATGCAAAGAATGGGAACCGGGCCCTTCCTCTGCACCTGGCCTGTCACAAGGGACATTTTGAGGTGAGTTTAAATCCTGGGAATGAAATCGCAGAAAGAATGTTCAAGGTGGGCACTGACTGGAGCTTAAGTAGGTTCTACGCTTAGTTTGGACAATGCCTAATTGTTAGAAAAGGAGAAAAGAAACACACCGAGAGGTTCTCTGTGGTGAAGTACTGCAGGGGCAAAATACATGGAGCACAGAGCTGACAGGCACTCGCCAAGAGGGGTTGTGCAAGGACAGGAACATCTGGCAGGTAATACTGGATGTCTGGCGCACCGCCCTAAGATGATCCAGCAAGTGTCCCTCGGCAGCAGGAGTAAATTTGGTTTAAAAAAAAGCTCTGGAGCGCAGGAAACCAGTTTAAATGTTTATTAAAAGACTACCATATGAAGCATTTCAGAGGTGGCTGTTTTAAGGTGAATTCAATGATTTGAGACTAAATAGGCTTAAACAGGGTAAGTGATAAAAATGGTTATTAAGGGGACAGAACCAATCAGTACTCAAGTATGTAAAATACCCTTACAACACAGTGGCCTACCCCTGAAATACGTCAAATGGTTGTCTTTTTATAGACTTTTAAACTGTTTCCTGCGATCTAGCAAATGTTAATTTTACCTGTAGCATTACTACAAGGAAAATGAGGCATTACGCTGTGTCCATTAATGTCAATGGGTTATCTGTGTAGTGCAGGACTAGATCTGTGCATGTGACATCAGTATGGCTGACCGTTGCAGTGGCCATATTGTTGACAAAAGTGCATCTGCCTCCTGATCATTTTAGTGCAACTATAAGATGCAGTTGTGCCCACGGGGAGTGAGAAAGTTACAGGCACTCTACGTAAATTGGGCTGGTAAGACAAGCCAGGAGCGATCATGTGACATCTGCTTCTGACTTCGTAGACTCCTTTACCTCTGACCAAGAGGCTTCTGCCTAGAGATCAAATACTTGTTCGTAAAAAAAAAAAAAAAAAAAAAAAAAAAAAGCTTGATGTTCACTTTAAGAATCTCCCAGATTGCTGAATTATAGGAGAATGTATTTTCCAGGTGGTGAAGATTCTGATGGAGTTCAGCACGGGGAAGAACAAGAAGGACATGAATGGGAACACACCCCTAATCTACTCCTGCATCACAGGCCACCTGGAGATGACTTCCCTCTTACTGGAGGTAGAAGATGTTGGGTATCCGCTGGGATCTCCAGTTATATAACTCCTCGATGACCAGTTTATTTCTATTCTTTTCCCAGCAAGGAGCATCTGTCAATCTCAGCAATGTAAAAGGGAACACCGCTCTGCACGAGGCCGTCCGCAGGAACCATGAAGGTTTAGTCAAGCTGCTGTTACTCTACGGTGCCCGGGTGGACGTGAGGAACAAGCGTCAGTATTGCCCGCTGGACTTTGCAAAGGTAGTGTGTGTCAGGGGGTCAGAGAGTGGTTTAACCACCTATCTGTTCTGCCCGAGCTCGGCTCGGGCTGTGGGAAAAGTACTTAACTGTTCAGATGTGGAAGGGGGGCTGCTTTAGCCACTAATATCTCCTGAATGGTAGCAGCTAGAGGCATGGGCCTGGTCTTGTTTGAAATATTTCCAGGCTTTCATACAAAACCAAAACGACAGTATTAGCCCAGGATAAGCAGGAGATATCACTTTTAGAAATTGAGTCAGGAATGATTGTGGTAAAACCTGCTTTTACTTTCACTTTCAGCTGCATTCACTGCATCCCGATTTCTAACAGTACTATCTTCCCATATAGTGATCATCACTATACTGACCCACAGAATAAAGTTATGTTATTTTGGCCCTTGCATAGTTAGAGATTTGTGACGTCACATCTAATCCCTATTGGACCTCACAGCAGCAGGACTGTAGCTGACCTGTTGTGTTAGAGACTTCCAGGCATAAGGTGATTGTTGTAATGCTTTTTCTCAGTCCATATAAAACAGCTGTCGATTGTGTGATTGTTCACAGAACAGCAGAATCCGACAGCTTCTTCTCTCCGCCTCCAACCACGTGACAGACAGCGGGGCTGCAGCGTCCGAGGAGCAGCCTGGCCACATCCCGAAAAAATGTGAGATGATGATGGATAATGCGCTTTAATATATGTCTGTAAAGTCCTTTTATAATATATAGGGGGAGATTTATCAAACTGGTGTAAAGTAGAACTGGCTTAGGCCTTTTTCACACTTGGGTTCTGAGGATCCGGCGGGCACTTCCATCCTGCTGGATCCGTCAGAACGCAAGTCGCCTGAAAGCATTAGAAGACTGATCAGGATCCTGATCAGTCTTCAGAAGCGTCCTGGCTGCCATGGTAACCTGAAAGCATTTCGAAGTCCTGGCTGCCATGGTACTCCGCAGCAGTGTACTTACCTGCGCTGCGGCCGCTGGGCGCTCCTTCATGACGTCACAGGTCCCTGCGGTGCATAGATCAATGCGCCGCCCGGACCTGTGACGTCATAAAAGAGCGCCCGGAGGCCGCAGCGCAGGTAAGTACATTGCTGCGGAGTACTTACCATGGCAGCCAGGACTTCAGTAGCGTCCTGGCTGCCATGGTAAACGATCGGAGCCCCAGCTTACACTGGGGCCCGATCGGAACTGCTGCTGCGCATGCGCAGAGCTAAACGTCGGATCCGGTGATGCGCCAAAACGTCGTTTAGCTTAATCCCGGATCCGGATTAATGCACTTCAATGGGCATTAATTCCAGATCCAGCGTTACGGCATGTATTCCGGATTTTTGGACGGAGACAAATCCGCAGCATGCTGCGGTTTTGTCAACATCCAAAAAACGTTCACATACTGAACAAAAGACATCCTGAACGGAAATCCTGATCAGTATCTTTCTGTCTTAGAGCCCCGAGGAAGGAACTCTAGGACGGAAAGCAAAAACGCTGATGTGAAAGGGGCCTTAGTTGCCCATAGCAGCCATCAGATTCCTCCTTTCATTTTTCACAGCTCCTTTGGAAAATGAAAGGTGGAATCTGATTGGTTGCTGTGGGCCACCACACCATTTTGATAAATCTCCCCCACAATCCTTATTTATCATTTCCCATTATCTGTGTTAATGGCAGTAAGAGACGTAAACCTTCACTGCGCTGCTCTTACCGAAATACTGTCTCCCCTCCTTCCAGCAACGACCTCTAGTCCAACCAGTGCAGAAGCTCATATGACTCCCAAACAAGCTGATGTCACTTCATCTAAGTAAGTTATAATGTTATATAAGCATGTAATAATGTACCCTTATATAAGTTTAATATAGTAACACATCCTGTACTGATCATGTATTATACTCCAGAGCTGCACTCACTATTCTGCTGGTGGAGTCACCATGTATATACATTACTTATCCTGTACTGATCCTGAGTTACATCCTGTATTATACTCCAGAGCTGTACTCCCTATTCTGCTGGTGGAGTCACTGTGTACATACATTACTTATTCTGTACTGATCCTGAGTTACAGCCTGTATATTACTCCAGAGCTGCACTCAATGTTCTGCTGGTTTTGAAACCAGATCACTAGAACAAACGTTGTGCAAACATGTAATAAGTAAGGGAAACTGGGAGATTTCAGCGTTGAAAACGGCAGAATTGTTATTGCAGCTCTGGCGTATATTAAAACGTGCTGTAAACTGTCACTTTGGGGCCGGTGCTTGCTCTATCTCTTTTTCAGCCTCTTGCCCGGTTTCGTCACATGACCCTTCTCGTATATATAGTTCCCTAATAGGAGATTTCATCTGCTGCGGTCTCAGGATTAATGGGATAGAATGATAGAAGTGGCTTTTTATTCCCTCACCGATCCCAGCAGATGGCCTTATCCTGTATGAGAAGAAAAGCAGATTTGGTCATTTTTTTCATTTTATTTTTGAGGGAAATGACCAGATTAAGTCATTACACAAGATGAAGATGTGACCCTGAGGTCAGACACGACGGCTCCTTGTACATTAGGAAATAATCTGCGCTTTTCCTGTATGTATCAGCAGGCTCTCAGCCCCACTTCCCAGTTTGGCTTGATGAGGAAAGTGGCATATAAGAAAAGGAATTGTCCAAAGTGGACAATCCTTTTAAGAAAGGAATTCATAGGTCACCCCCTTGATCCCTCAGACCATCTCGGGGACATCTGAAGTAGCTCTCCATTGTCAGGACCCTTTCAGACGGCTCTTTATATTTCGTACTGTACCCTTTCACTTTCTCATCACTGTGTGACGATCCAACCCAAGAAGCTGAGATATGGGGAGCTGTTTGGGGCTCTCACAGGAGATCCACTTTACATTCACAAGTTCCTCTAAGGCTACTTTGACACTTGTGTTAGGTGCGGATCCGTCTGTTATTTGCACAGACGGATCCGCACCTATAATGCAAACGTTTGTATCCGTTCAGAACGGATCTGTTTGCATTAGCTTTAAAGAAAAATGTCAATTACATTGAAAGTCAATGGGGGACGAATCCGTTTTCAAATGCACCATATTGTGTCATTGAAAACGGATTCGTCCCCATTGACTTACGTTGTAAGTCAAAACGGATCCGTTCGGCTCCACATCGTCAGACGGACACCAAAATGCTGCATACTGCGTTTTGGTTTCCGCCTCTAGAATGGAATAGAGGCGGAACGGAGCCGAACTGATGCATTCTGAACGGATCCTTCTCCATTCAGAATGCATTGGGGCTGAACTGATCCGTTTTGGACCGTTTGTGAGAGCCCTGAAACGGATCTCGCAAACGGAATCCAAAACGCTAGTGTGAAAGTACCCTAAGCTGTCCAGCAAGGGAAGACCACTCCCACAGAGCCTACCTGAGCTGAGGTTGTCTGCTTTTTTTTTTTCTATTGATAACCTATCCTCAGGATAGGTTATCAATATCAGATCAGCTGTTTGAATAGAAAGCAGCGCTCGTACCGGCGCTGCCTTCTCTTCTCTGTTTACCTGCTCGCATTGCAACCACTGTGGTGAGCAGGTGTAATGACAAGTATGGCGTCCCCATCCAATTCTATGGGACGGCTTGTCGCTATTCACTTGAACAGATGGAGCCGTCCCATTGAAGTGAATGGGGACACCACACATGTCATTACACCTGCTCCCCACTGCAGCTGCGACAGCGAGCTGGTAAACAGAGAAGAGAAGGCAGTGCTTGTAGGAGTGCTGCTTTCTCTTCAAAAATCTGATCAGTAGGGGTGTCGGGATTCAGACTCCCACCGATCTGATATTGGTGACCTATCCTGTAGATAAATCATCAATAGAGAAAAGCGGATAACTACTTTGATCAGGTCAAGTGTTCATAAATTGCTCTGCTCGACCATAGATAAAACTGTGCAGCCTTTTAGTTACAGCTGCACAGTCCTCTCTATCCTTTCACTGCACTGGAAAGGTAAGTAACCGCCACTAACCCCAGGTATGTAGTATTAACCCTTCTACTGTCACCATCTGCGATTTACTATTTCTCTGCCCTAGACCACCAGGGATTCTTGCATTAATCCTTTCACTCCCTTAGACCACTAGAGATAATTTACATTAACCCCCTTCACTGCCCTAGATCACCAGGAATATTGACATTGACCCCTTAGCCGCTCGAGAGCACCAGAGATACTGGAATTAACCACCTCACTGTTCAACACCACTGGGTATAGTGGCTCCTGCACTACCCTAGACCACCAGGAATACTGGCATTAACACCTGTCACTGCCCTTAACCCTCAGTTATATTAATACATGTGGACACACCTTCTCCCTAGACCACCAGACATACATTAACCCTTTCACTGACCGAAACCACCAGGAATGTAAACAATAAGCTTCACTGCTGTTGACTGATCTACTTTGTAGCAAATTATTATGGCGCTGTGTGTTAAAGGGGTTGTCTAACTTTTTTTTGACCCCAGAGAGTGGCCAGGCCTGCAGTGGTGATCATACTTATTTACCCTGGTCCCTGGCGCAGGGCTCTGCAGCTTCTGGGTGCCGGCACCCAACGGCGGAGACCAGGTATCGCGTGACTGGCCACTCAGTGGGTTCTGAAAAGTTGGATAACCCCTTTAATATTTTTTTGATGTGGTTTTCTATTGCCTGGCTGAGAGGAAACGGGCCAAAGGCCTTGGGAAAGCGTAGATTGATGTGAAACTCTGTAGGCCAATTTGTGTGTAATAGGTTATACCCCTGATATGTACCCGCTGTGGAGCGAATAAAAGAATGTGAATATGTCCCAAGGCAAGTGCCGTGCTGTTTCTTCCTAACCTATATACACTGTGAACTTATCGTTTCCATATGCCTATGGACTTAATGGAGAGGGGTTTCCACACTACGGGGTGTGTAAGAACACCCGAGCGATGCATAGGGACAGCAGCAGGAGCACACAGCCTTCTCCTTATTGGATTTATAGTGACGTTTACTCACGTTCTTCCTTTTCTCACAGATCTACAAATGAGAAGAAAATTAGAAGAGATAAGAGTATGCCCAACTTTGACGAGGATCTAATCCATCAGGTCTGTGTCTTACTAAAACTCTCGACTGCAGCTCCTGGCCTTAAGCTATGAGGGTCTGTGCTGGAGACGTGTCAGGGGGGTTCTCTGCTCTAGACGCCCACTTTCTATATACCCTTGATTGCAATTTATAGAAAGTAGGGTCTCTGGACCCCCACTACTAGCCAGAGCAGAGAATGGCACCAAAGACTAGGCCTCTTTCCCTCTGTAGGAGGGTATTAGAGTGAAAGTAGATGACATGAGCTGGTCCCCCACCCAGTTCACCTAATGCCCCCTTACAGCTGGAATCACATTTGGTGTTTTGGCACAGTTTTTCTTTAACCAAAGCCAGGAATAGATTGGAATAGGGAAGGAATTAAACTTATCCTTCCTGCCAGATCCGCTTCTGGCTTTTGCTCAAAAACCTGCATCACAAACTGCATGTGTGATTCCAGCCTTAGGGCTCATGCACACGACTATTGATGTTTTGCAGTCCGCAAAAAAAATGATACCGGCTGAATGAATGCCGCCATTCCTTTTTTTTTTTTTTTTAAACTCCTGCAGAAGTGTCCTTTGTCTTCAAACCGGACAAGAATAGGACATGTTTTTTTATTTTTATTTTTTGTGGGGCCGTGGAACGGACATACAGATGCAGAAAGCTCACGGTGTACTGTCTGCATCTTTTGTGCCCTATTGAAATGAATGGGTCTGCATCGGCTCTGCCAAAAATGCGGATCTGATGCAGAGCGAACATACGGTCGTGTGCATGAGCCCTCTATGTAATGAAGGCAATAAGGATGGTGTTTTTTTTAATCCAGAGCTGGTGACGAGAGGGAAACCCACTTTAAACCTTGAGATTCACAGGCGCCATTTAATTTTGATGCTATCAAACAGTGACCCTTTAAGTGACAGTTCCTCCAGTGATCAGAGCTGATTCTGTAGCTGGCGCAGTGTCTGGACTCCCTGGCATCACCAAGGAACCTATAACATAGGGGTTGCCCAGGGTTAGGGAAAAAAGCCTCCCCTTCCCACAAGCTGCGTGACTCTGGGCCATAGGCTGTCTGCTCTCTTTATTGAATACTGCATTACCAGAGGCAGTCTTAGAATGCCGCTGATTCTGGGGGGGTGGGGGGTTCACAAACTAGACCAGCCCTTTAAGGTTATATCGGCAACAGCCCCCTATCAGATGTAACAGATTCAGTCCTCACAATCTGCTCCTTCGCTTGCAGCTCTCCATCAGTAGACTGGAGGATGGGAACCCAAAACCACATGGTGTCCGGAGTTTTGCTGAATTCACGGAAGGTGGGAAAGATGAGTTTGGCTCCAGTCTAACGGCTAAATATACCGCCAGAAGGCACAGCCTTAACGTGGCCTGTGTAACGGACACTGACGAGAACATAAGTGACATCAGTGACACTGTGAACGGGACAGACGTCAGCTCTCCGCTGTCTGAAACCTGCAACCTGGACCTGGAAGACGAAGCCTCTAACCAGGAGCTGTCAGAAATGAGCGCCCGGAAGGATCCAGCCGATCCTCATACCACAGATATTACCCAAAAGCTGGATGACTTGGACTGTTCCGGGGGCCCGGAATGCTGCTGTGTAGCTTGCACGTTGGCACTAGAGTCGTCTTGGTCTTTGGTTGACTGATTCAGTCAGGGTCTGCTGTGATGGTTCTGTACAGGAGGACCCCAGTGCGGTCAGTCCTTAACCAGAGCTTGCCTGATCACTAGTAGGGCTTCGCTGACACGCCGATCGTAGCTGCCTGAGCGATCAGGACTCCTCTGAAGTAGAACTAACCTGCGGTGTATGTAATTCCGTCTGTTATACTTGTGGACTCGTCCAATGAATGTGTCACTAAGCCAAACACTGTTTACTGAGTAGTCGATCTGCACGCCCGCCGAATGACTGGATGGAAGCACAAGAAGAGAAATATCAATCACTGCGGGCGTCAACTGCTTACTGACCAGTCACTATGATTATGTAAATGTGGGCATTGAGTGTTATACCCTAGTACAGGGGTGGCCAACCTGCGGTTCTCCAGCTGTTGTAAAACTACAACTCCCACCATGCCCACAGCAGGACATGCTGGGAACTGTAGTTTTACAACAGCTGGGCCATCCCTGCCCTAATAGTTATACCTGTGTCACTCTTCTGTCCATTTGAAGCCAATCAAGAGAGAGGGGTGCAAAAAATGAAATTCTTCCTGGTTCTGCAGATTCACATGATCCTCCTCAGCCAGTCGGAATCTCTGAAAATAATCATTGGAACGTGCACTTCCCAGAAACTGGTCAGACTGCACCATGTGATCATTTTTAGAGCTGCTGATTGGCTGAGAAACACCATATGACTTCAGGAAGCGATTTCCTTCCAGCTCTACTGTTCAGCACTTAAGATACAACCACACGTGGTGAAAATGAAGCAGACTCTCTCCTGCGGAAAGTCTGCAGCATTTCCAACAAAGTGGATGATACTTCAAAAATTGCACTGCAAACCGATTTGCATACAGGTTTTCAATCCTGCTTCAATTACCTGCTTTCCAATGCAAAGACCTGCTTTGATTCCTAAGGCCTCTTTCACACGGGCGAGTTTTCCATCAGGGTGCGGAAAAAAGCGAGCGCTACTGACCCATTCATTTTAATGGGTCTGCATGTTTTTCACGCATCATTTCTGCATTCAGGAAAAATCGCTGCATGTCCTATATTGTTTTTTTTACGCAGCTCTGGTCCCGTAGAAGTGAATGGGCCTTCAGTGAAAAAATGGATTGCATCCGGATCTAGGGGTGGGCAATATGGCCTAAAATCTATATTGCGATATAATTTTAAGCATGTGCGATATGCGATATATATCGCGATATATTATTTTCTATATTTTTTTGGGGTGTGTTTAAACTTTTTTTTTTTTTTAATAACCATTAGCCTCCTTAAAGGCTAGAACCCTTGTCATATTCACCCTAATAGACATCTATTAGGGTGAATAGGACGTTACACTCTCCCTGCTGCCCTGTATATAGTACACACAGCAGCAGGGAGCTGACCATGGCAGCCAGCCTCTGATCACCCCCTCCCCAGCCTCTCATGTGCCCTCCAGCCTCTCATGTGCCCCCAGCCTCTGATCAGCCCCCAGAGCCTCTGATCAGCCCCCCAGCCTCTGATCAGCCCCCCAGCCTCCTATGTGCCTCCCAACCTCTTATGTGCCCCCTAGCCTCTGATCAGCCCCCAGCCTCTCATGTGCCTCCCAACCTCTTATGTGCCCAGCCTCTCCTCTTATCAGCCCACCCAGCCTCTGATCAGCCTGATCTGATCATTGGTGGCAGTGGCCACAGGGTCTCCCTCCCCACATCATTGGTGGCAGTGGGCAGTGCGCCCTCCTCCCCCAGTATTAATCAAGTGGCCCCCTTCCGACCCCCTCACGTGCGCGGTGGCCGCTCCTTCTTCTGTCTGTGCGGCGCATTGCTAATGCTTATAGATGCGCCGCACAGATCTATGAGTAGAAGGAACGCCCGGCGGCCACCGGCTCCTTCTTCTGTCTGTGCAGCGCATTGCTAATGCTTATAGCATTAGCAATGCGCCGCACAGATCTATGAGAAGGAGGAGCGCCCGGCGGCCACCGCGCACGTATGTATAATGCTGCTCACTTACATACCATGGCAGCCAGGACTTCAGTAGCGTCCTGGCTGCCATGGTAACCGATCGGAGCCCCAACATTACACTGCTGGGACTCCGATCGGAACTGCCGCTCAAGGTCATATCGCGGTCCGGCGATATAGGCGATATGCACAAAATCCATATCGTGGCACAAATTTATATCGCATATCGCCTATACCGTTCACCCCTATCCGGATCCAATGCGTTTTTCACTGATGGTTTGCTAGGATATGTGGATTGTTTTCAGTTTCTTTTACGCGTCTGATTGCACCCACATGTAAAAAAAAAATAACGCTGAATGCAGTCGCAGACAAAACTGATTGAACTTGCCTGCAAAACCATCAGTTTTTCCCTAAACCAGGGATCATCAACCTTCGGCACTCCAGCTGCTGTGAAACTATAACTCCCAGCATGCAAACATGCTTGGCTGTCCTCACAGCTCCTATAAAAGTGAATAGAGCATTCTGGGAGTTGTAGTTTCAGAACATCTGGAGTGCCGAAGGTTGCTGACCTCTGCCCTAAACAGATCCCGACACAATCCGTAACACTCACGTGAAAGAGGCCTAAAGCAATGCCGCTGCAAAAAAACAACCTATTTTGGGCTTTTTTTTTTTTTGCAGCGGTGGACTTTAGACAGATTTGCTGAGAAAAATCTGCAGTGACCTTTCTAGTATAGCTGTACCCTTTGGGGGGGGGGGGGGGAAATCACATGGGTGGCATGATAACAGATCAGTCATAGTGACGGGTTTCCATTAAGTCTCAACCACTGCTTTTTCCCTTGTCTTAGGCATATAGCACAAGTAACTTTTTTTTACATAATTTACCATTTATACTAATATTTGGTGGCTCTTAACCCCAACACTAAGACCTCATTCAGACTGCATTTTACTGGCTGTATTCTGACCTGAACATGGGGTCATAGGCACATAACTTATATAGGTTTAGGTAATACGGCTTTCTGAAAATAAGCCCTAGAGCAGGGATCAGCAGCCTTCGGCACTCCAGCTGCTGTTAAACTACAACTCCCAGCATGCGAACAGCTGGAGTGGTTGCTGATCTCTGCCATGGGGGATGTGTTGCTGTGGTTTTCATCTATTTTGGGTGTTGAAGGAGTTACAAGCTTGCAATCCACGTTCTGTAAACCAACAGTCCTTGGGCTGGGACTGTGAGGGGATCTTAAATCTGCAGGCTATCACTATCTGCCACATATAGGGTGAAATGTGCAGAGAAAATACATGTGTCACACATTCGGATATGTCATGTAATCTGTGGCAGCACCCCCCAAAATTGTGGCAATACTGCAACTGCAGTGTCCTTTTTTTTCAAAAACGAATGTAGCTGATGGTCATGACGATCCTTGCCGAATCAGAGTTAGGCCCCATTCACACGTCTGCGGAATGGATGCGGACCCATTCATTGTGAATGGGGCCGGACGTGATGTGGAGAGCACACTATGTGCACTCCGCATTTGCGAAGCCGCGCCCCTGAACTTCCGGGTTTCGGCCCCGCAAAAGATAGAGCATGTCCTATTCTTGTCCGCAAGACAAGAATAAGAGTGAAATTCTCATTAACCACTAATTTGCCATTCATCATCTCGGGGCACAGGAACAGTCGTGCCCCTCTGTTTCTGAGCCCTGTTTTTCCAACATTTCGCCGTCCCTCTCACAAGTATGACGTGCAACTATTTTTGTCGGAACTCACGAATGCAGAGTTTTTCTGATGTGCCTTTCACCTGTGCCAAATACTAAAAGGTTCAACACAATAAAAGGACTCTACAAAATGTGTCTGTGCTGCCTGTGTGTGGGGAGGGGATGGTGGGGGTTACATTCCAGGCACACTCCATTATGTACTAACGCTAGTAAGGAGAGAGATCAGATACTCCTGACACAGGTTGTTTTACTGAATCTATTTTGCTCTGGTCTTGACCCAAAAGCTCAGACTAATCTACTGCGATTGCACCAAAAACATTTGGCAAAACTGCAATAGGTGCATTAAATTGACCTATTGCATCTGGCATGAGGTAGCTTTACAGTGGGTCTTATTTGCAAATTTCCAGTAATTTGGGGGCTACAGCTCTGTTCAGATCTATGTGTCTCCATGACAACAAACAAAACCCCTGTATTGTCCGACCCTGCGGTCATACATTCTTCCGCCTGTCCTCTATGCTAGAAAACATGCAGTAGGTTACTAAGCCACAGGGGGCTGATGGAAGGACATGACAGCATACAATGCAGAGCGATGCATCTCCATGGCAACAGAAGGCAAAGCCATTGCTGTATGATCTGATCCTGCAGTCATACCGTGCATGGTCAGACTACTCAAAGCATGTTGTCTGTTACCATGGTGGGAAAAAAAAAAAAAAGCCCAGCTTGGATTTTTTTTTTTTTTGATATATGGGGGTAGCTTTTTCCCATGCAACACACGAGAATCGTGGATTGTTACCATGGTGATGCACAGGTTTGCATAGAAGCCGTGAAGAGATGGGACGTGCTTTCCACAAGTGGCATCCAGTGCGTGGTCCCAAACTGGAGTACGGGGAGTAGTTACCATGAGCGGCGTAGCACCCGCTGAGTCACTGGTCTGGTGATGGGTCCCCCTTATATTACAGACCATCAGGGTAATACTCATCACAAATTGAGCCACTAATACAGCACAAAAACAAAATGTTTTTAATTTTTCATGTTTCTTGAGAACAATGCTCAGACATCGCCGTGTCACATCCACCCCTCTGGTACAAAAGGTTGTCAGAGAAACGTCTCGTAATAAACAGTCCAAATAATTTCCTATTTAAAAAGAGGGTACCACTTGAGTAACGGCAGGGGGTGTCGCATCGAGTGCCTATGGCAACTGGATGCTCAACAAAATAAAAAAAGAAATCATAACCACAATCATCATAGACCGGGGTCTCCCTCGGGAAGGCGGATTATTTAGTTCAGTGCTTCTCAGTGTAACGCAAGTGTTCCGGGTGCAGAGTCTGTACCGAGCCGGCCTCACCTCAGTCGTCGTCTTCCTCGTCCGAATCCATCACCTTCCTTCTGTTAAACTGGAAGAAAAAGAAACCATTGCATGAGCTTAGAAGTCCTCCAGTCACCTGCAACATCTCTGCAAAACCTGACAACCAGTGGCCATCAGGGCATACTGGGAGTTGTAGTCCTGCAACAGCTCAAGACCCAAACCTTGGAGACCGTTGATTTTGAGGACCCTATAACTACCGCCCCACAGTCTGCAACTGAGTCTAGGTAGAACTTTTCAACATAGATTGGGGCAGGGGCCTGTGACCACTGAGGACAACATCTGCCAATAGAGGACGAGGGAGGGGATATCGGATATAAAGGCGCACTGTGGTGGGAGTAGGAAAGATGAATATTACTCCTACCAATAATTGGATTTTCTATTTAGCCTCCACAGTAGCAGCTTAAATACCAGTACCGGAAACATGGCTGCCTTCTTCCAAAAACAGCACCAACCCCGTCCATGGGTTGTGTCTGGTATTGCCATTTGGCTCCATTGGACTCAAAGGGGCAGAGCTGCAAAACTGCCCACAAACTGTGGACAGGGGTGGTGCTGTTTTTTTTGGGTAGAAAGCAGACATTTTTTAAATCCTGGACAGCCCCTTTAAGAGATCCTACTCAAGACCATATCCGTTTTGCTGTCCACACAATATGGATAGCATCCATGTGCAATCTGTATCCAAAACTGGATGACCTTCTGCTGCCCATTTTTTTCGGACCCATAGAAATGAATGCGATCTACAACTGCGGATTGGGCACGGACCAAGAATATGGTTGTGTGCATGAGGCCTAACTGGGGAGAACTGGTTAACTGTGTTATATGCAGAGCATCTCCCTGACGTTCCCTGCACTGGGCAGAACACGGTGGGAGAGATTTACTAAGCAAAGTGGGACAAAAATCTGACGTACAGGCGTGTGCCAAACTGCGTGTTAAGTACTTTTACGCCTTGAAGGACCGCGTCACATGCAACAGATCAGCAAGGAAGAAAATGGCAAAATGGGATGACTAAGGAGTTCCCAGTATTTGCATTTTTGAAAATTCAACATAACATTACTGCCCCCTATTGACACTACAAAAGTGTGCAAAAAGTGTCAGACGGGATCATTCAAACAACCCAAGGCCAGATCCCTCTTTTTTTAAGAAGTAATTTCCTCATATTATGTCAGCTGCACAAAGGATATGTTAGAACCACCATGCTTTATACTGCATGTGATATTACACGCTACACTCTTGGCTGCAGCTACAAACAACCCCTCTCCTCAAAAGTCAGTGGGTGTTCAGCATTGACCTCTTACCTTCACCGTTATCTTCTTTTCCATCTGCTGACTCACTTTCTCCAAAATCTCTATTAGTCCTTGCTCAGAAAGCTGAGGATAGCAATGGGGGTGGGTTACCTCTCAGCTATGAAAATAGACAACCCCCACCACTTATAACATGCAAGATTAATTTTACTCCACGCAGTTACAGCCTGGAAACCATCACCAAGCTGCTGTTGAGGTGTGTCCTCCACATTATACACATGAATGGCCAGACATCTATCAGCAGATTTGCACCTTTGACACTGGGCGATCCGTTACATGTGCGCTTGGCATCCGTGTTGGTCATCACACCTGGCCCTGTTAAAGTGCAGAGGGCACAGCCGTTTCAGAGAGAGCAGAGCCGCTAGGTGCAATGGTGAAGCCCCCGTTGCTCCTAGAGGCTCATTTGCATATAATAAAACATCATTTTTCTCAGCAATGCGGGCACATATGAACATGGAACCAACACAGATGTCAGGTGCACATTTAACAGGCCAGCCAGGGTCATAGGTACAGATCTGCTGAAGGATGCCCTGTCATACTGACAGCTTTATGTCAGTATGTTCCTGTAGCAGTATGGTCACGCAGAGGCACACAGCATTAAAAATCATGAGTGCGCCATACTCTCCTGCAAGTCCAGAATAGAGGATCATGCTCACACACAGACAGAGTGCGATTCCCGCAACGGACTTGTACGTGTGCAACAGTCCCGAGATGCTAGTATACATGTCAATAGGACTATAATCTGTTAACCCGCTTGTTGATGGTTTCCGCATGATCAAAAACAGTAAATGTAAAACGTGATAAAGACAATACATTCGTGGGCTGCTGGACTTTGTCCTTGCATATGGATTTTAAAGAGGACCTGTCACCGCTCCGGACATGCCTCTTAATAGCTTCATGCATTCCCAGTGTAATAACAATTCTGGAGCATCTATTCTTATGTCTCTATGTTGTACCATTCCTTTATTATTTCTACTAGAAGTTATGAATGAATTGCCAGCAGTCTGCAGTAAGGGTACAGAGGGGAGGTAACCAGTTGGGGGCGTGTACCTGCACAGTCTGACAATGGCAGCACTGATTGGATAGGGCGAGTCTGTGCAGGTACACGCCCCCAGTTTCTTACCACCCCTCTGTACCCTTACTGAAGGCTAATAGTAATGTATTAATAACTTCTAGGAGAAATAATAAAGGAATGGTACAACATACAGACATAAGAATGGATGCTCCAGAATTGGTATTACATGAGGAATGCATGAAGCTATTAAAACAGACGCGTCAGGAGCGGGGAGAGGTCCTCTAACACTAGAGATGTAGTCTGCATTTGTGTAGCTTGGGGGTTGTAGTACTATCGATTGGTAGGGACCCCAAGGTAGACAAACTAGAAACATGATTTTATTTCATTTTTTTCATACAATTATATAAGGATACATTCTATGGAATAAGATGGAGGAGGGCACTCACCTTGCCACCTAGTTGCCCAAATTTTGCCATCTGGATAAGGTAATTTTCCACCGCTTTGGCTTTTTCAGGCTTCACTAGCGCCAAGTTATTCACTGTGTAAAAGAAAACGAGACGGTAAGGAGATTTGAATTTTTTTGTTTTTTATCTATTTAACTGGGGTTGTTTTAAGCCCCCTCTTTACAGGGTATGAACACAACTGTGCCGAAGTCAGGAAGGAGGGGAGGGTATGTCTGCAGGATGTGATTACAAAGGGGCTGCAGCCTGCTACTTACCATGGAGATGCATAGGTCTGCATAGTAGCTGTAACCCTAAAACAGGAAGAGGATATCTGCAACGCTGCACAGTTGCAGAAGTTTGAATAGCCCAAGAGCTTCCCCATCCAGGATTGGATTTGCCATGTGAACGCCACCAGCCTGACCCCTGGGACCTCCACAGCACCTGGTCAGTAGCATGGCAGTAATGGGTGAAGGACAAAAGGACCGAGGTGTTTTACCTATTGCCAGAGCACTCTGAGCATCACAGGGGTCACACCCTCATTACCCACACTCTTCAAAAGCTGAGTGATACTCACGCCTCGCCCGGGCAGCCTGGCTCAGGACCTGCGACAAGATGCTATTCCTCATCTCCTCCTCCCTGTAATTTAAAGGGACGGCAATTACCGGTACTGTCTCGTTACTGCACTGTATACCTGATGGTTCACAATTACATTTTCGTTGAGAGTCCATTTACACACAGGTGGGACCCCCGCCAATCAGACAATTAACCCCTATCCTGGGGAGTAGCTTAAGTCCTGTCAGGACATTACGGTTTCGCATCTGACCATTATCCCTAGCCATATGCCCAGTCAAAGAACCTGCACCTGGATGTAGGGTCACCGGACTAACGATGAGGGTTGTAGTAACAGGTTCTCATGTATACTATTACCTTTGTTTGGCTTCTTGCTGTGCCTGCTCACTCCCAGCATCCTGGAGGCAGAAAGAACAAGACAGCGTCAAGACTTAAATAACGTGAACATTTATTTTCTTGGCGCAATCAGTTTGGGGCTTAGGACACCATATGGCAGCGAACGACAAAAGGTAGATGTGGGGGAGGTTGTCCTGTGCTGCGAAAATCTACCATGGCCTGGACATCAGGGAGGCTACAGATTTGTGGGGGGCAGGACTGGGAGGCTACAGATTTGGGGGGAGGGCAGGACAGGGAGGCTACAGATTTTTGGAGGGCAGGGAGGCTACGGATTTGTGGGGGGACAGGACAGGAGGCTACGGTTTGTGGGGGGTGCAGGACAGGGAGGCTACGGATTTGTGGGGGGGTGCAGGACAGGAGGCTACGGATTTGTGGGGGGTGCAGGACAGGGAGGCTACGGATTTGTGGGGGGGTGCAGGACAGGAGGCTACGGATTTGTGGGGGGTGCAGGACAGGGAGGCTACGGATTTGTGGGGGGTGCAGGACAGGGCAGGACAGTGACGGCGACGGATTTGTGGGGGGGTGCAGGACAGGAGGCTACGGTTTGTGGGGGTATGACAGAGGCTAGATTGTGGGGCAGGACAGGAGGCTACGGATTTGTGGGGGGGCAGGCAGGACAGGAGGATACGGATTTGGGGGGTGCAGGACAGGGAGGCTACGATTTGTGGGGGCAGGACAGGGAGGCTACGGATTTGGGGGGGCAGGACAGGGAGGCTACGGATTTGTGGGGGTGCAGGACAGGGAGGCTACAGATTTGTGGGGGGCAGGACAGGTGGAGGCTACGGATTTGTGGGGGGCAGGACAGGGAGGCTACGGATTTGTGGGGGCAGGACAGGGAGGCTACAGATTTGTGGGGGGCAGGACAGGAGGCTACAGATTTGTGGGGGGCAGGACAGGGAGGCTACAGACTTGTGGGGGGCAGGACAGGAGGCTACAGATTTGTGGGGGTGCAGGACAGGAGGCTACGATTTGGGGGCAGGACAGGGAGGCTACGATTTGGGGGCAGGACAGGGAGGCTACGGATTGTGGGGGGGCAGGACAGAGAGGCTACGGATTTGTGGGCAGGACAGGAGGACAGGGAGGCTACGGATTTGTGGGGGGCAGGACAGGGAGGCTACGGATTTGTGGGGGCAGGACAGGGAGGCTACAGATTTGGGGGCAGGACAGGGAGGCTACGGATTTGTGGGGGTGCAGGACAGGGAGGCTATAGATTTGTGGGGGGGCAGGACAGGAGGATACGGATTTGGGGGGTGCAGGACAGGAGGCTACAGATTTGGGGGCAGGACAGGAGGCTACGGATTGTGGGGGGGCAGGACAGGGAGGCTACGGATTTGTGGGGGCAGGACAGGAGGACAGGAGGCTACGGATTTGTGGGGGCAGGACAGGAGGACAGGGAGGCTACGGATTTGTGGGGGCAGGACAGGAGGACAGGGAGGCTACGGATTTGTGGGGGCAGGACAGGAGGACAGGGAGGCTACGGATTTGTGGGGGCAGGACAGGAGGACAGGGAGGCTACGGATTTGTGGGGGGCAGGACAGGAGGACAGGGAGGCTACGGATTTGTGGGGGGCAGGACAGGAGGACAGGGAGGCTACGGATTTGTGGGGGGCAGGACAGGAGGACAGGGAGGCTACGGATTTGTGGGGGGCAGGACAGGAGGACAGGGAGGCTACGGATTTGTGGGGGGCAGGACAGGAGGACAGGGAGGCTACGGATTTGTGGGGGGCAGGACAGGAGGACAGGAGGCTACGGATTTGTGGGGGCAGGACAGGAGGACAGGGAGGCTACGGATTTGTGGGGGCAGGACAGGGAGGCTACGGATTTGTGGGGGGCAGGACAGGAGGGACAGGGGAGGCTACGGATTTGTGGGGGCAGGACAGGGAGGCTACGGATTTGTGGGGGCAGGACAGGGAGGCTACGGATTTGTGGGGGCAGGACAGGGAGGCTACGGATTTGTGGGGGCAGGACAGGGAGGCTACGGATTTGTGGGGGCAGGACAGGGAGGCTACGGATTTGTGGGGGCAGGACAGGGAGGCTACGGATTTGTGGGGGCAGGACAGGGAGGCTACGGATTTGTGGGGGGCAGGACAGGGAGGCTACGGATTTGTGGGGGGCAGGACAGGGAGGCTACGGATTTGTGGGGGCAGGACAGGAGGCTACGGATTTGTGGGGGCAGGACAGGGAGGCTACGGATTTGTGGGGGCAGGACAGGGAGGCTACTGGATTTGTGGGGGCAGGACAGGGAGGCTACGGATTTGTGGGGGCAGGACAGGGAGGCTACTGGATTTGTGGGGGCAGGACAGGGAGGCTACGGATTTGTGGGGGCAGGACAGGGAGGCTACTGGATTTGTGGGGGGCAGGACAGGGAGGCTACGGATTTGTGGGGGGCAGGACAGGGAGGCTACGGATTTGTGGGGGGCAGGACAGGGAGGCTACGGATTTGTGGGGGGCAGGACAGGGAGGCTACGGATTTGTGGGGGGCAGGACAGGGAGGCTACGGATTTGTGGGGGCAGGACAGGGAGGCTACGGATTTGTGGGGGCAGGACAGGGAGGCTACGGATTTGTGGGGGCAGGACAGGGAGGCTACGGATTTGTGGGGGCAGGACAGGAGGCTACGATTTGTGGGGGCACAGGAGGCCACGGATTTGTGGGGGCAGGACAGGAGGCCTACGGATTTGTGGGGGCAGGACAGGAGGCTACGGATTTGTGGGGGCAGGACAGGAGGCTACGGATTTGTGGGGGCAGGACAGGGAGGCTACGGATTTGTGGGGGCAGGACAGGGAGGCTACGGATTTGTGGGGGCAGGACAGGGAGGCTACGGATTTGTGGGGGCAGGACAGGGAGGCTACGGATTTGTGGGGGGCAGGACAGGGAGGCTACGGATTTGTGGGGGCAGGACAGGGAGGCTACGGATTTGTGGGGGGCAGGACAGGGAGGCTACGGATTTGTGGGGGGCAGGACAGGGAGGCTACGGATTTGTGGGGGGCAGGACAGGAAGGATATGGATTTGTGAGGGTCACGGAGGTTTGGGGTACACTTGAGCAGAAGCTCGGGGTGCATAAAAAGCCGCAATCCTTGGTGCATCCAACTGACACCCCCGCCCCTTCTGTAGTTAGATGATGTCAGCTCACCCCACGTCTGCCCTGCAGCTCTGCCAGCCGCTGCTGTCTTATCGCTTCCAGCTCCGGGTCCGCCATGCTGCTTACACCCCGAAATCAGCTCCTCAGACCTCCCACCCGTTACCGCCTGCGCCTTACGTCACCGCGCCGCTGACGTCACCCGCTCACAGAGCACGCTAACTACGCAACAGACATTACTAGTGGATCGGTTATAGCCATTACCTGTGATTCAGCATCTGGTTTTAATTCGTCAGCCTGTTTCCATAGAAACAAGTATTTCTGCAGAGAGGTGCAGTGCAACGGATTCTACGAAGAAAATATCACATGGGACACGTGACCTGATTGTATGCCATGTGTCATGTGATGCAGTACTACAACCCCCATTATATAAATCATCAGTTATGATATATAATGGGGGTTGTAGTACTGCAACAATTGCACATGACAGCAAATGTTATGGGGCACTGTGGCCCCCACAACAGTCAGTGTCAGAAACAGCAAAAGTGGTCCTATAACAGTGACAATAACACATTGTTATAGGGGGTCTGTGGGTGACACTGTTATGGGGGCACTGTGGATGACACTGTTATGGGGGATCTGTGGATGACACTGTTATGGGTGATCTGTGGAGGACACTGTTATGGGGGATCTGTGGCTGACACTGTTATGGGAGCACTGTGGAGGTCACTGTTATGGGGGATCTGTGGATGACACTGTTATGGGGGATCTGTGGATGACACTGTTATGGGGGATCTGTGGATGTCACTGTTATGGGGGGTCTGTGGATGACACTGTTATGGGGGATCTGTGGATGACACTGTTATGGGGGATCTGTAGATAGCACTGTTATGGAGATCTAGGATAGCACTGTTATGGGGATCTGTGGATGACACTGTTATAGGGGATCTGTGGATGACACTGTTATGGAGATCTGTGGATGACACTGTTATGGGGATCTCATGGATGACACTGTTATGGGGATCTGTGGATGTCACTGTTATAGGGATCTGTGGATGACACTGTTATGGAGGATCTGTGGATGACACTGTTATGGGGATCTGTGATGACACTGTTATAGGGATCTATGGATGACACTGTTATGGGGATCTGTGGATGACACTGGTATGGGGATCTGTGGATGACACTGTTATGGGCGTCTGTAGATGACACTGTTATGGGGATCTGGATGTCACTGTTATGGGGATCTGTGGATGACACTGTTATGGGGATCTGTGGATGTCACTGTTATAGGGGATCTGTGGATGACACTGTTATGGGGATCTGTGGATGACACTGTATGGGGGATCTGTGGATGACACTGTTATGGGGATCTGTAGGTGACACTGTTCCCCCATAACAGTGTCATCCACAAATCCCCTATGACAGTGACATCCACAGATCCCCCAATAACAGTGTTATCCACAGATCCCCCATAATAGTGTCATCCACAGATCCCCCATAACAGTGACGTCCACAGATCCCCCATAACAGCATCATCCACAGATCCCCCATACCATAACAGTGTTATCCACAGATCCCCCCATAACAGTGTCACCCACAGATCCCCCATAACAGTGTCATCCACAGATCCCCCATAACAGTGTCATCCACAGATCCCCCCATAACAGTGTCATCCACAGATCCCCCCATAACAGTGTTATCCACAGATCCCCCATAACAGTGTCATCCACAGATCCCCCATAACAGTGTCATCCACAGATCCCCCCATAACAGTGTTATCCACAGATCCCCCATAACAGCGTCACCCACAGATCCCCATAACAGTGTTATCCACAGATTCCCCATAACAGTGTCATCCACAGATCCCCCATAACAGTGTCATCCACAGTGCTATCATAACAGTGACATCCACAGATCCCCATAACAGCGTGTCATCCACAGATCCCCCCATAACAGTGACATCCACAGATCCCCCATAACAGTGACATCCACAGATCCCCCATAACAGTGTCATTCACAGATCCCCCCCATAACAGTGTCATCCACAGATCTTCCCATAACAGTGTCATCCACAGATCCCCCATAACAGTGCGTCATCCACAGATCCACCATAACAGTGTCATCCACAGATCCCCCATAACAGTGTCATCCACAGATTCCTCATAACAGTGTCATCCACAGATTCTCCATAACAGTGTCATCCACAGACCCCCATAACAGTGTCACCCACAGATCCCCCATAACAGTGTCATCCACAGATCCCCAAAACAGTGCCATCCACAGATCCCCCATAACAGTGTCATCCACAGATCCCCATAACAGTGTCATCCACAGATCCTCCAAAACAGTGCCATCCACAGATCCCCATAACAGTGACATCCACAGATCCCCCATAACAGTGTCATCCACAGATCCCCCATAACAGTGACATCCACAGATCCCCATAACAGTGTCATCCACAGATCCCCATAACATTGTCATCCACAGATCCCCCATAACACTGCCATCCACAGATCCCCCATAACAGTGTCATCCACAGATCCCCATAACAGTGTCATCCACAGATCCCCCATAACAGTGTCATCCACAGATCCCCTATAACAGTGTCATCCACAGATCCTCCATAACAGTGACATCCACAGATCCCCCATAACAGTGTCATCCACAGATCCCCATAACAGTGTCATCCACAGATCCCCCATAACAGTGTCATCCACAGATCCCCATAACAGTGCCATCCACAGATCCCCCATAACAGTGTCATCCACAGATCCCCATAACAGTGTTATCCACAGATTCCCCATAACAGTGTCATCCACAGATCCCCATAACAGTGTCATCCACAGATCCCCCATAACAGTGTCATCCACAGATCCCCCATAACAGTGTCATCCACAGATCCCCCATAACAGTGTCATTCACAGATCCCCCATAACAGTGTCATCCACAGATCTTCCCATAACAGTGTCATCCACAGATCCCCCATAACAGTGCGTCATCCACAGATCCACCATAACAGTGTCATCCACAGATCCCCCATAACAGTGTCATCCACAGATTCCTTATAACAGTGTCATCCACAGATTCTCCATAACAGTGTCATCCACAGACCCCCCATAACAGTGTCACCCACAGATCCCCCATAACAGTGTCATCCACAGATCCCCCAAAACAGTGCCATCCACAGATCCCCCATAACAGTGTCATCCACAGATCCCCCATAACAGTGTCATCCACAGATCCTCCAAAACAGTGCCATCCACAGATCCCCCATAACAGTGACATCCACAGATCCCCCATAACAGTGTCATCCACAGATCCCCCATAACAGTGACATCCACAGATCCCCCATAACAGTGTCATCCACAGATCCCCCATAACATTGTCATCCACAGATCCCCCATAACACTGCCATCCACAGATCCCCCATAACAGTGTCATCCACAGATCCCCATAACAGTGTTATCCACAGATTCCCCATAACAGTGTCATCCACAGATCCCCATAACAGTGTCATCCGCAGATCCCCCATAACAGTGACATCTGCAGATCCCCCATAACAGTGTCATCCACAGATCCCCATAACAGTGTCATCCACAGTGCTCCCATAACAGTGTCATCCACAGATCCCCCATAACACTGCCATCCACAGATCCCCCATAACAGTGTCATCCACAGATCCCCCATAACAGTGTCATCCACAGATCCCCATAACAGTGTTATCCACAGATTCCCCATAACAGTGTCATCCACAGATCCCCATAACAGTGTCATCCACAGATCCCCCATAACAGTGTTATCTGTGGGATCTGTGGATGACACTGTTATGCTGGGATCTGTGGATGACACCGTTATGGGGAAATCTGTGGATGATACTGTTATGGGGGGGATCTGTGGATGACACTGTTATGGGGGATCTGTGGATGACGCACTGTTATGGGGGGGATCTGTGGATGACACTGTTATGGGGGATCTGTGGATGACACTGTTATGGGGGATCTGTGGATGACACTGTTATGGGGGTTCTGTGGATGACACTGTTATGGGGGGGGGATCTGTGGATGACACTGTTATGGGGGGGATCTGTGGATGACACTGGGGGTCTGTGGATGACACTGTTATGGGGGGATCTGTGGGTGACACTGTTATGGGGGGGGGGTCTGTGGGTGACACTGTTATGGGGGGTCTGTGGCTGACACTGTTATGGGGGGTCTGTGGCTGACACTGTTATGGGGGGATCTGTGGGTGACACTGTTATGGGGGGGGTCTGTGGGTCTACACATCAGGGGCCAATGCTCCCCGCTCACAGATGTCACCCTCCCGTAAGCAGGGAGGTGGGCGGCGCTTGGTGACGTTATCTCATCACGTGGGGTCGTGACGTCGCTCTCTGGTTTCCGGCCTCTTTCTGTCCTCGCTGCCCGGGTCTCTCTCCTCCTGTCCCCGCAGCAGCTTCCCCGGGTACCAGCCATGTCCAACGTCGTCGACACTAAGCTCTATGACCTGCTGGGGGTCCAGCCCGGCGCCAGCGAGAACGAACTGAAGAAGGTGAGTGAGGGGACGGCGGCAGACGAGGCCTACGTACCGGCCCCGGGAGAGAGGGGGAGGTGCGGGGCCTAGGGGGTCAGCCGGGGCTGTGCCGAGAGCGGCGGAGGGGAGGACTGGGGGCCCGGGTCACTACAGGCCGCGGCTACTCCTCTGTCTGATGTCACGGGGTAATAACTGCCAAGTGCCCCTCAGCAGTGCCTGCCCTGGGGTAATAACTGCCAAGTGCCCCTCAGCGTGCCTGCCCTGGGGTAATAACTGCCAAGTACCCCTCAGCGGGCCTGCATCGGGGTAATAACTGCCAAGTACCCCTCAGCGGGCCTGCATCGGGGTAATAACTGCCAAGTGCCCCTCAGCGGGCCTGCATCGGGGTAATAACTGCCAAGTGCCCCTCAGCGGGCCTGCCCCGGGGTAATAACTGCCAAGTGCCCCTCAGCGGGCCTGCCCCGGGGTAATAACTGCCAAGTGCCCCTCAGTGGGCCTGCCCCGGGGTAATAACTGCCAAGTGCCCCTCAGCGGGCCTGCCCCGGGGGTAATAACTGCCAAGTGCCCCTCAGCGGGACTGCCCCGGGGGTAATAACTGCCAAGTGCCCCTCAGCGGGCCTGCCCCGGGGGTAATAACTGCCAAGTGCCCCTCAGCGGGCCTGCCCCAGGGTAATTACTGCCAAGTGCCCCTCAGCGGGCCTGCCCCAGGGTAACACCCCCCCCCCCCAAGTGCCCGTCAGCGGGCCTGCCCCAATGTAACAGCCCCCCCCAAGTGCCCCTCAGCGGGCCTGCCCCAGGGTAACAGCCCCCCCCCCCCAAGTGCCCCTCAGCGGGCCTGCCCCAATGTAACAGCCCCCCCAAGTGCCCCTCAGCGGGCCTGCCCCAATGTAACAGCCCCCCCCTCCAAGTGCCCCTCAGCGGCCTGCCCAGGTAACAGCCCCCAGTGCCCTCAGCGGGCCTGCCCCAATGTAACAGCCCCCCAAGTGCCCCTCAGCGGGCCTGCCCCAGGGTAACAGCCCCCAAGTGCCCCTCAGCGGGCCTGCCCCAATGTAACAGCCCCCAAGTGCCCCTCAGCGGGCCTGCCCCAGGTTAACACCCCCCCCTCCCAAGTGCCCCTCAGTGGGCCTGCCCCAGGGTAACGGCCCCCTCCCCAAGTGCCCCTCAGCGGGCCTGCCCCAGGGTAATAACTGCCAAGTGCCCCTCAGCAGGCCTGCCCCAGGGTAGCAGCCCCCCAAGTGCCCCTCAGCGGGCCTGCCCCAAGGTAACAGCCCCCCAAGTGCCCCTCAGCGGGCCTGCCCCAGGGTAACAGCCCCTCGCACCCAGTTTCCCTCAGCAGGCCTGCCCCGGGGTAACAGCCCCCAAGTACCGCTCAGCGGGGTAACAACTGCTCACTGCACCTCATTGGGCCCCTCACCCCGATGTTACCCCTGCACCGTGATCACCCCCGCAGCGTGACTTCCCCCTTGACCTCCCCCAGCACTCCGATGTCGTCCCTTAATCTATACTGCCACCACACTCCTTACAAGGCACCCCAAATGCATGTTGTCTGGTCTGGGGATCTTCCTCTCTTAGGATCAGTCAGATTTTCTATTTGTTATGGTTCAAAATCCGCGTGGAATCGACTTTAACTCCGCCTCCCCTTGTAGTGTATCCGCCATAGATTTGGAGTTGGGGGGCACATGCACTCTGGACACAGCTGAGCATGCATGTATTCTCTGTGGGGATATGGCATTGTGAAATCCAGCATCTGCTGCCAGGGTAGAGTCGGGAGCCCTCCCTGCTTACTGTGTGACGAGGGCACCCTGGACGGGCGATGGCCCCTTCTCCGAAGGCCTCCATTGGGATGAAGCGTGGAGGTAAACAAGACGCGAGGAGGAGCCGCTATTTCCCTGCCTTCGCCTGGGAATAAAACAGTGATGTCACAGCAGGAAGGAAAACCCATGATGTCATCGCTGGCCGAGGCTCTGCAGGGATTTGGCTGCATCTGTCGTATCCTAATTATACTCTGTCTTTGGAATAACATTGTGCCCGGAGCTCGGGCCTGCGACGCTTCTTCTCCGTTCCGTGCCTCTCGTATGGGAGTAGTAAGTTTACGCCGCTGGCTAAGTCTGGCACGATGGCGCCAAAAGACATTGGCGTAGAAACGGTCATGTCCATTATAAAGGGTGAGAAATGAAGCCCCAGAAACTCGGTGAAGAGAGGCGTCTGTACGGGGGGGTGACCCGGCCGGTTATTCAGGATGATCCGCCGTCTATGACACCTGTAATTAGTGCTGATGTTTGTGCTCACAGTCACGTGTCCTGCACGTTGCCTCCTGAGTCACACAGCAAATACGCAGGGTGACATCGCCGAGCCTGGGCGCTGCGTGCCGGTGCTTTGTCTGTGATGCCACTTGTCTACTAGAGCTTGGCATCATTGCTAGGGAACTGCTGCCACTGCCAACAGGGCACCTTAGGGCAGGGGTCCCGCACTCGGCCAGATATATACGGGCGGCACAGAAAAATAAATACCAGTTGATTCGTTTCACGTTTATTTGAAATGCAATATGGAATACAGCGCCGCAGACCTGTTACATCCAGTGACGTCTCCTCTGATGTAGACCTCTTTCCTCATCTTCTCCATCCAGCCCAGACCACCATGACGACTTCCAATACTGTGCCCGCTGCACTCCACAATGCCCATATACCGTATACTGCAAAAATAGTGGTGCCATACAGATAGTCTCCCCCACCCCCCATAGTAATAGTGCTCCCAGACTGTTCTCAATAGTAATAGGTGCCCTCCCCCCTTATTAATATTTCTCCATAACTCGCAATAATAATGCTCCTAATGTGCTCAGTAGTAATAGTGCGACCAAAGGGCCACCAGTATAAATAAGCCCCCAGTGATAATAAAGCCCCCTAGAGTGGCCCCCTGCAGTAACCCCAATAGTTATAAAGCCCCTCTGCTGTGCTCCCATAGCTATAACGCAGGGGGTCCCAGTAGTTATGCTGGTAGTGCCGACATATAGTCCGCTGTCTCGCGTCCCGGCAATGGTGCTCGCAGTGACATCCCCGCGACTTCCAGAGCTCAGGAGCCACGACCAGATGATCAGACACCTGCCTCAGGACACAGATGTTCGTGACCACGTCATCGCAACCTTCTGCCCATAGGCTTCAGGCCTGGTGAACTGCAGCAGGGATAGGAGCCAGAGGCCGGTCGTAAACTGCCACCCCCTCTGAGACCCGAGGCGAGATGTGCCCCTGCTGGTCACGGGCTGCAGATAATTGCCTCAGGGGGCCGCGTGTTGAGCCCCCGCCTTAGGGTGTATTTTACGTATTTAGTTTTGTGCACCAATTTTCGTATTGTGGCCAAAATGTTCTATTTCAGCGAAAAGGTTCCCGTCTGACAGTGATGGCCTATCTCTAGAATGTAAACAAAGGGTAAGCAGCACTACAGATTCCAGCATGGAAAAAAAGGTACTGTTAGTAAGGACGGTGGTGCTCGCAGATAGAGATCCCGGCCAAGGGTCCCATCATCCCGTAAACGTATGCAAAAATCCGCAGCAGTCCACCATTGATGAAAAAATCCGGTCTTTTTATTAAACCAGCAGCATAATTACAGCGACGTTTCGACCACCTCTGGTCTTTATAAAGCTTGATAAAGACCAGAGGTGGTCGAAACGTCGCTGTAATTATGCTGCTGGTTTAATAAAAAGACCGGATTTTTGCATACCTAGCTCTAGAATGTGCCACCAACGTCAGATAGGTGCGGGTCCAACCTCCAGAATGCGCCCCTCGAAGTGAAGGAGAGCACCCTGCGCAAGCGCGGCTTGCTTTCCGTTCAACGCTATAGGAGTTCCGATATTCCATCTGTCAATTATCAGTGAATTGAGCTGTGGCAAATCCTAGCGATATGCCAGCAATGTCTTGAGACGAGGCGACCATTTTAAAGGGATTATTTCACTCTGGCAGAGCGCTTGCTCTTGCAATTTTTCTTGATGCTCCCGAGCCGAGCGTACACATTGGATGATCGAGTAAAATCAGTGGGTGCTGCAGTCGGCGCTCTAATGTATACGGCCAGCTTAAGCCCGCTGGCAAACTAAGGTGGGCTATGTGCCAGTAAACATAATGGAACTGAGTGGGGTCGTAGTCGTGTCACAGATTTCACTCATTGCCATGGAAGATGTCAGATCTGCCGCTACATAGTCCACGTGTCACCTGAGGAAATGTGAGAGGCGTCCCTAGATTCTGATAAATGAGGTTCAGGGGGTGACCCTGCCCCTCACCGGGGCTGCCCCCTCTAGTTATCTATATATTGTGTAATAATCCGTATGTCTTCCTCCTGAACAGGCGTATCGCAAGTTGGCGAAGGAGTATCACCCGGACAAGAACCCCAATGCCGGAGACAAGGTGGGTCAGCGATGGTCCTATGAATTATACTGAGTGCCATTACCTGCAGCACGGAGCGCGCTTAGGGAGGCGTATTACGTGGTCCAGGGAGTGATCGGCTCTCCTGTATATGGCCAGCCTAATATTGACCATTTATCCTAAGTCATGCAGACTAGGGCTGGTCGTTATACAACCGTTACATAAAACCTCTTTGACCCCATAGTAGACCACCTCACCTCGGTGCCCCATGTCTCCCAGATCCATCATCAGCTAGCTACAGATATATAACAAGTGGACTCCCCCTCGAAGGATAGATGTCCCCCGATCATCTCTACAGGGTGTTTTTGCACGGGTTTCGGGGAAGGTTTAGATCTTGGCCTCACGCAGCTTCTTTTATTTCCAGTTCAAGGAGATCAGCTTTGCCTACGAAGTCCTATCCAACCCAGAGAAGCGCGAGCTGTACGACCGGTATGGGGAGCAGGGCCTGCGGGAAGGAAGCGGAGGCAGCGGCATGGATGACATATTTTCACACATTTTCGGCGGTGGCCTCTTTGGGTTCATGGGTGGACAGAGTCGAAGTCGCAACGGCAGACGAAGAGGAGAAGACATGATGCACCCTCTAAAGTGAGTCTCGCTGTGTGTGTGCGCTGGACGACAGCGCCGGACCCCCGATATAACCGCTGTGTTCTCCCCCTTAGAGTCTCATTGGAAGATTTATACAACGGAAAGACCACCAAACTTCAACTCAGCAAGAATGTGCTGTGTGGATCCTGCAACGGGTCAGTCTTTGTTTCATTTCTTCACCATTTTCAAGATCTGTGCTTGCTGTCAATTACTAAAAACATCCTTGTTTACACCGAGAGGTTTATTACTGCTCAAGGCTGAGGGTTTGGTGCAATGTGTCCAGTCTCTGTGAGCTAAAGCCATCGGTGCAGGTGTAAAACGTCATTTCACAATGATTCCCTTACGCGATACTATAGATCAGTGTTTCCCAACCAGTGTGCCTCCAGCTGTTGCAAAACTACAACTCCCAGCATCCCCGGACAGCCTTTGGCTGTTCAGGCATACTGGGAGTTGTAGTTTTGCAACAGCTGGAGGCACACTGGTTGGGAAACACTGCTATAGATGGGAGAAGTAATGAGTCTGTATAGGGGGGTAAGTCTGATTTCTGGGGGTGCCACCACCGGGCCCCCATCAATCATGAGAACAAGGGTCCTATAAACGGAGTTGTCACTTCCGTTCCAAAGTATATGGAACTGCCAAAGACAAGCGGACTACATCGCTCAGGCTCCTAGATGTGACTGGAGTTCCAGTGCACACGTGTGACCGCCGTTTCTACAGGACTCAGGACCCTCATTCTTAAGATTGATGGCGCCTTCCAGAGATGAGACGCTTGTCTCGGATTTTGTGGGTAGGGGATAAGACTTGAGGAGCCCTTTAACTGGCGTATTACCCATAATCCTAGGCCGGCTTATTCTACAGTCCCCTATAGGAGTGGCACTTCGTATACTCACTAGTGTCATCGCTTGACCCTCGCCTAACAGTAAAACGTCTTCAGCCTCTGAGGGTGGTCTTGGAGTGTAAGAGAAAGCACCCAGAGGGGGACAGCATGACCCACTAACGTACATCAAGCACTATACATTCTCTGTATCAGATGGAGGACGCAGAGTCTAATACGACCATTTCTTTCCTCAGACAAGGCGGTAAGAGTGGAGCGGTCCAGAAGTGCACAGCTTGCAGAGGTCGCGGTGTGCGTATAATGATCAGACAGCTGGCTCCAGGCATGGTACAGCAGATGCAGTCCGTCTGTTCTGACTGCAATGGGGAAGGTAAGAATTTAGGTTCTGTGTAGTGAATTGTTTCCTTGCCAGGGAAGTGTCCCGACTTCTCGTTAGTGATCCGTCCCCTTTCAACCTGAGTGACTGGTCTAACGTTCCTGTACATCAGCATGGGTACCATTGAAATCCTGTGCGTTCCAGAGGTTGCACATGCGTAGTGACAGTCTCTGGAGAGAGCAATGGCCGCGTTGATGTACTGCACCTGCGCCACTGTTTGCTGCATCCGTGGTAAACCAGTCAGGATAAAATGGGACGGATCACTGATGAAAAGCCAGGGCACCTGCCTGACAAGGCAACGCCCAGCGGGCACCTATCAGCTAATGTGCATACAGCAGGAGGCAGAATTAGGTTTAATGGACCCGTAGGGGCGGTTGCTGTGGATTTTGCATACTGTTTGCAGCTGTCGGCATGGGAATTGCACTTTTCTAATGCGTTTTTGTCCTTAGGGGAAGTCATTAATGAAAAAGACCGCTGCAAAAAATGTGAAGGCAAAAAAGTTATGAAAGAGGTGAAAATTTTGGAGGTTCACGTGGATAAAGGCATGAAGCACGGGCAGAGAATCACATTTGCCGGAGAAGCAGATCAGGCCCCTGGGGTGGAGCCGGGGGATATCGTCCTAGTCCTGCAGGAGAAAGAGAACGAGGTAAGAGACGAGGTCAGCCGCACTCGGACAGGTGGGAAATCTCCTAGATCGTTTATGGTTAACTCCTGAAATACTCTGCACTGCTCCTGCTATTATCAGCCTATGATCTTTCATTTCCTTGAGCTCTGTCCTTAGTAACATCACCGTTAACCATGTATGTTGTCTGCAGTCTTTTCAGAGAGACGGCAACGACCTGCACATGACGCACAAGATCGGCCTGGTTGAGGCTCTGTGTGGCTTCCAGTTCACGTTCAAGCACCTCGACGGACGGCAGATCGTTGTCAAATATCCCCCAGGAAAAGTCATTGAGCCAGGTAATAAGGGCCCCGCTCCTGGTCAGTTACTCCCACTCTTTCGACATGACTTGGGGCTTGACTCCTGTGTTTTTCACTGAACAGGCTCAGTTCGTGTGGTTCGGGGTGAAGGCATGCCTCAGTACCGCAATCCCTTTGAAAAAGGTGACCTCTTCATCAAGTTTGAAGTCCAGTTCCCAGAAAACAATTGGATTAACCCAGAAAAACTCACGGTGAGTCTAGTCACATGATCGCCGCGGCATGCCTGCTTACTATGGTGCCAGACACCTGTGGAGCCGGAGGTCCAGCTTTTAATCCCTGTTTTTAGGTTCAAAGTAGAGGAAATTCTGGAAATTCCTTCTGCCTGTAGCCACCACTAGAGGGCACCCACTGCATGGTGTGGAATTATAGGAGGGGAGAGTAGTTATTCTTCCCCATGCCGGAAGGCATCAATTTGCTGTTTGTGACTTTTTAATGCCATTTGTGACGCACTTTGCCACATGACATTTCTTCACCGCCACTTTACAGAAAAGGGGGCATGAAGAGGATGCTGGTGGGGCCAAGGGCCCTGCCATATTTTCATTTACACCGTTTTTCTGGTGTAAAAGGCTGAAATGTATGCCAGCTAAGGATTGGCATAGATTTCAGGTTAGGTGCACTCGCTGGCAACACAAGGGATATAATAGACCGGCGTAAAACGCCGCTCTTTGATCAATTCCTCCCCATTGAGTTCACTGTGTAAACTGTACGCAGTGAGCTCCCCCTACTGGTGGCTGCAGCCACCTAGAATTATATTGACACTAGGTCTATGCAATTGACTTGGACCTCATTAAATTAAAACGTAAACGTTTTAATTGTTACATCAGAAGCTAATGAAGTAAGTAACTGGAACTTAAAGGGGCTGTCTAAGTTTAGAAAAAAACATGGCTGCTTTCTGTTTGTGTGGAATTGCAGCTCAGTCCCATTTACTTCCATGGAGTGAAGTTGCGATACCAGGGAAAACCTATCAACAGGTGTGGCGCTATGAAACAAATCAGTTCTGTTTTTCTATTCCTCGGCAACCCCTTTAAAAGGGTTGTTCCAGGTTAGACCGTTATTCCCCCCCCCCCCCCCCCATCCACAGGATAGGAGAGTACTGCGCTCCGTTATTTATGGCAGTCCCATAGAGAGCGAGTGGAGTGTTGCATAACCCTCTGCTCCATTTACATAGGGGCATGTAGATTGGTGGTTGCTGACCAGATACTTAAAGGGACTGTCTGCTTTTTACTATTGATGACCCATCCTCAGGATAGGTCATCAATATCAGATCAGTGGGGTCCGATTGCCAGCACCCACCGATCAGATGTTTGAAGAGAAGGCAGGGCTGATACGAGCGCTGCCTTCTCTGCTCTCTTTACCTGCTCTCCGCAGTAATTGCAGTGGTGATCAGGTGTAAGTATGGCGTCCCCATTCACTGCAATGGGACGGCTCCGTCTGTTCAAGTGAGTACTACAGAGTTGTCCCATAGAAGTGAATGGGGACTCCATACTTATAATTACACCTGCTCACCTTGCAATTGTTGCGGCGAGCAGAGAAGGCAGCGCCAGTACGAGCCCGGTCTTCTCTTCGAACAGCTGATCGGCAGGGGTGCCAAGTGTTGGACCCCACCGATCTGATATTGATGACCACAACTCCCGGCATGACTCGGGCTGTTAGGACATGGGGGGGGGGGGGGGGGCATTGCATTATATTCTCTTACCCACCCCTAATGGTTTCATCTGCCATATTTGGTCCCCAGTGACTTCCTCCCAGTTGGGGTGCAGTAGATACCAGTACATATGGGTGTCCCCTTACATAGCAGGTCATAGAAATATCTTTTTGTCCACAGGAACTTGAAGATTTGTTGCCGGCCAGACCAGAAAGCGCCAACATCACCGGAGAAACAGAGGAGGTAGACCTTCAAGAATTTGACAACACCCGTGGCTCCGCAGGAGGACAGAGGCGCGAGGCGTACAACGACAGTTCAGATGACGAGAGCAGCCACCACGGCCCCGGCGTGCAGTGTGCGCACCAGTAACCATTTCTACACACAATTGCACAAAAGGATTTTTCTTTCGAATAATTGTTTTTTTGGCTGTTTTTTTTTTTTTTTTTTTTTCGCGACCCAGCGCCAACGCCCAATCAATCGTTCTGACGGACAGCTGTCGCTCTACATGTTCCTTTTTAAATTGGTTCTATAGTATTTTCAGAGTGATTCATTTAAGACGTAAAACTAACCACAAGGCTTTACCTGCAGATTTGACTGTTCTATAGCGAAACAATAAAATCCTCCCCAAAAAGGAAGCGAGGACGAGGCCTGAATCTGCTGCTCTTTGTACCGACCGCTTGAGTTTTTATCAGTCTGTGTAGTTTTACGTTTCCTGTTTTACGTTTAGACCTGTAAATGTGTACGTTTTTTTTGTTCTGGAGCTGTGTATTTGGCTGCACTTACATGACCTGCTACGTATAGAATAAACAATTTCGTGGTCTGTACTCTGCGGCAGTGTGACATCTCATAGGTGAATGACCCGGCAGTATATCTGTTGGGGGGGGGGGGGGGGGCTCCCGATACCCTTTCAACACCAGAAAAAAAAGGGGAACTGAAGGGTCAGTGATGTTGCATGGTCTCCATTGCATCCTATAGGGAGCAAGGGAAAGTCCGTATTTCCAAATCCTTTGTGTTAGTGTTATACAGGAAAAGATATTTGACATCCTCAGGGTATCATCGGTATCAGATTTGCAGGGGTGAGACACGATGGACCCCCGCTGATCAGCTGTTAGAGAGGCCTTGAGCGCCGCAGCCTCTTCCTGACAAAACTGTACATCGGTCACAGGGCCTGGTTGTAGCTCAGCCACATTCAAGTCAATGGGGCTGAGCTGCAATACCAGGCACCGCCACTATACTATGTACGGCGCTGTGCTTGGAATGGTGTCGGGAGACTGCATCGCTGATCGGCAGGGGTGTCGGGATTTGGACCCCTGCTGTGTGATGACCTAATATTATCTTTTCCAGGATAACCCCTTTAAGAGGATTCCTAGGGATGTGCCCGTCACCAGCCAAACATGGATCCCTAACTGTGGGGAGTTGTAATTCATGCATTTGTTTTTCTGCACAGAAATGGATATGTGCAGTGGTTTTTTTAATTCAAAAATATTAATTTCTATTATAGGTTTTCGCCCCCCTCAGTGTAGTGCTGTTCAGTCCTGCGCAAATGTGTCACACGTGGTTTTTGCTGGGACTTTTCCATCCTGCGTCAGTATACGCTAAGGGTATGTTCACTCAGTTTCTGCCACGGTTGTTCACTTTGGATGCGGTGGACCCATTCGCAGCTTAACTCCATTGAATAGAGCTAAACCGCGCGCAGACATCCGCCGCAGCTCCAAGTGGTGCAGTCATGTGCTTTCTTGGCACGGCTTTAAACAGTTGGCCGCACAAACTGCAGCGCTGAAGGCAGACGCCACCTCTGGAATTTTGGCATGAAATCTGTTCCAAAATTCTGGCAGCATAAACCCGCCGTGAGAACGTCCTCTAGAGGTATGTTCCCACAGGGCAAGCCCCTCTGCTGAAACACCAAACCGTGCAGGCTGCATCCTCGGCAGAAATCTCACCACTCTGCGGCTTCAAAATCTGCACTGCCGGTCACAATATGCGCAGATTCGGGTGTCGCCGTCCACACCGCTGCAGACCTGTTGCACGCAAAAAATCTGCAGTTTATCGGTTAACCGCAGGTAAAATCTGCAAAAGAAAGCATCTGCTGCATATTAGTAAATTGTCAAAGGCCCTCCTGTCCTCCCTTCACGTGTGGATGGGATTTTTAATACCCCATTGCCAGGTGCCTGAAAATCTGCAGTGTGTGAATTCATACTGAGGCAGATTTCATCCTGCAAAGTGTACACTCTGGTATAATTTGTGCAGATTCACCCCCCCTTCCAGGCGTGTATTTTTTAAAAAATTTTGGGGGGGGGGGGGGGGGAAGTTGTATGAAACGTTTTTGTGGTGAATTTTAGTGCTTAGTTGTGTTTCTGTGCAGGTGTAGCCTAGGTTCATAACCGTTCTGTGCAGGAGCGGACTGTGTATAGTCAGCGCTGACCCTGATGGGAGTGGTAGTGACAGAACAATGGCTGCCACTGCTCAGATTTGGGGATTTTACTGGACTGTTTCTTGTCTGTAGCGCAGGCCTCGAATCAATCCCTCAATGGAGTTTAGCCGCTGCCCTTGTTCTTACTGTGAGGGACAAATTCATTATCTGAGAAAAGTCATTTTATATAAAGCAGCGAGATCCGGTCTGACTTGCAGTAATCTACTGGACCATGTTATGCACTAGAGCGGGGTAGGAAACCTCCGGCTGTCCAGCTGCTGTGAAACTACATGTAAACCAACATGCTCCATTCAGTTCTATGGGAGTTCAGAGCAGAGTAAGTATGCATGCTGGGAGTTGTAGTTTAACAGCTGGAGGTTCTCTACCCCTGTACTAGAGCTAGGTGGCCGTCCAGCTCCAGCTCCTCCAGTTTCGCCATTTACATTGGTGAAGGAACACATATCCCCCCAGTAGAGGGGGAATGTGGTAAGACTAGAGTCATTCCTATGGCCCCTTTACACTAATGGCTTAAGCAGATGATTAGTAAGAAGCAATTCCTCCTGACAAGCGCCTGCTCGTTAGTGGAGGAGCCATTTACATGCAGCGATCTCCTCCACAGTATGGGGAGCAGTGATCACTAATGCCATCACTCATCCCCATACAGCATCATTGTTTGCCACGGGCAGAGGCTGTTTAGACGGCACGATCTGCTGCTGACGAATGATCATATTAGGGTACTTTCACACTTGCGGCATGGCTATCCGGACGGAAAGTACTGCAGGTCTGACTTTAGTCCAGTGATCACTGCCGTGCTGCGCCGTCCTATTATAGTCAATGGGGACGGAGCGGCATGGCGGATCCCGCGGGCTGTTCACCTGCCGGCTAGCCATGCCGCAAGTGTGAAAGTACCTTTACTGGATGAAGGTGCATTTTGCCTGTTCATCAATGCTTGTTAGCGATTATCGGGCTGATGCTTCACCTAAAGATTTGGCAGCGGCAGTATTTTATTAAAGGGAATAACTTAAGGGAAAAACTGATCCCGAGAGTGCAGCTCTGGAGTATATTACAGGATAAGTAATATATATATATATACGCAGTGACTCCACCAGCAGAATAGTGAGTGCAGCTCTGGAGTATAATACAGGATGTAACTCAGGGTCAGTACAGGATAAGTAATGTATGTACACAGTGACTGCACCAGCAGAATAGTGAGTGCAGCTCTGGAGTATAATACAAGATGTAACTCAGTATCAGTACAGGATAAGTAATGTAATCTATATACACAGTGACTACACTAGGAGAATAGCGATTGCAGCTCTGGGGTATGATACAGGATGTAACTCAGGGTCAGTACAGGATATGTAATATATGTACACAGTGACTGCACCAGCAGAATAGTGAGTGCAGCTCTGGAGTATAATACAGGATGTAACTCGGGATAAGTAATGTACACAGAACAAATTATATGTGCAGAGTTAAGTAATTATTTAATTCTTTATGTAAACTGAAATGGTTCTGAGAAAGGTAAGCCTACCCATTAGGTTAATACTGGTGTCTGGGATTAGAGGAGTGCCGTCTTCTCCTCAGCCACTTCAGTGTAAAATAAGCAGACAGTGTCATGTACTGTCACACGATCATGGGGCTTACCCTCCAGCTGAACACCAGGATCAGCCCAGGACATGGAGTATTTGTCTTCTGCCTGGGGTGGAGTACTGGGTGCCATGTGGTGTAAGGACCCCTTAAGATGGGGAAGGTCTCCAGGAGGCTGGAGCACGTGCAGGACATGAGGTACACAGCGGTCAATGCTCAGGACTGAGGTTCGTGGTTTTTATTAGTTATAAAAACAACATTCACATAAATAAGACATTAAATTAAGGACTCTGGGGGGCGACCTCCTGATGTTCACCCATGGCCGCCTGCAAGGTGCTGTGTCGAAGCTTTGGCATACAGGTTGGCGAGCTGACCCTGAAGAGACAGGAACAAGTGTAAGTTTCCATTCACTCACAGCAAGCAGATAGCTTAGAAATCCAATCCTATGGGGGGGGGGGGGGGGGGGTCACATGACTGGATTCCAGATCACCACGCATGACGACTTACCACGAGGGTCTGTATGTGCTGCACGGTGTCTTGTCTGAGCAGCTCCACATCCACGGACTCCAGGTCGTCATACTCTGAGGATAAGGTCTGCAGAGAAAGAAAACCAGGATGCCAGCCTATAAATGGGGCAAAGCATGCAGCTATGGGGAAGAGGGCATTCTGGTGGGTCACGTCCCCTTTGATAATGGTGACAAGAACCTGTGCAGGACACCCCCCATTGTAACCAACGAAGGCAAGAAGAAAAAAAAGAGCCTGACCTAGGACATGTGGCATAGGTCCCATTACAACAGGCACTCCAGCTGTTGTGAAACTACAACTCCCAGCATGCTCCATTAACCTTTATGGGGTTCTAAGAACAGCCAGACAAGTGTGCATGCTGGGAGTTGTAGTTTTGTCACAGCTGCAGTGCTGGAGGTGGTGACCCTGGCACTAGATCTGGGTACCACATTACCTGCCCATCCACCAGGGGTATATGTACAAAAGGAAGGCCTTCATGCAGCGGCAAGTTGTCGCTCAGTGATGAGACGGCGCGGTTTCTCGAGGAGCGGGTGGTAGGGGCTGTCGCAGTTCTGTCAAATAGAAAAAATAAAATAAAGGAATATCCTTATGTAATAAGGTAACTGGAGTCCTGCTGCAGCTCCGAGCACACTGCTGAGGTCCGACCCCACCGATCACTAGATCATTCCTTGGCAAGATAGGAATACCATCTAGCCAGGGCACCCACACCGCTGGCGGCATCAACACAGGTACCTGGAGGCTCTGGATACAGGTCTGCAGGTCGAAGCCGACGTCATCTTCTTGGGACCTTTATTTAGTGGAGTGGCAGACACCGACCTGTGTAAGGAAATACATCACTAGGCAGTCATCACACAGAGGGGCTGGATAGTGTAATTGGGTAATTAATATTCATAATATTACATATGGGATTAAGAAACATGGATGCTTCTGGAAACAGCGCCACTCTGGTCCATAGGTAGCGTGTGGTACTGAGGCCAGACATTCCTCTCCAGCGTTTACAACAATATGACAGATTGTCTTTTTTGGATTTTATCCGCTTTGTGTTTAAAGGGATTCTGTCACCAGTTTTCACCCCTTGGAGCTAAACATATGCTGATGCTCAGGGTCTCTTCGTGATTCCTAATGTGGGCTTATAAAATGTGATCTGTAGCTTAGTTTTGCCAAAAAACTGGTTTTACTGACCTGTCATAAAAAAATAAAAATAAGGTGCCCAAGGGGAGGTCCAGGGATGCAGGGTGCCCAGCGCCACCTTCTCAGATTTCTGCGCCGCGTGTGCGCACAGGCTTAGCCTGATGCGCACGAACTGCCGGCGTTTGCTTCTTCTAGCGTAGTGCGCATGCGCCGGCATGTCGCTAGAGAAGAAGCATCTAAGCAGTCTGTATGGCGCATCAGGCTGAGCCTGTGCACACGCGCGGCATCTCACAGCGGGAGGAGGGGAGGGGCAGCGCAGAACTCTGGAAAGGCAGCGCTGGGCACCCTGCATCCCTGGACCTCCCCTTGGGCACCTTATTTTTATGACTGAGGCTAGTAAAACCTGTTTTTTGGCAAAACTAAGCTACAGATGACATTTATAAGCCCACATTAGGAATCATGAAGAGACGATGAGCCTGAGTTCAGCTCAAAGGGGTGAAAATTGGTGACAGAATCCCTTTAGGCTCCATAGATGTCCATTAAAGAATCCTACCTGCAGCCACCACTAGAGGGAGCTCACTATTACATCTACTGAAAGTTATCTGCAACTAGCACCCTCTAGTGGTGAAGAACATAATTTAACCCTATGGTCATGTGCAAGGAAACCAAGGATTTAATCTGGACAAAAAAAAAAAAACTTCACCGCCTACTTTAAAGGATTTCCATTAGTTGTATAGCAGCAATGTCTAGAAAGTGCTTTCCTTACACCTCTCACCAGTGTGAGGGACATACCTATAGAGGCAGCAGATATAGCAGTTGCACCAGCACGCCCCATAAGATGGCACCATCATCGTAGAAGACACATTAAGCCTGGAGCTTCAGGGTATATCTATGCTCAAAGGGCTCAGTCTAACCTCCCCAATATCTCACACACTAAAGCCAATGCAAGCACTGGTGGACGAACACCATGCAGAGGTCGTCCCAGTCAGACTCCAGCCCAGGACCCCCAGAGGGTCAGTGCCGACCTGTGAACTGGTGTTACCTGGTTAAAGACGTCGTTTTCTTCCCAGCGTCATTCGTTATAGAAACAAGAGATTTACTTTTTGGAATCTATAACAGAAAGTACATGATATTGGCACGTCAGCCGTCACACGTAGTGTTGAGCAAACTTGTTTTTTTAACTTCTGCGTCCAAAGTTCAGGTTATCAAATAATCCAGTTATGGATTCCAAATTCAGTTATCGTCCGTGGTAGCAGAATCCATAACGGGATTCTTTGACAACGCGAACTTTGGAAGCAGAACTTAAAACACAAGTTCGCTCAATCCTAGTCACATGTCAAGGGCCTCCGGTCCAGGTCTTGAAGTCACGCCTATGCCCACCTTTTGGACGGTCCTGTTCTTCTGCGTCGTGGTCATCACTTTAGAGCCGACAGCCTCATGATATTCCACAGACGTGGTCACCTTCACTGAGAGCAGAGTCATCTGGTGAACCTTCATTATGATACACAGGTCGTACAGCAACTGGCGAACACTTACCTTTCCTGCTGGTTTTTCTTACAAGCTTGGCCTCTCGCAGCTCCTCATCCAGACTGTCCACCTGGAACAAAGGAAACTGCATATAAGAGCGCAACGTACAGGAACCAACACCAGCGGGGATACGGAGGAGATCCTCACCTTCACTACAGGAACCAAGTCCGTCTTGTTCAACTCCATCAGCTCTAAAAAGCAGAAAGATGAAGTTCAAGCCAATAGCCACCCATTATCCAGTATCATACTCCAGAGCTGCCATCACCATTCTGCTGGTGCAGTCACTGTGGACATACATTACTTATCCTGTACTGATCCTGTATTATACTCCAGAGCTGTACTCACTATTCTGCTGGTGCAGTCACTGTGTACATACATTCCTGATCCTGTTCTGATCCTGAGTTACATCCTGTATTATACTCCAGAGCTGCACTCACTATTCTGCTGGTGCAGTCACTGTGTACATACATTACTTATCCTGTACTGATCCTGAGTTACATCCTGTATTATACTCCAGATCTGCACTCACTATTCTGCTGGTGCAGTCACTGTGTACATACATTACATGTCCTAGTGTCCTCCTATACATTGGATCTACTTACTGTAATATTCCCCAACCTTCATCTGTCTTAAGGACATTGGCATCTTCAGAAGCTCCATTTCCAGGATCTGGTCTGGGTGCATGCTGAGGACCTCCAGTTCCTTCTTCACCTCCTTCATACGTTCTTTCTCTGGAAGAATCAGGAAAAAGACAAAAAAAAAAACATCAAAGGAGAAAGACAGCACGTGCATGGAGCACAACAGGGAGGAACGTGCACCGATCAGCCAGAACATTAACACCACTGACCAGTGGTGACCAACATGGGTTCTGTCATTATAAGGGCACCTCATCACTTACCTGGGAAGTTGACGGCACCAGGTGCGTTATGGGAGGAAGATAAGCTGGAGGGGGCAGTGAGATGCTCTTTGACACCTTGGGTCCTGGCATCGTGTGGCCGTGATGAGAACCACCTACCTAAACATCGTACAGACCAAGTACTTCATGGCTGCGATGCCCCTTAATGGCTGCGTCCTCTTTCAGAAGGGTAACACCCCAGCCACGCTGCAAACACTGTCCAGGAAGATCCAAGTGATGGCATCTCCAGATTCCCAGATCGCCATGTGCCGGAATACAGGTCCGATCCATGGAGGCCGCACTGAGCAGCTTACCGGATCTGCTATCAGATACCGCAGGACTCCTCACAGGTTTTGTGGAGTCCATGCCTTGCCGGGCAGCACAGGGTGAGGCTACTTTCACACTTGCAGCAGAGTGATCCAGCAAGAAGTTCCGTCACCGATTCGGCAATCTGCATGCAAACGGAAAGCATTTGAAGACTGATCCGGCTACGGATCCGTCTTCCAAATGCATTGCAAGAATGGATCCGTCTCTCCGCTTGTGATGCGAAGAGCGGGATCTGTTATATATATTTTTCACATTTTTACCGGTCTGCACAGGACAGATCCGGCATTGCGGTATTTTGAATGCCGGAATCTGGCACTAAAACATTCCAGTGGGGAAAAAAAATGCCGGAATTTAGGCAGGAGATAAAACCGCAGCATGCTGCGGTATTATCTCCGTCCTGAAAGGTCAAAAAGACTGAACTGAAGACATCCTGAACGGATTTCTCTCCATTCAGAATGCATTAGGATATAACGGATCAGTTCTTTTCCGGTATAGAGCCCCAAGGACGGAACTCCATGCCGGGAAAAAAAAAAAAAACGCAAGTGTAAAAGTACCCTAAGGATCCTACTAAATATGAGGCAGCTGGTTATAATGTTTGGCTTTTAGGATTTACCCATTACACTTAAAAACTTTTCCTACTTCTCACTGCTGGGAGTTTGTTACAATGTATTCAGTCTAGACCATCCTCTGACTCCAGACTGATACATTGTAGCAAACTATCAGGAAAGGTGCTGCAGATAGAGTCAGCTCAGAGTAGACTAGATGGGACTGGCACAAACCCTCAGCTGTGAGAAGTATTCTGTGTAGATTTAGCACCTTTGCATGGTGCTATCCACTGACAGCAGACACAGATCTTGAAATCAGTGAGGATATTGGTGCAGGTTTTCTCCTAGCACAACTAGAAACCCTTGTAATGTTGGGGTGCAGAGCTGTAGCCAATGGACTACTGTACTCCAGACTACTACTCTCATCAGTTGTAGCTCCCCAATAGCAATTAAACTACAGCCATCATCATAACACGCGTCAGTCAGGGCATGCGGAGAGTTGCAGTCTCAGACCAAAGCTCAGAGGAGCCCTTTAAGAAGGTGACACTCACTCTGCTGTATGAAGTCTTCCATAAAGAGTCGGATCTTCTCGTTCTTCTGCTCCTGCAGAGGATCCACCATCCCCAGCCCAGAGTCCGCGCTCCCCTCCGCCCTGGACCCCAATCTTTTCCTGGTTCTCTTTGGGGGCATAATTCCAGAGATAGCACTGACCCCTCTAAAAACTGGGAGACAACTACACACCCTGCCAGAGAGCCGCCCTTTATATAATGAGGGTGTGAGGCTGCACTGGGACAGCTGGGGCTGCTAACACAGGGGCGGGGTCAAGCTAGCTGCTGAGGGCGGAGCCTAATTAAGGGGGACCTGCCGGGTATATGTAAAGCCTCAGTGATGCTGCAGATTCATCAGTGCTGATTATGGCCCCAGAATAGGGAGCATTCACACAACTGGACACAGACCCATTCAGTCCATCCATGCGGCCGGGTCGCAAATTATAGAACATATCCCGTTCTTGTTCATTTTGTGGATAAGAATAAATCAATGGATCCCGAGAAAAGTGCGGGATGCACAGGAACCACATCCTTATTTTGCGGACTGTGAAATGGATATGGTCACGTGAATGCACCCTAAGGCCTTGTGCACACGACCGTATCTGTGTCCGATCTCATTTTTTGCTAGGACTGTATTTTCTGCTGCACTGTGGTATTTGGTTCTGCCAGGGCAGTATATTGAGCTGCACTGTGGTATTTGGTTCTGCTGGGGCAGTATATTGTTCTGCACTGTGGTATTTGGTTCTATTGGGGCAGTATATTGTGCTGCACTGTGGTATATGGTTCTGCTGGGGCAGTATATTGTGCTGCCCTATGGTATTTGGTTCTGCTGGGGCAGTATATTGTGCTGCCCTATGGTATTTGGTTCTGCTGGGGCAGTATATTGTGTTACACTGTGGTATTTGGTTCTGCTGGGGCAGTATATTGTGTTGCACTGTGGTATTTGGTTCTGCTGAGGCAGAATATTGTGCCGCACTGTGGTATTTGTTTCTGCTGGGGCAGTATATTGTGTTGCACTGTGGTATTTGGTTCTGCTGGGGCAGTATATTGTGCTGCACTGTGGTATATGGTTCTGCCAGGGCAGTATATTGTGCTGCACTGTGGTATTCGGTTCTGCTGGGGCAGTATATTGTGCTGCACTGTGGTATTTGGTTCTATTGGGGCAGTATATTGTGCTGCCCTATGGTATTTGGTTCTGCTGGGGCAGTATATTGTGCTGCACTGTGGTATTTGGTTCTGCTGGGGCAGTATATTGTGCTGAACTGTGGTATTTGGTTCTGCTGGGGCAGTATATTGTGCTGCACTGTGGTATATGGTTCTGCTGGGGCAGTATATTGTGTTGCACTGTGGTATTTGGTTCTGCTGCGGCAGTATATTGTGCTGAACTGTGGTATTTGGTTCTGCTGGGGCAGTATATTGTGCTGCACTGTGGTATATGGTTCTGCTGGGGCAGTATATTGTGTTGCACTGTGGTATTTGGTTCTGCTGCGGCAGTATATTGTGCCGCACTGTGGTATTTGGTTCTGCTGGGGAAGCATATTGTGCTGTACTGTGGTATTTGGTTCTGCTGGGGCAGTATATTGTGCTGCACTGTGGTACTTGTGGTCCCCGTGGTTTTTTGAGGACCTTTCTTTACAAAAAAAAATTATGTAACAATATTATTTGTTAGATTAAATTCCAGTAGTTTCAACACAGAGTGGTTAGGGTGGCCGCACAGATTTAGGGCCCATTTACACGACCGTATGGCTGTGATGCCCGTAATGCGGTCCACAATGCTGAACTCCGTGCTGCAGATGCAGACCCATTGACTTGAATATCTCTGCGATCTGCAAAATACAGCAAAAGCGATGACGAGCTATCTTTTTTGGAGCGGAGGCACGGATCGGAAGCCCAAGGAAACACTCAGAAGCGCTTCTGTGGGATTTCGGGTCCATTCTTCCACACCACAAAAGATAGGACATGTCATATCTTTTGCTGTACTTTGCAGATGGTGGACCTATTCAAGTCAATGGGTCTGCACCGCAATACAGGATTCACACCGCCAATGCCCATGCATTGCGGACCACAAACACGGGCACGGCGACCATACGGTCGTGTGAATGAGCCCTTATGTATACAAAATCTGCATATAAATCTGCACTATTTATTGACTTTTGGGTGAGTTTTATGCCATTTTTGGTGCAGATTTTCTGCAGATCTGAAAAGGGTAAAAATCCACACAAGAAAAATGCAACTGGCGTACTGCAGATTTCAAAATCAAAATCCGCATGGCAGGTTTATTTCTGCACATAAGAAAAAGCAACGTGTACATGAGATTTATCGGATCTCATGCGCTCTGCTGGTAATGTGTTATGCTGCAGCTTTTCCACGCAGCAAAACCGCACTTAGTCTGCCTCATGTGCAGCCCCCCTTACGATGTCACGCGGAAAAAGGTTTGCCACAGCCCCTCCCATTATTGAACTATTAGGGCTCTTTCACACGAGCGGATGCCGTGCGGGTAATCCGCTGCGTGAAAGAGAGCCAAGCCCCGTTCCGGACAGCAGAGACACAGAGCATTAACATGATTGATAATGCTCTGTGATCTTTTTACTACAAAATCACGGTGAGATAAAAGGTGTCACTGTGATTTTGTAGCAAAAAGATCACAGAGAGACACGGAGCATTATCAATCATGTCACTGCTCCGTGTCTCTGCTGTCCGGAACGGGGCTTGGCTCTCTTTCACGCAGCGGATTACCCGCACGGCATCCACTCGTGTGAAAGAGCCCTAAAGGTATGACCACAGTGCAATCATGTCACTGTTAGGGACCACATGTTGCCGACCACACGTACAACAGGTGCAGTCACCGCAACGTGGAAGGTGCAGGGTCTGAAACCTATTTCCCCTTTGACTTCTATTGCAGGAGGCACGACCGCACCGCGTGCTCATACCCGTACCCAGTGATCTTCCACCTGCTGGGAGTTCCCGTTCCAGGGGTTGCAGCCCTCTGCTCTATCTTTTAGGCTTCATGCACACAGTCGTGCCCGTATTTCAGTCCACAAACCACAGATCCGGATACCTGCCATGTGCATTCTGTTTTCCTAACTCCCATCAATAAAATGGGCGATCCTCCTCCGCAATATGGACCTGAAGAATGGCCACACGGGTCTGCAAAAATGAGTGTCCGTGGCCCCACTGACTTGTATGGGTTAGAAAAACATTTGTGTGATTAAAGCCTAACAATTCCTTACCATTCTAGATGTTTGCTTGCAGTCAGTGAATAGAAACGTTCCTGTTTTGTACTCAGAGGATAGACCTAGCTATGCTTTCACCTACAGTGATGTCATGCAGCACATGTAGTATTTCTGCAGGAATCCTCCTGGGAGGTGACGATCACTAAATGCAGGGGGGAGTGGCTAATAGCAACCAATCAGATTTCATGCTGTAGCCTGGCCCTTTAAAGATGGCCATAGAACATCAATGTGGATACCTGGGATCAAATATACAGTGATGATGTAGAATTCCAATCTGCATCACATGTATCCTCCATCCTGGGGGCATCCATACAGCGTCCTGTACATATTCCCAGCCCCGTTGGTGTGCACAGCACGGCTGCTGCACTCCTATATAGGTAAGAACCAGAACTACGACCCAGTAACTGTCCCCATGCTGGATGACTGGAGCTTTGCTATACAGCAGCCTGTAGGTAATACAACATCACACAGCTAGGTGGCAGCAGTGAGCCAGAGATTTACAGAGCAGCAATCACCCCTTTAGGGCCCATTCAGGCGGCCGTAGTGCTTTGCCGATCCGCAAAACACGGATACCAGCCATGTGCGTTCCACAATTTGCGGACCGCACATGGCCGCAACCATAATAGAAAATGCCTATTCCTGTCTGCGATTTCGGACAATAGGACATGTTCTGTCTTTTCTGTGGAGCCGCGGAACGGAACCACGGATGCACACTTTGTGCTGTCCGCATCTTTTGCGGCCTCATTGCAATGAATGGATCCACAGACTTTGCACAAAATTGCGGAACAGGTGCGGATCCGTTCATAGAGTTGTGTGAATGGGCGCTTAAAGGCTCGTGAACACGACCATGCCTTGTTTTGCGGTCTGCAAAACACATATGCCGCCCGAGTATGTTCTGATTTTGCTGAGTGAACGCCATCTACAGGTATTATATTTGAGGTACGCTTCGCTGTACATGTGAACACAGACCACAGTGGCGTACCTAACTGGTCCACCTATAAACTATATAACCCATTTACGAGATGGCAGTGCAGGTAGGTAGCCTCACCCATCAGGAGGGTGCAGAGGTGGCTCCGTGGACTCCATTATAAGACACGTCTCTGGTTTATTCTCAGATAATGTAACAATTAAGGCCGAGGTATTGTTAATCTTACAATGTAAACATCCGACATACACCGGAGGGGCGAGTGAAAAGTCAAGAAAATCTGCCCCCCCCCACTGCCTCCAAGATGGCGGAGGGGAGAGCAGCGTGTCACAAGTACCTGCCACCTCTCTCTAGCATTAGACTGAGCTGCAGGTTGGCGACGGGGAAGATCTTTACACAAACAGTTAAAATCCTTTAACCCAGATGCTGCAGTCAACAGTGACCCTGGTATCTTCAAGGTTAAAAAGAGGGAGGGGGCTCTCTCTCTCTCTCCTCCAATCAAAAATTCTGCAACACAACCCCGGGTTGCTTAACACTTCCTATTGCAGCCGGGGGTCCTCTGAAGGCCCCAGACCTGCTGCTATTGGTACGCCTCCTATTAAACCCTGCCTCTGGCAGCACGCTGGGAACAATAGAGATTTAGGCCCCTTTCACACGGGCGAGTTTTCCCGCGCGGGTGCAATGCGTGAGGAGGACGCATTGCACCCGCACTGAATCCGGACCCATTCATTTCTATGGGGCTGTGCACATGAGCGGTGATTTTCACGCATCACTTCTGCGTTGCGTGAAAATCGCAGCATGTTCTATATTCTGCGTTTTTCACGCAACGCAGGCCCCATAGAAGTGAATGGGGATGCGGGAAAATCGCAAGCATCCGCAACCAAGTGCGATTTTCCCGCATTGTTGCTTAGCAACGGGACCCAATCTCTATTATTTCCCCTTATAACATGGTTATAAGGGAAATAATAGCATTCTTAATAAAGAATGCATTGTTAAATGATGAGAAAGGGTTAAAAATAATAAAAGTTAACTTACCTTAGCCACTTGATCGCGTGAGTCGCGATCTGTCCTCTCTTTCCCTGCAGCATCGATGATCTAAAGGACCTGTGATGACGTCACATCACATGGCCCAATCACCTGCTCCATCACTATGGTGATGGAGCATGTGATTGATCCATGTGACATCATCCAAGGTCCTTAATCACTATCCTCAGGCTGTGGATAGTGCTTAAGGACCTTGGATGATGTCACGTGGTCACATGGACCAATCACATGCTCCATCACCATAGTGATGGAGCAGGTGATTGGGCCATGTGATGCTGTGACATCATCACAGGTCCTTTACATCTTTCAAGCTAACGGAGAGGAGGCCGGGCTCACGATCAAATGGACCAGGTAAGTTATGATTAGTTTATTATTTTTAACCCATTCTGCACCGGGTTCAACATTAGGGAGATGGCCAAGGGTATTATTTTACATTATAACTATGTTATAATGTGAAATAATACCAGCGGGACAATTTCTGACCCAAACATGCACTTCTGTGAAGAAGTGCAGGTTCGGGTCTGGGTACCAAAAGTGCCGATTTTTCTCCCGCGCGTGCAAAACGCATGACAGCGCTTTGCACTCGCAGGGAAAAATCGCGGCAATTCCCGCAACGCACCCGCACTGTTTGACGGAGTGCACCCGCAACGCCCGTCTGAAAGAGGCCTTACAGCCATTCACGGGCCAAGCAAGGACAGGACCTGTTCCATCACTAGCAGAACGGGCCAATGGGTCAGTGTTCTATGCGCAAAAAAATGCACCTAGCGCACAGAAGAAAAATACAGCAGGGTGCATGAGGCCACGGGGGACTAAAAAATGTACACACGGGTTCAATAGAGATTTTGCAAAAATATAAACAAAAACTAAAATGTTAAAAATGCAAAAAAACTAAAACAATTTCTCATATTAAATAATGAGGATAACACCGCCGATCAGCAGTGTGCACGTGCCGTCTCCCTTCTCGCCGCTATGGCAAGGCAGCAGCGAGCAGGAGACGGCATGTGTGCACACCTTTCCCCTTCATACAGCTGATCATCCGGGGCATTGGATGATCAGATATTGATGACCTATCCTGAGGATTGGTCGTCAATATTAAAAGCCCGGAGCACCCCTTTAAAACATTATTTTCATTATATAAGTGCAGTGAACGATGGAGTCAGCGAGGGGTTAATCCGGTATGGAACCACAGCATAACGTGGGATGTACAGACCGAGCAGAGGAAACCGCAATGCATGTTGTGTAAAGATCTTCCTTCCTAATTTGTTATAGCCGACCGATAATCCAGAATATTTGGTAATCTGCCACCGATCAGGCTGCGCAAATGGCGGAGGGCAGTTCTTGACTTTTAACTCGCCCTGTAACAGTCAACTGAATTATTATTATTTTTTTTCCATATAAAATATGGCCCCTGAACATTTTGTAATAAAAATTAACACAAATCGTAAAAACTGACACATTGTAACAGCTCATAAAACAAGGCCCTGGGAAGACGTGAGCACCAGACAGTAAGGCCCCTTGCAGACGAGCGTCACGGATTAGGTCCGCATGTGTTCGGTTAAAAATGCGCGATTTCGCAAGCAAGTTCATTCAGTTTTGTCTGAGATTGCGTTCAGTTTTTATCGCGCGGGTGCAATGCCCATTGATGCGTTTTTCACTCGTGTAATAAAAAAAAATATGAAGGTTTACAAACATCTCTTAGCAACCATTAGTGAAAAACGCATCGCATTCGCACTTGCTTGCGGATGTGATTTTCACGCAGCTCCATTCACTTCTATGGGGCCTGCGTTGCATGAAAAACAACGCTCATGTACACAGCCCCATTGAAATGAATAAGTCTGGATTCAGTGCGTTCGCATCACGCATTGCACCCGCGCAGAAAACTCGCTCGTGTGAAAGGGGCCTACGAGTCAGTAACGCAGCAGATGTCGGGGGTCACAGGTTAGTTCACTTTTTGCTTTCAGGAGACATGTGACCCTGGGTTGCCGCCTGAACACGATTTAAAGGGGTATTCCGCCAAAATAAAAATGGCTTCCAGCATTGACGTATTGCTGTAGGAAAATAAACCAGCCTCCCCGATCCTCCGCTGCTGCGCTCCTCTTCCTGCTCCTGTCCTGAAACAGCAGGAAATGGTTGTGAATGCTGCTCAGCCAATCACAGGCCGCCACGATGACCCGCCTCAGCTAGTGATTGGCTGAGCAGCATTCCCTGCCGCATCGGGACAGGAGTACAAAGAGGAGCGCAGCAGCGGAGGATCGGGGAGGCTGGTTTCTACAGCAATAGGAGGTCGCTGAAAGCCATTTTTATTTTGCCTTAACCCCTTCCCTGCCGTCATGTTCAGTAAGGTGAATGTGGTGGTTTACATTCGGCGTCGTTGGCGTGAAGCTCAGGAGAATTCATCCAGGAAACGAACGTGAAAATCCTTCACGCTCTGCAACAGGAGTCTCAGCTTCTCCACCGGCGGAAGAATGGTCATTCTGGAAAAGAAAGGAGACGCCCGTCAGTGGCAATTCACACTGCGCCCTGTATAACTCTTTTCGTCTCTGCAGGGTCAATGAATGTCTATAGATACGTTTGATATATGTACTGATATATATGCAATACGATCTATTACTTTCTGTTATCAGCCGGCCGGGGACACTATGGGATGAGGAGAATTCGACTGTAGGACTGGTGAATACAATCTACTGCTCTCCGTTATCAGCCGGCCGGGGAGAAGGTGACACTATGCGATGAGGAGAATCCGACTGTAGGACTGGTGAATACAATCTACTGCTCTCTGTTATCAGCCGGCCGGGGAGAAGGTGACAATATGCGATGAGGAGAATCCGAATGTAGGGCTGGTGAATACAATCTACTGCTCTCTGTTATCAGCCGGCCGGGGAGAAGGTGACACTATGAGATGGTGAGAATCTGACTGTAGGACTGGGGAATACAATCTACTGCTTTCTGTTATCAGTCGGCCAGAGAGAAGGTGACTCTATGGAATGATGAGTATCAGTCGGCCGGGGACAAGGTGACTCTATGGGATGATGAGAATCTGACTGTAGGGCTGGGGAATACAATCTACTGCTCTCTGTTATCAGTCAGCCAGAGAGAAGGTGACTCTTTGGGATGATGAGAATCCGACTGTAGGGCTGGTGAACACAATCTGCTCTCTTATCAGCCGGCCGGGGACAGGGTGACTCTATGGAATGATGAGTATCAGTCAGCCGGGGACAGGGTGACTATGGGATGAGGAGAATCCGACTGTAGGGCTGGTGAACACAATCTGCTCTCTGTTATCAGTCGGCCGGGGAGAGGGTGACTTTCGCTCATTCCACACAGTCAGCATTTAGCCGTACCTGGCCGATACAGTCATCCTCTCATATCACTGAAGAACATTACAGTCTGAAGTGGCTGATAACAGAGAACAATCCACTGCTCCCCATTAACAGCCATATCAAACTGGGGAGAAGTTATCACTATAGTGTTCTTCCATAGGAGGAGTGACAGGGAGTGCAGGCTTCATGTCACATACCGCCAGCACTGTGAGAGCCCCCCTTATACACATGGGTGACTGGTACCAGAGGCTATGCAGGCCAATAATCCAGCTTTCTAGACCAGTGCCCACGCGGCGTCAATCGGCCGACAAATGACCAATCAACAAAAAGCCATTTAAACGAGCGCTGATTAACTTGTTATGACATCAATCGTCGCTCGTTATCAGTCTGTGTAAAATGACCCTTATCCCCTTATTACCTAAAGTGATAAGTCCCCTCTCTCTGTCCAAATCCGCTTCCAGGAACGACGCAGATCCCGGTCTCCTCCAGCAAGCGCATGCAGTAAAACATGTCCGGGGCCATCTGCAGCTCCTGCAGACATATAAAAGGCAGTTTCGTTTTATATTTAACCCCCTAAGTACAATCCCTGGATGACTCTGGCTATGTCGCTAATACTGTGACTTTACCGGTCAGGGTCTGCAGTAGACAGAAGTGGGAATCATCATGACACCAGCAGCATCAAAAAACAGGAGATGTAATTTTCTTCAGTGCAATGCCTGCTATAACCACCAGGTTGCGCTTTAGTGCCTGCAATTTGTGGATCACAGAACCTACTGCAGCCACTCATCTACCTGGATCTGAGGATTATACATCACAGTATATGGCGGCACACTGACCTCAGCCTTTTCTACAGCGCGGGGAGGGATGATGATCTGGGGAAAGGCATACATGGCGCCCTGCAGAGGGTTGCACCGAATGCCAGGAACCTGGTTAAACAATTCCTCCGTCAGCTTCGCCTTGTGTGCCAGGGTGGAGAGAACAGCTTCCTTCTCCTGAAAGGACAGGACAGACAAGTGACCGGCCGACACCTGCAGCAACAACTCCATACGATGATCCGGTAACCAGACGTACCTGGATGAACTGCTGGTAGGACTCCTCGTCAGGCTGCGGAGGGTTCACCACCACGTCGATGGCTGCCTGGCCAGACACAGGAGGACACAGGCGCACAGACAGCATCTTCACCAGCTGCACTTTAACGTCAGGGTGCAGGTTCAGCACCTCCATGTACCCCCCACGGTATCCACACCTGAAGAAGACACGTCCAGTCACAAGGTGGTACCCGAGGCCACCAGTCTAGTGGTCTCCAACCTCTGACTTACCAGCTGCTGCAGAACTACAATTCCCAGTATGCCCTGATGGGTCAAAAGGACACTCTTGGTCTCCGTAGGGTTAATGAAGGCCTGTGGATACGTTTGACATTTGTGCTGGGTGCTTTTCTGCAACACAATGCAGAATACAGTCTACTGCTCTCTGTTATCAGCCACAAGCTAGTCATGGTTGACAACAGGAAGAAGTGGACAACTGGGTGTCAGCTGTGGACACCCCCTGTTGATGGCACAGGCACCGTTCCTGAGCACAGATCATACCTTTAGCTACCGGGCAGACAGACGCAGGGCGGGGGCCGCCAGGCCGACAGGCACAGCGCTGGCAGACAGGCGCAGCGCAGTTTACCCTCCTCTAAGCTGGCACTTACTCTCCCGTGTAACCTTTAGAGGTAGAGTGGAAGGAGGCAAGCTCTACGTTGCTGCTGTATTCCGGGCCCATCTCATGCAGGACTTTCTTAAAGGAATGGAACTGGCAGTCCTGAGAATAGACATTGTCCTGATAGACCTAGAAATACACAGAGTGAAGAGGGATGGGCGGTCACTGCCGGCGGTGAAATGCTCCGCCCTCTCGGACACAGCTCAGCGGATCTGTTCTGTCCGGGGCGATCCTTTCCATTAGAGTCGGTGGAGTTACTGCAACGTCACCATATGTCAATGCAAGAACGGTACCCACCTCATCGGCCAGAAGAAACAGTCCCTCCTCCCGGGCAAAATGGATGACTTCTTCTATACAGCGCTGGCTCTGCACCTGTCCTGCACCAGAAAGACACCGTGAGCTGTAATAACGTTATCCACAGCACATGAGGACGCCCGTACCCCCTGCTCACCCACCTGTGGGGTTCCCTGGGTTTATGATGCACAGCACTTTGGGGTTGCAGTACTCCTTGGCCTGGTACAAGGCTCTCCTCAGCTCGCTGGCATCCAGGGCCCAGCAGTGCTCCTCGTCCAGGTAATAATTCACCTGCACCGCGTTCAGCTCAGATATGGCGGTGGAGTACAGGGGATACTGGGGGATGGGAATCATGACCCCCGTCCGGGACCTCCCCTCCCCCGACACAAGGATCTTCAAGATGTTCTGAAATACACAAAGAACTATAATAAATGGAGATGCATAATGTGATGTCAGGGGACGTCAGTGATGAGGAAGCCTCCAATCTGATCCTTAAAGGGGATGTCCGGGATTCATAAAATGTTTTGGGCAAAAGCGGACAATGTGATAAAATGACAAAATAACCAATACTCACCTGTTAGCTCCCCCGCCGATCCAGCACTGCCGCTCTGCTGCTCCCCGCAGGCCTACGTTTAGATTGCTGCAGTGAGGATGTGCCTGTCTACACGTGACTGCTGCAGCCGACCGTTGGCCTCAGCAGTGTACAAACAGGCAGGGAGCAGCAGCTTAACGGGGGGGGTCTAGCAGGTGAGCATAGTTATTTTATCACATTTAGGGTCCATTCACACGTCCGTGTGTGTTTTGCGGATCCACGGATCTGCAGAACAAGGACATCGGCGATGTGCGTTCCGCAATTTGCGGACCGCACATTGCCGGAACTATATAGAAAATGCCTTTTCTTGTACGCAATTGCAGACAAGAATAGGACATGTTCTATTTTTTTCGGGAACGAGATTGCGGACCCGGAAGTGCGGATCCGCAATTGGGGACCCCGGCCGGGACATCGTCTGTCCCCATTGAAATTAATGGGTCCGCAATTCTGTTCCCGCAAAATGCGGAACAGAATTGCGGACGTGTGAATGGACCCTTAAAGGGGTTGTCCAGGATTTTAATACCGATAGCCCAAAAAAAAAAAAAAAAGATGATAGGTCGGCAGAACTTACGGCGATTCCCTCGCTAGCTCCCGTGGTGAGATAAATATTGTCCGGATCTGCGGGAACGTCGCCATCCCTCCGCTCGATATACCGAGCGACATCTTCCCGGATGCAGGTGATCCCCTGGCTGGTGCTGTAGGAGCCTGGAATTAAAGGGAGAGAGACGGAGAGAGTCAGCCGGATGCTTCTGCAGTCTTATCAATACTGGACACTAGTATGGGGGACCCCTCCATTCCTCCTCACCGGCATGTCCGCAGGGAGGGGGTGGAACGGAGTGCCCTTCGACCATGACTCCATACGGCTACAGCCCCGGGGCTCTAACCTTGTCATGTCACTCACCGAGGCTTTGACCTCCGCACGACTCCAGAATGCGCCGCGCCCTGTCCTTAGCATCTTGTGGAAATCGCGGGTCGTCCAACAGATCGGGATACGTGCAAAGCGCGACGACCTGCAGTAGGAAGAGTCAGGGATCAATGCAAATATACAGCCAAGGGGGGGTGTGAAGTAGCGAGGTCACTCACCTGCCGGAGGAAGGTGATTGGCTGCTGTCCCATGGCATGGGCATCGCCGATATTCGCCTTGATGACCTCACTGAACGGTTTCTTGATTCCCTATAGAGGCAACATATCGATGTTAGACGGTATCCCCCAAAATGGATCCCAGTGCCTTATGCTCCCCAAAAACCTGGGACTTTGACCTTTGTTCATCCTGGGCTTCCTGCTTCATGAATAGAATGCAAGAACCATGCACCTACTACTGTCACATTTTCCAGCGTGGCGGGAGGAATATTCTTCTCTGCCGTTCAGGGTTTGTGGAAAGTTAGGGCATGATCCATGCGGCCACGGAAATGTTTTGGAATCTGCACTCCCCGGTGTCAGGCAGCGACGCCCCCCACGTTGTGATTTGCATGTGTATGTGATGGTGCGGGGCCCGGCTGTTACCGTGGTAACTGCATTTCTCACAAAGAGCCCATTGTGGAGCCTCCAAAATCTCCAAGAATATTCAATTCGTTCTTCTAAAAATACATTTCTAAATCTGCTCAAAACGGCCATATTTCAGAGCCTTTAACCCCTTAGCGACTGCCAATATAAAATAGAGAATTTCTTGAGTGTCATCTTGCATAAAGATAGCTGGGGTCAATAAAATAAATAAAAAATAAATAAATTAATTAATTATAATAATAATATTTGTTGGCTGGTGATTAAGGGGTTAATAATTGCCCGCCTCCAGATCTTTCATTCTCATTTTTGTATATTTTTTAATTTTCTCTTTAAAATCAGAATCTGCCCGGATTTACAAGTCTCCCTCTATTCCGGTCGTCAGCTCCCATCTTTCCCTAGACCAGGGATCAGCAGCCTTCGGCACTCCAGCTGCTGTGAAACTACAACTCCCAGTATGCAAACCTACACTCCCATAGTGGGAGTTATAGTTTCAGAACATCTGGGGTGCCGGAGGTTGCTGATCCCTGCCCTAGTATCTGAGCAGCAAACGCCATCTATGTGTCCTTAAAGCTGATCGGTGGGGGTCCCAGGTGTCAGACCCCCACCGAATATATACTGACGGCCTATCCTGAGTATAGGTAATCAGTAAAAAAAAAAAAAAATCAGAAAACCCTCTTAAGTGTCAGTCTTTACTACAGTTCTAGGTTTCTATTCGTGACCTGACACAGTCAGAGAGAACTTGGCTTTCAAGTGGTCCTCCAGGCAGGGGCGGATTGGCCATAGACCTTACAGGGAAATCTCCCGGTGGCCGATGTCCAGGGGGGCTGCCAGGGCCCTCCCTACGGCCGGCCAGTGAAAGTTTTTGGGGATGTATTTTGTGCTGCTGCTGTCAGTATTTTATGATGGCTCTGTTGGGGCGGTATAATGTGCCGCAATATGGTACTGCTGGCCCTGCCTTTCATCAATTTGGACCCGAATACAAAACGGGGCCACTTTTAGTATTTTTTCCAGGGCCACTTTAAGTTCCCAGTCTGCACCTGCCTTTAGGATTAGAAAAACATGGCTGCTTTCTTCCAAATACAGCACAGCACCCCTGTCCAAAGGTTGTGTGTAGGGAGGAGAGGACTGCATACCGGAAACGGGACGGATCCGTTATGCAGCCCATAGACATGCCTCTAAAGACATTCCGTTATCCATTGCGTCATGGTCCGTGGTAACGGAATCCATAACGCAATTCAGTAAATACCACACCACGGACTTCGAAATATGAAATCCGCTCATCCCTATTTGTGCCGCACCGACTCCAACACTGCGGAATTTCTTGCGACGGATGTGGCGATCCCGTTCCTTTCTGGCACTGACCAGAGCTGGGATCTCCTTCGGCCTCCGTGCCCGATCACGCTGGCCGTCTTCTGCGGAGGAGCGGGCGGCGATTCTCGTTAGCTCTGCGGTTACAGGAGATGACGGAAGGAGACAGAACAGCTGCCGCTCAGCCAAGGAATGATCTCATTCACACCCAGGAATAGAAGACGTCCCGGCAGCTCCTTCTCTGCCAGGTTCTTCCCTGAGACAATCAGGTCACGTTCACACTTCAGCGAATCACGGACGCCGCGCGGAGCTACTGGTTTTAATGTGTTTGTTCACACATCAGTGGTTTCCCATGGACTGTGGGTCAGAGACGAGCACCGCTTTGGTAGCAGACAAGCTATGCTGAGAGTTGTAGTTCTGCAGGCTACCACACAAGCTATGCTGGGAATTGTAGTTCTGCAGGTTACCACGCAAGCTACGCTGGGAGTTGCAGTTCTGAAAGCTACCACATAAGCTACGCTGGGAGTTGTAGTTCTGCAGGCTACCACACAAGCTACGCTGGGAGTTGTAGTTCTGCAGGCTACCACGCAAGCTACCCTGGGATTTGTAGTTCTGCAGGCTACCACACAAGCTATGCTGGGAGTTGCAGTTCTGAAAGCTACCACATAAGCTACGCTGGGAGTTGTAGTTCTGCAGGCTACCACGCAAGCTACGTTGGGAGTTGTAGTTCTGCAGGCTACCACGCAAGCTATGTTGGGAGTTGTAGTTCTGCAGGTTACCATGCAAGCTATTCTGGGAGTTGTAGTTCTGCAGGGTACGACAAGCTATGCTGGGAGTTGTAGTTCTGCAGGTTACCACACAAGCTATTCTGGGAGTTGTAGTTCTGCAGGTTACCACACAAGCTATTCTGGGAGTTGTAGTTCTGCAGGTTACCACACAAGCTATGCTAGGAGTTGTAGTGCTTATGTCACCTGCACTTCTCCCTCGTGCTGATCCTTGTAGTGCCCCCACTGTCTCACCTGCTGCAGCTCCTTCTCGATCTCCCCAGCCTTTATTACAATGGGTCCCCGCACCGCGTACTCCACCGCCCGGACCTGCGGGTTCATGGACTGCAGGGTGAGGATCCTGTCCCGGGCCGGGCGGACAGCCTGGGCCTCGGCGGCGGCGGAGCTGCTGTACAGCCGGGAAGCACGGTCCCGCAAGAAGTAACGGAGCACCGACCGCATCCTCATCTTCTTCTCCCGCACTCACTGCGTGACGTCACGACCACGTGGTCTGTCAACGTGTACCGTACTCATCTGCCGGGGGTGGATAGGAATATAAGTGATCGCCCTCTAGAGGCGATCCGTATGAACTACAGGCCCTGGTGTAAATCCAGCGCAATAGGCGTTGTCTGTGGTAACCAATCACAGCCCAGCTCCTATGGAGCGTCCTGATCGGTTGCTATGGGCAACCGCGCCCCTTCCTGTCTGCAATGGACGAAAATACTAAAGAAAAAAACAATGTTTCAGCATTAATAATAATTAGGAATATTTAGGATTATCATCAAATGCCAGGGTGCGACAACCAGCTGCTACTACAGGGCCCAGTATTAAAGGCTTAAGTTGTCCAGGAGCCAAAGTGTTTAAAAAATTAAATATGCTTTCTGACAGTAGTAAAGATCCATTTTTTAACAATTTTTTTGTTATTTCCCTCCATTTTTCCCATATAGGCCCTGTTCACATGGAGTCTTGTCCCCAGAAATGTGGTGCAGCAGCTCAAACCTTTCATGGTGCGGTCACGCCTCATTAAAAACAATGGAGGCGGATTACACACGGGCGATAGTGGCTTTTTTCACCAAATCCGCACCAAGTTTCCATGTCAATAGGTGGCATGTGACCGTGGCCACCGTGTGTTAGCAACAGAAAGTTGTTAGTGTTTATTTGTTTTAATACTACTTTTGAGTAATTGAGGTGAAAGGGGCAAAAAAAAACATGCAAAAATGCCAGCACAGGCTGCACATGCGTCTTTTGAGGTCTACTGGAAAAATAAACGCCAGACCCGGAGCACTGAGACACAAACCACTGACCTGACAAAAATCTACATCAAGGGTGAAAAAAATACAACTACAAAAAACAAAAAAACAGCGGCTGTTTGTCCTGCGTTCAGTATTTCCCACAGACTTCCATTGGAGATTATGTTTTTTTTTTTTAAAAAAAAAACGCCAAGAACTGAAAATCCCCTCAAGACGGCCCAAAAAAAAATCAGATTGTGATACCCGCATTAAAAGGGTTTTTTGGGTGTTACATCCGAAATCGCTTCGTTCATAACTTCGGATTAATACTGTACGGAGATCCGTCTCTGCACAGTATTAAAATGTATGGGCTCCGATGAGCTGAAGTAAGTTAAATAATTTCTGTAATTGATTTTTAAACTGGAAAACCACTTTAAAACTTGAAACCGAACTCGGCTTTGGTTCTGAGGGACCAGTCAGAACCGAAGCCGAGCTTATTGTCTGGCGTGTGCGCTATCCTCTATATGGGCTCATGTACACAAACGTATTTTCCTTCCATGTCCGTTACTTTTTTTGTGGACCGCATTCGGAACCATTCATTTCAATGGGTCCACGAAAAAAACGGAAGTTACTTCGTGTGCATTCTGTATGTCTGCATGTCTGTTCCGCAAAAAAATAGAACATGTCCTATTATTGTCAGCATTACGGTCAAGGACAGGGCTGTTCTATTAGGGGCCAGCTGTTCCGTTCTGCAAAATACGGAGTGCACACGGACGTCATCCGTATTTTTTGCAGATCCGTTTTTTGCAGACCGCAAAATACATACGGTCGTAAGGCAGTAGATTGTGGGGGTCTGGGTGGCGAGTGATTTGTCACATTGTTGGGAACCATTTGTAGAATTAAAGGGGCTGATTGGCTGTCAGCAGTGACATAGGCGTAGACGGTATGCGTGGAGCGGAGGCGTAAACCGTTATGTCACCGTGTGCTGCAGATTTCCTTAGTAGATTTCCTCCCCTGCAATGCACAAGAGGAAATCCACGGAACCCTTGCAACAAAATCCGCTCCAGAGGGTATGGCCGACACCTGGCGTAATTGCTATGGATTCTCTGCAGTTGCCGAAAATCGCCAACGTGTACCAGCAGAGCGGTGGAGTAAACGGAACGTGCTGTGGGTTTTCAAGCCGCAGTCATATTAGGCCTCGTGCACACGACTCTATCCGTTTTGCAGTCTGCAAATTGAAGATCCTGAAATTTCAAAGGCAGTCCGCGTGCCATCCGCATTTTATTTGCGGAGAGGTTTTTTTAATGGGCTCACGGTGAACGTTCTGTGGACATATTCCATCTTTCTGCAAAACGGACATAGAGACGCAGAAAGCGAAAAGATGATCCATGTGCTTCCCGCATCCGTTCTGCAAAAAGACAGAACCCGTACTTTACCTGTCCTAAAAATGATGACTGTGGACGCCTGGAAGCCAACTGGCTGCCAAAAAATGCGGATGCAACACAGACCACGTCTGTATTTTACGGATCCACAATTTGTGGACTGCAAAATGGATACGGTCGGGTACAGGAGGCCTCAGGCCTCGTTCACATTTCCATACAGACAGCACATGAACCCATTGATTTTAGGGAGCATTCACACAACCGTATAAATGGATCCGCATTCAATGGGGCCGCAAAAAATGCCGTCTGCATCCGTTGTTCCGTTCCGCGGCCCCGCAAAAAATATGGAGCATGTCTGTGCGCGTTTACTACAGGCTGTCGGGCGCATGCGCTGTGCGGCGAAAGAAAGACGGCGCGTAGTACGCGCGGCAGCCGGGCCTTAGAGCGCGGTCCCGGCAATGCATCTAGGCTGTCAGTCAAGGAGGCAGGGGGCGGGGAGAGGACCGTGGAAGACGCCGAGGCCACTGCCCCCATGACTTCAAGCCTGACTTGAAGCACGGGGCAGCGGCAGAATAAAAGTGCATTTTCTCAGTGAAACCAACAGTGAAAAGAGGAAGAAAAGGTCCATGTGGAGACACTTTGCGGGCACTAGGAGGTACTGTTAACACATTTAGATGCTATTTTTTGCTGACAGGTTCCCTTTAACAGCAAGTACATTAATAAATTGGGCTGAGCATAAAATTTTCAATAGCTGCTTCCGCAAAAACGTAACGGATACGGAAGACATACGGATGCATTCAGTTTTTTTTTCTACAGCCCCATTGACTTAAATGGAGCCATGGAATAATAGGACATGACTCAAAATGTAGCGGAACGGAAACGGACTGCATAAGGGGTACATTCCGTTTTTTTTTGCGGACTGATTGAAATGAATGGTTCCATATACGGACAGTATACTGAACGCAAAAAACGGCCCGTATCTATAACGTAAAATGCGTTCGTGTGAACGAGCCCTAAAGTCTATGGTTCAGTGAAAAATTACTGACACAACACAGATGACGTCCATTTTTCACTGACCACTGATAGGAGACGCTCTGGAAGTTAATTTTCAGCTGAGCTGTGTTTGATACATGGGGGGGGGGGGGGGGGGCAAAAGAACAGACACGGACCAAACATGGATCTTTCACGGATATGGATTTTTTCACGGATGTCAAATGGACGCGGAAATGTAAAGGAAGAATTAAGCTGTGTTATAGCTGCAGCTTTCAACCATTGCAATGGAGAGTTCGAAAACTGTTTTTTGATATTTTTTGGAGGCGGATTTCAGAGAAACCAAGGGCTGGATTTCCGTGCAGCCGATTTATTCCCTGTGAAATCGGTTTAAAAAATCAACTATAGTCTGTGGCATGTGGATGAGATCTATTAAATCTCATTCACTAGCATTGCACTGTAAGCCGCCATATTGGAAATGAGCCTCAACAAAAACTGCTCACAGCTGCCAATCAGATTCCAGCTTCCATTGTCTCCTGAGACAGTTTTACAATGAAAGCTGGAATCTGATTGGTTGCTATAGGCAACACTCTAGACTGGCTTCTCTCTTCTTCGTCTTATACACGCCCCTAAGCGAAGTTTGATTGACCTGCAGAACTCCACGCCCATTGCATTCTCCTAAGCCGATTCTGATTGGACGCCTGACGTCATCGCTAATGCGCGTTCATGGGAGGCGGAGGGGGGGGACTTTATGCGGGGAGTGCAGTGTCGGGGACGAGCCTTGTGGACGCGCCCTGTGAGAGGGAGCATGTCCGCGGCCAGAGCTAAGAAAGTGAAGATGGCCACTAAGTCCTGCCCGCGGTGCGACCAACAGGTGAGGGCTGCCCACAGCCGTCCGGCTCTTCCTGGCATTGCTGGGCGCTGCAGGCGGTGATCTGCCCGGTGATACTGCGGCGGGAGTCGGTATTCTATATCGTCAGCATGTGTTATCATAGGACGTGTGATATTACCTGCAGTGTGGGGGAGGGGCGCTGTCTGCACCGAATCACCTTATCCGGGGGCTGTACACCAGCAGCGACCAGTCCTATCTGTATACCCAGTGCCGACCCAGTATATCTATCTGTATAACCAGTGCTGGCCCAGTATATCTGTATAACCAGTGCTGGCCCAGTATATCTGTATAACCAGTGCTGACCCAGTATATCTATCTGTATAACCAGCGCTGACCCAGTATATCTATCTGTATAACCAGCGCTGACCCAGTATATCTATCTGTATAACCAGCGCTGGCCCAGTATATCTATCTGTATAACCAGCGCTGGCCCAGTATATCTATCTGTATAACCAGCGCTGGCCCAGTATATCTATCTGTATAACCAGCGCTGGCCCAGTATATCTATCTGTATAACCAGCGCTGGCCCAGTATATCTATCTGTATAACCAGCGCTGGCCCAGTATATCTATCTGTATAACCAGCGCTGGCCCAGTATATCTATCTGTATAACCAGCGCTGGCCCAGTATATCTATCTGTATAACCAGCGCTGGCCCAGTATATCTATCTGTATAACCAGCGCTGGCCCAGTATATCTATCTGTATAACCAGCGCTGGCCCAGTATATCTATCTGTATAACCAGCGCTGGCCCAGTATATCTATCTGTATAACCAGCGCTGGCCCAGTATATCTATCTGTATAACCAGCGCTGGCCCAGTATATCTATCTGTATAACCAGCGCTGGCCCAGTATATCTATCTGTATAACCAGCGCTGGCCCAGTATATCTATCTGTATAACCAGCGCTGGCCCAGTATATCTATCTGTATAACCAGCGCTGGCCCAGTATATCTATCTGTATAACCAGCTGGCTGGTATATCTATCTGTAACCAGCGCTGATATCTATCTGTATAACCAGCGCTGGCCCAGTATATCTATCTGTATAACCAGCGCTGGCCCAGTATATCTATCTGTATAACCAGCTGGCCCAGTATATCTATCTGTATAACCAGCGCTGGCCCAGTATATCTATCTGTATAACCAGCGCTGGCCCAGTATATCTATCTGTATAACCAGCGCTGGCCCAGTATATCATCTGTATAACCAGCTGGCCCAGTATATCTATCTGTATAACCAGCGCTGGCCCAGTATATCTATCTGTATAACCAGCGCTGGCCCAGTATATCTATCTGTATAACCAGCGCTGGCCCAGTATATCTATCTGTATAACCAGCGCTGGCCCAGTATATCTATCTGTATAACCAGCGCTGGCCCAGTATATCTATCTGTATAACCAGCGCTGGCCCAGTATATCTATCTGTATAACCAGCGCTGGCCCAGTATATCTATCTGTATAACCAGCGCTGGCCCAGTATATCTATCTGTATAACCAGCGCTGGCCCAGTATATCTATCTGTATAACCAGCGCTGGCCCAGTATATCTATCTGTATAACCAGCGCTGGCCCAGTATATCTATCTGTATAACCAGCGCTGGCCCAGTATATCTATCTGTATAACCAGCGCTGGCCCAGTATATCTGTCTGTATGTATTATATATTTATAGTTAGCGGCTGCCCCATATTTTGCAGTTATTATTACTATTATTTTCCTCGATTTGATGTCATTAGATCGGCGCTTTGTGATAAATAGCCAGATTGTTCCTTAAAAAAAATGTAATTTTTAGGTTCAGTTGACAATCTGGATGTAAAGATTAGATTGGACTGTGGGAATTAAGGGGTTAATTACATGTGGCGGGAATAAAGGGGTTAATAATGTGTGGCAGGAATAAAGGGGTTAATGACATGTGTTGATTTTAGACTGTGGGAATAAAGGGGTTAATGACATGTAGATTTTAGACTGTGGGAATAAAGGGGTTAATGAGGTGGTGACAGTAGCGGCTGTCGGGGTGAGGGGAGTTCACTTATATTTCGGGGCAGTGTTGCTTCCCAGGCGCAGCCCATTCACTGAGGGGTTAATGATTGGATATTGGATATAATATTTGGGCCGGGGGAGGGGTGATAATTGTTGCTGTGGGGCCCATGTGGCCCCCCGCTGTGGGGGCTGAGCTCAGGCATCAGGTCCTGTGATTTCTGTGAGGAGTATTTTTTCCCAGGAGCAGTCTGTGCAGAGAGGGAAGTGAGGGCGCTGTGGGGAGGGAGGGGTTAACAGCGGGCGCTGTGGGGAGGGAGGGGTTAACAGCGGGCGCTGTGGGGAGGGAGGGGTTAACAGCGGGCGCTGTGGGGAGGGAGGGGTTAACAGCGGGCGCTGTGGGGAGGGAGGGGTTAACAGCGGGCGCGCTGTGGGGAGGGAGGGGTTAACAGCGGGCGCGCTGTGGGGAGGGAGGGGTTAACAGCGGGCGCGCTGTGGGGAGCGTCCTCTTACTGTACTGACAATTTTTTAAATTTTTTTTGTTAATTAAGGATGATTTCACAGAGTTTAGTTTTTTTTTTGTTTTTGCCGCAGATGTCTGAGTGCGATATGAGACGCTGAAGCGGATTTTTGCTCCTGCAGTTTTTGTTTAATAGATTTAGTTTTTTGTTTTGTTTTTTGTCTTTTCTGCTTCTTTTCAAAAACTTTATCGTGTCGGTGCTCTCTGCGTTTTTCGCTTCATCTTTTGTATAGAGGAAAAACGTCAGGAAGAAAACACCACAAAACCCGTAACCGTTCGCTCCGGGAACTGCGCTGCAAAACCGCGGTAGAACGTGTGCGCTTTATTGCTTTTATGTCGTGGTCTTTTTTTTTTTTTTTTTAGTTTTTGGAAAAAATGATGGTTTAAACAGCTTCAGGGCGGCGCTGGGGGTTACTTGGCGGCAGCACGGATCTGGCGGTGCCCTAGGAAATGTTTAACGCACTGTTATTGTTATAGTGGTTGGCGCTGAGCATCCCCAGAGGGGTGCGGCGAGTGGATTCTGTCCTCCACCCCTTTAGCCCTGCTCCAGGCATAAGGGTGCTGCCACATGGCTAAAAACGTCCACAAACATTGTACACACACAAGCTAATGACCTACATAAAAAAAGTTAAAAAAAAGCGCAACTCCAAAAAAAAACCATAATTTAATATTTTCCATAATCTTCAATGCAGCCTCTGGAGCTGGTGTTTTTCCTTTTTGCATCAAAAAACACACACACGAAAAAAACTGCCTAAGGCCTATTGCTCACGACTGTATGGCTTTTTCAGTATTTTGCGGTCTGCAAAAAACGGACCCGCAAAAAAAACATCTGGCCCCTAATAGAACAGTGCTATCCTTGTCCGGAATGCATATGGAGCACATTCCAATTTTTTTGCGGACCCATTGAAATGAATGGTTCTGTATACGGAAAGCAAAAAACGGCCCGTACACTCGCAAAAAAAACATTCGCATGAAAGACAACTTAGGCTACTTTCACACTAGTATTTTTGATGGATCCGGCAGGGTTCAGCAAAACGCTTCCATTACTGATAATACAACCGTCTGCATCCGTTATGAAGGGATCCGGATGGATTATCTTTAACATAGCCAAGACGGATCCGTCATGAACTCCATTAGAAGTCAATGGGGGATGGTTCCATTTTCTATTGTGTCGGAGAAAACGGATCCGTCCCTATTGACTTCGCATCCCAAGACGGAAAGAAAACCGCAGCATGCTGCGGTTTGCTCTCCGGTATCCGAACGGAACGCATTTCGGAGCACTTTGTTCTGTTCAGTTACGTTTTGTCTCCATTGACAATGAATGGGGACAAAACGGAAGCGTTTTTTTCTCGCCCATATTCCTTGGGGGACACAGGAAACCATGGGTATAGCTCTGCTCCCTAGGAGGCGTGACACTAAGTAGAAACTGTTAAGCCCCTCCTCCATCAGCTATACCCTCAGCCTGGAGAGAGAGACTGCCAGTTTTTTGCTTAGTGTCCAAGGAGGCAAGACACTCCCTGCTTAGGCAGGGTCGCTTCCTATAATTTTTATTTTTTGCGTTATTTGTTGTTTTTAATTCGGTTTTTTTCTACTTGCAGGGACAACAGAGGCGCACTAGACCCCTCTGTTTCTCCCGGGGTTGAGTTGCGCCAGTGCCGATAATTCCGTACTGCCGCCTCCCCCACAGAAGACAAGGTGGACCAGGGCAGCCTCGCTCCCCTGCGTCCCGCCAGCTCAAGGGTCGCCCGCACGCCAAGTCCCTCCCCGGCTTCCTGCCACTGCGGTGCCAGTAGCTGAAGGGCGACCCTGCTGGATGGATTGAGGGTGAAGACAGCGGATGGTGAGAGTGGCTGCTCCAGCCTCCCCCTTTCCCTCCCTCCCACCGCTGCTACGACTACGCTTGAAGGCTCAAGTCCCTCCCCTCCCCCTTCCCCCAGGGAGGTTTTAGTGCCCCTTTCTGGGGCACACTTTCATTGGGGGTACCTTAATGGTGAGGGGAACTTCAGACCGCCCCAGCTGGAGTTTCGGTGCCCCTTTTCAGGGACACATTTTCTCTTGGGAGCTCCTATGGGCATAACATGGCCGGTAACCTTTACCAGGCATCCTTTGGGGGACTTCGGTCTCCTCCAGCGGCAGGGCATCAGGGGACGGCTGTGGACAAGGAGGCCGTCTGCCTCATCCAGACGCGGCGGGGGCCGCGTACTTAGCGCGAACGGCGCCATTTTAGTTGGCCGGCACTTCATCTTCTTTGGGGATAATTCATTTTGCCGCGCGCTGGCTCTGCCGTCTCCTTCAGCGCGGCGGGGCGGAGCTTCCCACATGCGCTCCGCTGCTTCCTGCTTTGTCGGGCAGCACATCTCATAGTGCTGCGTGGATTCCTCTGCTGCCGTCCGATCCTGAAGCACCTCATCTTTCCTCAGGAGTCACCCTCCGTGCCTGCTGCCACTCCTCCACAGCCTCCTTCAGTCTGCTGCCCTTGCTACTGCCGCTTGCACTGCCCGCGGGTCTGGTAGGACTGTTAACCCCCTCCGTGCCACCAGTGCTGCTGCCTGGGCGTAATCCCTTTAAGTGCAACATTTTTTTCACCATGTCAGACCCTTCTGCAGCCGCCAAGCCTTGGTACCATGCCTGTACAGCTTGTAGGGAACCCTTTCCCCGGGGGCAATCTGATCCGCACTGTCCTGCCTGCCGGGCTCCACCGCAGCCTCAGTCGCCTGCTGTGTCGCTCCCTGCTTCCTCTGACCCGCCTGACTGGGCTAGATCCCTGTCCCAGGCCGTGGAAAGCCTCACCCATGTCGTGGGCCGCCTAATAGACAGGCCGCCTACCCCGCAGGATGCCGCTCTTACTGTCGCACCCTCCGGGTCCACCGCTTCTGCCGGTGCGGCGGGTTCACCCTCTCCTAGTGACCCTTCCCGAGCTAGGCACTCTCAGAAGCGTTTTTAGAGTAGAGCGCCTCCTCCTCGGATGCCTCTCTCTCCGCCACGCGTGCGCACTCAGACGGGCCTCTCCTCCCCAAAGGATTCGCCCTCTGAAGGTGAATTGGCGGCTTCGGTTTGAAATGGACTCGGCCCTGCCGTCCAAGCTAGCCTCAGCGATGGGTCAACTCATCTCTGATATTCGTGACACCTTTAAGGTGCAGGATGACCCCCTAGCTCTGACGCAGCTAGCGTCTCCTTTATCAGACCCAAGCAGGCCTCCAAAGTCTTTCCAATCCACTCGGATTTCTCTTCCGTGGTGTCTAAGGCTTGGGCTCGCCCGGACGCCCGTTTTGTCAATCCCAAGAAGCTGGATATTTGCTATCCTTTTCCAGCCGATGTCGTGGCCACCTGGTCGTCCCCACCCAAGGTGGACCCCCTGTGGCCCGTCTGTCAAAGACCACGGCCATTCCTGTTCCCGACGGGTCCTCTCTTCAGTCAGCGGAGGACCGTCGTATGGAGACCCTTTCCAAGGGCATTTTTGCTGCCTCCGGTTCTGCCCTCAGACCGGTTTTTGCCTCTGCCTGGGCGGGTAAAGCAATCTCTGCTTGGGGTATGCAGCTAGAGCAGGAGTTGGACTCGGACGTCCCCATCCAGGACCTACGTTCCTTGGCCCAGCTTATTGTTCGGGCTGGGAATTTTGTTTGTGAGGCCTCCCTTGATGCGGGAGCCCTTATAGCGCGCTCCTCCGCCCTGGCCGTTTCCGTCAGGAGGGAACTCTGGCTGAAGGTTTGGAAAGCGGACGCTGCCTCCAAACGTTCCTTAGCGGGACTGCCTTTGCGGGTTCCCGCCTTTCGAGGCACGCCTAGACGAGCTTATTTCGGAAGCCACGGGTGGTAAAAGCACCCATCTTCCTCAACCCCAAGCCAGGGCGCCCCCGCGGACGCCCTGGTGCGTCTCGTTTCGGTCCTCCCGCAGGACCTCTGGGGCTCGCCCCGCAGCTGCCGCTCGGCCCCTCCCAGGATAGGCGTAGGAAGCCGTTTTTCGGGCGCAGCCCTCCTGGCGCAGGCCGCAGGCTGCCCGCACACCCGCAGCAAAGCAGTCTTCTGCCTGAAGGTGCGCCCCCACCCACCCGGGTGGGGGGCCGGCTCCTCCTTTTCAGGGACGTCTGGATGGCTCATGTCTCCGACGCCTGGGCTCTCGAAATTGTGTCTTCCGGATACAAAATCGAATTCGCGTCCTTCCCTCCAGATCGATTCTTTCGCTCCCGCCCTCCGCGGGACCCGAAAAGCGCGGCCGCGTTCTCCGCGGCTGTTCAAGCCTTACTGGACAGGGGGGTGATTACCCCCGTTCCTCTAGAGGAAAGGTTTCAAGGGTTCTATTCGAACCTCTTTGTAGTTCCCAAGAAGGGAGGTTCGGTGCGGCCCATTTTGGACCTCAAAAGGCTCAACCGCTTTCTCCTCCTTCGCCGGTTTCGGATGGAGTCCCTCCGTTCCGCGGTGGCTTCCCTGGAGCGGGGAGATTTCATGTCTTCCATCGATATACAGGATGCCTACCTCCATGTTCCGGTAGCTCGGTGTCACCATCGCTTCCTCCGATTCGCCGTGGGGGACCTTCACTTCCAATTTGTCGCCCTTCCCTTTGGGCTGGCGACAGCCCCTCGGGTGTTCACCAAGGTCCTGGCCCCGGTTTTGGCCTTACTCCGCTCCAGGGGTGTTTTTCTGCTACCATACTTGGACGATATCCTCATCAAGGCTCCGTCCCTTTCTCAAGCGGCTGCCAGCGTGGATCTCACTCTAGAGACCCTGGCGAGGTTCGGTTGGGTCATCAATTTCCCCAAGTCCTCCCTTCCCCCCTCCAGACAACTGGTCTTCCTGGGAATGCTTTTAGACACGGGAGCGGCGGAGGTACGTCTTCCCTTGGAAAAACGTCTGTCCCTCCGTCGGGCGATTCGGGGTCTCCTTCTCCACCGTCGACCATCCTTCCGCCTCGGCATGCGGGTCCTGGGGCAGATGGTTGCCTGCTTCGAGGCGATCCCATTTGCGCAGTTTCACTCCCGCCCTCTCCAGCGGGCGATCCTTTCCTCCTGGGACAAATCTCCGGAGTCTCTGGACCGCCCCTTCCGTCTATCGCCTCCGGTTCGGTCATCCCTCCGCTGGTGGTTACAGGCCCCTCTTCTGGGCAAGTCTTTTCTGCCGCTCAACTGGCTGGTGGTTACCACCGATGCCAGTCTATTGGGCTGGGGAGGGGTGTTTCCTCCCGGTCCGTCCAGGGCATTTGGTCTCCGTCGGAGTCCAAACTCTCGATCAATGTCCTGGAGCTGAGAGCGGCCCTTCTGTCTCTGCGACACTGGACTCATCTGCTGCAGGGCCACCCAGTTCGAGTGCAATCGGACAACGCCACGGCTGTGGCGTACATAAATCACCAGGGGGCACTCGCAGCGCAGCAGCGATGCGGGAGGTCACCAGCATTCTCCTTTGGGCGGAAGCCCACGTCCCGGCTCTATCTGCAATTTTTATTCCAGGGGTGGACAATTGGGCGGCGGACTTCCTCAGCCGCACCACCGTCGACCCGGCGAGTGGTCTCTTCACCCGGAGGTGTTCGAGGCCATTTGCCTTCGTTGGGGCCTTCCGGACGTGGACCTCATGGCCTCCAAGTTCAATCACAAGGTCCCCGCCTATCTGTCCAGGGCCAGGGATCCGGGAGCTTGCGGTGCCGACGCCCTCGTTCTTCCTTGGCGAGGCTTCGCTCTTCCATACATTTTCCCCCATCCCACTCCTGCCCAAGGTCCTGCGGAAAATCGCGGCGGAGGGCGTCTCAGTGATTCTGATCGCTCCGGACTGGCCCCGCCCGGTCTTGAGTACGCCGACCTCATACTGCTCCTGGCGGACGCGCCTTGGCCGCTACCCGCCAGGGAAGATCTTCTCTCTCAGGGACCGATCTTCCACCCGCGTTTAAAGTCCCTACGTTTGACGGCGTGGCTGTTGAGACCGCCATCTTGGCGCGTAGGGGTTTTTCCGCGGACGTCGTCCGCACCATGATCCGCGCCCGTAAGCCGTCCTCTTCTAGGATCTATTATAGGACCTGGAGGGCCTATTTCGGTTTCTGTGCTGACCTGGGGATTCCTCCGCTCCGCTTCTCTCTCCCCACCGTGCTGTCCTTCCTTCAGTCTGGTCTTGCTCTAGGTCTAGGGCTTAGTTCTTTGAAGGGTCAGGTGTCTGCGCTGTCCATTTTATTCCAGCGCCCGCTGGCCCCTGGGTCCCATCAAGACCTTCCTTCAGGGCGTGGCCCACGCGATTCCTCCGTGCCGCCCTCCGGTTCCGCCCTGGGACCTGAACCTGGTTCTCTCAGCATTCCAGGCTTCTCCATTCGAGCCTCTGCGGACGGTTTCCTTGCGGCTTCTGTCCTGCAAGGTTATTTTCCTTGTGGCCGTCACCTCCCTTCGGAGGGTGTCTGAGTTGGCTGCACTCTCCTGTCTGGATCCTTTCTTAGTGTTCCACCAGGACAAGGTGGTTCTTCGTCCGGTCCCTTCCTTCCTTCCTAAGGTGGTCTCCGCCTTCCATCTGAACGAGGACATCGTCCTCCCCTCCTTGTGTCCTTCCCCTTCCCATCCCGGGAGAGGGAGCTTCATCGTCTGGACGTGGTCAGGGCGCTGAAGGTTTATCTGGAGGTCACCAGCTCCTTCAGGCGCACTGACTCGCTCTTTGTGGTTCCGGAAGGGTCGCGCAGAGGGATGGCGGCGTCCAAAGTTGCTATCGCCCGTTTTGTCAAGATGGCTGTTACTGAGGCTTATCTTGCCAAGGGCAAGGTTCCGCCCTTGGTGTTACCGCACACTCCACTAGAGCGGTCGGGGCTTCCTGGGCTCAGAGGAATCGGGCTTCGGCGGAGCAGATTTGCAAGGCGGCCACTTGGTCCTCCTTGCACACCTTCACCAAATTCTACAGGGTGCATACTCATGCGTCGGCTGACGCTGCTTTGGGCCGTCTGGTGTTGCAGGCGGCAGTTGATTGATGCCTCTGGGTGTTGGCCTGGTTGTTCTGGTCCCTCCCTTCTGGGACTGCTCTGGAACGTCCCATGGTTTCCTGTGTCCCCCAAGGAATATGGGCGAGAAAAGGAGACTTTTGTATAACTTACCAGTAAAGTCTCTTTCTCGCTCTTCCTTAGGGGACACAGCACCCGCCCTTCATTTGGGTTTACAGTTGTGGTTCCGGCTTGGTTGCCCCCGTTGGGGCTTGACAGTTCTTTTTTTCCGGTTGGTGGTTATCTTTCACTACTTGGACACGCAACTGGCAGTCTCTCTCTCCAGGCTGAGGGTATAGCTGATGGAGGAGGGGCTTACAGCTTTCACTTAGTGTCACGCCTCCTAGGGAGCAGAGCTATACCCATGGTTTCCTGTGTCCCCCAAGGAAGAGCGAGAAAGAGACTTTACTGGTAAGTTATACAAAAGTCTCCTTTTTCCGCTATTGAGACCCTATGATGGATCTCAATACCGGGAAATATTTATGCTAGTGTGAAAGTAGCCTAAGGTCTCATGCACTCGGCCGAAAGTTTTGTTTCCGCAAGACATGGATGCCGGCCGAGTTCCCACCGCCGTTTATTTTTTAACTTCTGTAGAAATGTCCTTGTCCATAAAACCAACAAGACTCGGACGTGTTCTATCCTTTTTGCGGAATGGACTTACGGATGCAGACAGTACACGCAGTGTTGTCCGCACCTTTGCGGACCCGTTGAAGTGACTGGATCCATATCCGAGACGCAAAAAATGCTACGGTCGTGTGCATGAGCCTTTACATAGTATCTGTTTTCCCTCGAGCGTTCCTTTAAGACATTTGCCCCGTTAGAGAGAACTCTCTTGTATTCCCCATGTAATAACTCTGGAGCATCGACTATTATGACTTTATGTTATGCCGTTCCTCTATTATTCCTGCTAGAAGTTACGAATGGATTACTACCAGTTTGCAATGAAGGTCCAGATGGGTGTAACTGGTTGGGGGTATGTCCCTGCACAGTGTAACACTGATTAGATGGAGTCAAACTGTGCAGGAAGAAACACCCAATAGGTGACGCCCAGCTGGACCTTTAGGTTACCTGCACATGTTATGGATTCTCGTGTGGAAAAACTGAAGTGTAATACAGAACCAGCAGAGTGTAAGAGTTTAGACAAATCTCATGGACACTTTGCTTTTGCGTTCCATGCGGAGATTGACCTGCCACTTTCAGGCGGATATTGAAGTTCACCGTTTGTCAGTTGTTTTTACGGATTTCATCCTTTGCAAAGGTGAGATCGGCGGCAAAACCCGCAGCAAATAGTCAAAAAGTGCAAGTAATAGATGCTGTTTTTGGTGCGAAATTGCACAGAAATCCGCACTAATTTCTGCAGTACAGCACACAAGCTGCTAGTAGGAATAACAGAGGAATTGCACAACACAGAGTCAGAAAAATAGAATTGTTATTACACGGGGGATTCAAATAGTTTTTAGAGCAGACGTGTCAGGAGAGGGGGTGGGTCCCCAAAAATATAGGACCATATATACGAATGCTCTGTTCATATCCATACAGTTGGGCGTTCCCCGCGCGATACTTTATTGTCGGGTACAGTCCTTTCTGTACAGTAGGGGCCGCAGCGTCGCCCCGGCTCCCCCCCCCACACTCCCGGCTCTTGTGTAAGACCTCGCTGCGTTTTTTCCAGAGCTCTGGAATTTGTTCCATCCGCAGAGTTTGTTTTCCAGGATCTGTCTCCTCCTCGGCCCGCATTCCAAGAACCGGCGCCGTATGCCGAGCGAAATCACAGAGCAGACGCCAGTCCTCCAGCAGCGAACGGAATCAGACCCTCACCGTATTCTTAAAAATAAAATAAAAATATTGAAATTTTTATTAAGAATTTGGGCAAATGCTGGAATCCCAGAATCCATTCATTGAGGGAAGGCGTTGCTGAGCCTGCGGTGACATTCCTTTATTCCAGCGCCAAGTTCCCTAGAAAATCCCCTCTTGCGGAAGTCGGCGCCGGACCAGGAAAATGACCCCCATAATCTGCCGGGGGGGGGGGGGGGTGTCTCCCCAGCATTTCTTGTGAGAGGCTGCGTCTTATTGATGCCGCTCGTACTTAACTATTCGGCTGCCGGGGGCCCTGCACTAATTATAAGGCGTCATAGTCTGCACACTACAATATTGTGCAGGCGGCGCTCACATACCCATACAGGCGGCTGCATCCCCCCCCCTCCCCCTTACAGTTTTGGCATTTTAATGGGGAGGAAGAAACATTTTGGGAGGTATTTATCGTGAGTGGAAAATTTGTCCGTTTTGCGTTGCTTACTTTGTGGCAAATTTATCAAATGTCGCGCGTTTTGTTAAATTTGGCGTATCTTTAAACCCAACACTATAGTCTACAAATGGCGCTTCAGTTTTTTTTTTTTTTTTTTTTTTATATTACTCCGTACTGGAGTTTTTACCGACCCTTTAAAAAAAAAAAAAAAAGAAAACAAAAAGTTGAATATTAAATCAGGAGTGAAGCTAATTGAAATAAATGACCACAACCATTTTCCGAAACTGGAGAGAATTGCAGGTTCCCATGACGCCCGCCCCCCCCCCCCCATCTTTGTCTTTTCGTTTACTTGTTACATTTCGTAATTGATTGTTAAGGAACTGATACAATTTCCCTCCTTCACTTTGCCTTCACATTTGCGCCATCTAGTGGTCAGTCGCAGTTACAGCACCAGGACAAGGAAAAACTCCACCCGGATCAGAAAGAAGTTTCCATTCAGGACTTTCTATAACCGGACCGGGTCCAATATGGTGACAGTATTGGGGGATGTGGTACTGTGTAGTCAGGTGTATCGCACAAGATAGCTTTAGATACACTGGTTTGGCTGACTTACAATAGACATAGATACTTCGGCCCTGCAGACCGTATCGCACAATATGGGGTTAAATACCGGAACAAAGCAGGCGGTATCACATGTGATGAGCTTGGATACAGCAGCCTGGCAGGCAGTGTCCCAAATCATGGGCTTAGATACTGCAACTCAACAGACAGTATCACTTGAGATAGTCTTAGATACAGCAACGTGGCATACAGTATTACACCTGATGGGTTTAGATACTGCAACCTGTCTGGTAGTATCTCATGTGATAGGCTTAGATACAGCAATGTGGCATACAGTGTTACTCGATGGGCTTAGATACAGCAACCTGTCAGGTAGTATCACATGTGATGGGTTTGGATACAGCATCTCAGCAGACAGTATCGCATATGGTAAGCTTAGATACAGAAATGTGACATACAGCATTACACTTGATAAGCTTAGATACAGCAATCTGGCAGGTAGCATCACATGTGATGGGTTTGGATACAGCAACTCAGCAGACAGAATGATACATGATGCCCAGCTATGCTGGGACTTGTAGTTCTCCACGCGTTACTTACCGCCTTTTTGTTGTGTCCTCCAGGTTCCTGTTGCCTGCAAGTCCTGCCCTTGTGGATACATCTTCATCAGCAGAAAACTCCTACACGGCAGACAGACGGAGCGCGTGCCCCCCACCTCAGGTATCTGTCAGGGGGCTGTTATCCACATTTATATCTGCCGTGTCACCGGCGGCGGCCAAGACCCCATTTATCTGTGAAGGTTCCTGTTGTCTGGCTGGTTGTAGACTAAAGCGGCAAGAACTCTGGATCTGTGCTCCAGAGTTATTGACCTGAATGCAGAGAATTGGGGGAGGGGGTGCAAAAAATGAGGATCCCTGCTGGGTCACATCACGGCCTCCATCCGGGGAGGGGGGGGGGCTGGCACTTATTGCCCCCTGTCTTTGGAAAGGGATAAAGGCAGGTATGTCACTTAGGCCTAGGCTATGTTCACACGCAGCAGGTTTCTTCTGAAGATCTGTTCCATCAGAATGGGGCTGTTTTGGCGTTACAAGTCTTTGTGTGAATTCACCTTTAGGGTTACCCTTGCCGTGAATGTGGAGAGAAGGAGCCCTGCATAAGTATACACACCCCCTGGGGTTGAGTCAGCCTGTGCAACATCCTCAGTAGGTCCCCTTGCGGCTGCGTAAGCCTCTCCTATTAGCTATTTCCTGCAATAACCCTCATCATCCCCCAAATTAAATTTATTAAAGGGGTCATGTGACCCTCGCCCCTCTTCTGGTTAGCCTGAGGGGTGCAGAAATGAAGATTTGACTGGGTGCAGGTATGTTACCCCGTCCATTGACACTTCTGGGGGTTGCTTCATACAGTTGCAGCCACCAGTTTACAGAACATACCCTTCAGCAGTAATAAATAACTGGCTCTAAATTTGGGGACCCCCCCCCCCCTCTCTTCACCTCCTACAGAAAACCGCTCCGATCCCAAGAGACGGCGAACAGAGAGAATCAGGAGAGAAAGGATAAACTCCATGGCCAGTCGAGACTCGGAGAACAGGAGAAGATCGCGATCCAACAGCCAGTCGGACCCGATACGGCGCGGCAGGGGCCGGCCAAAGACAGCGGCCACCAAGAAACAGGAGGAAGAGAAAGGTATGGGTTAACTTAAAGGGGAAGAACCCTGGCAGCTTTGTTCTGCCAAATGAAACCTTCACCATCAGGGTCATGACGACGTGTTTTCCTCCATAACGATTGTATTGCTTTCATTTAGAGGGTCGACCTTCATTTGGCATTTTGAGATCGTCGACGTGAAAGTGCTGATCAAAAACTTTCATTTTAGGTTAATGTTTTTTTTTTTTTGTTTTTTTTTTTTGTTTTTGTTTTTTTATAAAGGCCACCTCACTTATCCCTAAATCTATTATGTCCAAATTAGAAGTCTTATACACTCACTAACAGAAAAAATCCCGCACCGAGAAGGAGATGTTGGGATGAAGCTTTCTCTGTGCGACTGTAATAATGGAAGAGAAAAATGAAAGGAGGCTCTAGGACCCTGATTAGCTGCCTCTAGCCTGGATACAAGATGAGATGCGGCCGCCGGCCTGGATTCAAGATGAGATGCGGCCGCCGGCCTGGATGCAAGATGAGATGCGGCCGCCGGCCTGGATGCAAGATGAGATGCGGCCGCCGGCCTGGATGCAAGATGAGATGCGGCCGCCGGCCTGGATGCAAGATGAGATGCGGCCGCCGGCCTGGATGCAAGATGAGATGCGGCCGCCGGCCTGGATGCAAGATGAGATGCGGCCGCCGGCCTGGATGCAAGATGAGATGATGCGGCCTCCAGCCTGGATGCAAGATGAGATGATGCGGCCTCCAGCCTGGATGCAAGATGAGATGATGCGGCCTCCAGCCTGGATGCAAGATGAGATGATGCGGCCTCCAGCCTGGATCCAAGATGAGATGATGCGGCCTCCAGCCTGGATCCAAGATGAGATGATGCGGCCTCCAGCCTGGATCCAAGATGAGATGATGTGCCTCCAGCCTGGATCCAAGATGAGATGATGCGCCTCCAGCCTGGATCCAAGATGAGATGATGCGGCCTCCAGCCTGGATCCAAGATGAGATGATGCGGCCTCCAGCCTGGATCCAAGATGAGATGATGCGGCCTCCAGCCTGGATCCAAGATGAGATGATGCGGCCTCCAGCCTGGATCCAAGATGAGATGATGCGGCCTCCAGCCTGGATCCAAGATGAGATGCGGCCTCCAGCCACACCTGTAGTCTTTTACATATTTGTTTTGCAGCAATCTGAGACTTCTATCTGGGTGCGGTATTTTTTTGGTCAGTGAGTGTATATACAATAATTAATTCAACCCCCTTTTCTGAACATAGATTTTGCTCTCGTTAGTCACCTCCAATGCTGCATTAAAAATTCTTCAGCTTGCAGGACGTCACATCACTGGCACATCAAGATCTCTACAGGGCGTGCCTGCTGCACTTTCACGCAGACACATCTCAGCTTCATGCTTTATCCACATGTCTTTGCTGCAAATTAATTCAGGGAAATATTAGTTCCTGGTCAAAAGCCCTTTGAGAAAGAGTTGCCACAAAGTCCAGTGCAATAGAGGAGGGAAGCTGCTGGCGTTTTAAGTGCAGCTTTGGATTTGAATGGAGTATAAGACCAGCTATAATGGAATATCGGCACGAGGAAGGGCATTGAATGAATATGTTGCCTCTTAGGCAGATACTTGGGAGAAGCATCCTCAGTAGAAGCCACCTGGCCTCCTAATGCTACCCCACAACCCCCGCTCCTTGCAGCCTGTCGCTCACTATACCTAAACTCCCCCTTTTGCATCCTACCCCCAATGGCCTCCCTTATCCTATACCTTCCGGTCGTCTTCTTAATATTGGGTAGCTCATGGTGGCCACAAGGGGCACTATTCTTCCTACACGACCTGTAGTTTATAGGTTGTTTTCCATTTGCTGCCTCCGCCTTCCCCCATTGGGGTCTTCTAACCTTTAGCATTGTCTAATCCTGCATCCCCCCTATCACCACTACACGTCACCTTCTCCTCCCCTCACGCTCCTTAACCCTAACCCATTAGTCTTGCTCGGCAGCAGGGAGGAGCGGCAAGGACTCCGGAGCCGAAGGGACAGCTGCAAGATACGCCGAAGACGTGAGAGCGCAGCGTGGAGATCGGGGAAGCCGGAGGCAGCAGTGGATGGGAGAAGGTAAAGTAGCTGCTTGTGAGCAATTGTACTGGGTCGACAATTGCTCGGTGAAGCACTTGTTGTTTTAGTTTTTGTGTTGGTTTTCTTTTATTCTTGCCGTTCGTTTCCGTTCTTCCCTCATTCGTCATCCTTTCTGGATTTTTGCCAGAAAAAAGGGTGATTCATTCCGAACATAAGCATTGAAGGTGTAGGGCAAGCTGACAAATTCAGGGGTGACCCCTCACTCACAGGACGCTGAGATATGGGATATGTTATCAGAAAACGCACGTTTATTGCCCTGCTGGCTGGTTCATTACGGATCACCGGTGACACAGGGACTGATAAACTGGCTCCGCATTGTGATGAGCGTGCAAACAGCTCCTCATATCTCAGCTTTCCAGACACTTGTGAGCATGGATTTTGGGATGTATCGAAATTCACCCCTGGATTATTATTTTTTTTTTTAATCTGATAGTTTTTATTAAACATCTTTTCGGAAATTATGCAAACAAAAAGGACTCCTCCTTTACAGATAGTAGTACAGCCGATCAAATGAATGATATACAGAGCCATTATTTAAACCTATACAAAACCAAAAGAAATAAACCCTCACCCCCCCCAGCCCCTAGCGAAGAGACGATCCGCCATTAGTAATAACTATATCGCAACTCATCATACTGTCCAACTGACAGTAAAAAAAACATATCCCTCCCATGTACGTGCGTAGGGCCTATCAATAATCAGACCTAACCACTTAGTCAGGACTCCGGAATCACTAACTAGTCCAACCTGGTTTGTTTCTTGTCATATCGGACTCCTACACAAATACTGATTTCCAGTCACTTGCTGCCCCCCACCAGCATAAGTGGAGTCTAGACAGACCCAGGGGAGGAGGACCCGGCCCCAGCGGAGAACCACTCATCCCATATTGCTGCAAATTTGGCCTCACACGTCCTTTTAACATTCACCCCCCTTTCTAGACGGAGTATATCATTCATCCTGTTAAAGGGGTTGTCCAAGTTATATTTATTGATGACCTATCCTCAGGATAGGTCATCAATATCAGATCGGCGGGGGTCCGACCCCCTCGGCACGCCCGCCGATCAGCTGTTTGAAAACAAGGCGAGCACCGTGCCAGCGCTGCCTCCTCGTCATTGTTTACATGCTGGCCATTGCATCTGCAGCAGTGAGCAGGTGTCATTACACCCAAGCCTTTCCATTCATTTCAATGGGACGGCTCGTTTCTATACAAGTGTATACTACAGAGCCGTCCCATTGAAATGAATGGAAAGGCTTGGGTGTAATTACACCTGCTCACCGCTGCAGATGCAACGGCGAGTAGGTAAACAATGAAGAGGAGGCAGCGCTGGCACGGCGCTCGCCTTGTCTTAAAACAGCTGATCGGCGGGGGTGCCGGCCCCCCTCCGATCTGATATTGATGACCTATCCTGAGGATAGGTTATCAATAAATATAACTTGGACAACCCCTTTAAGGAATTCAGCCACCGACGGAGGCTGTGGGCAAATCCAGTATCGAGCTATCAGTTTTCGGGCTTGAAATAATAGGCGTTGCACACCAAGATGCACCTCATGATGCACAATGTTCACCACCCCCAGTAGACCACCCCTGGATTTTTTAATTGCAGCCAGGCACCTTTTTTCTGATACACGGACTGTCAGAACATGTGCCGAATTTATTTTGGGGCCTGTGTCTTAGTTAAAGGGGTTGTCTCATCTAGGATATGCTCCCATTGTTTAATTAGGTGCGGGTCCCATCCCTATATTGAGAACGGAGCCCCTGAAAGTGGTGGAGGGTGCACTGCGCATGCGCAGCCGCCCTCCATTCATTTTCTATGGAGCCACTGGAAATAGCTGAGCGCTGGCTCAGCCATTTCCTTCGGGCAGATAGAAGTGAATGGGAGCGGTGGCCGGTCATGCGCGGTGTGCTCCCATTCACTTCTATGGTCTGAGCGCTTGGTGGTGGCCGGGCCGGAGTCCTTCAGCCACCACTTTGCAGGGCTCCGTTCCCAATATAGGTGCGGCTCCCAGCGCTGGCTCAGCCATTTCCTTCGGGCAGATAGAAGTGAATGGGAGTGGTGGCCGGTCATGCGCGGTGTGCTCCCATTCACTTCTATGGTCTGAGCGCTTGGTGGTGGCCGGACCTGAGTCCTTCAGCCACCACTTTGCAGGGCTCCGTGCCCGATATAGGTACGGCTCACAGTGCTTGGACCCGCACCTATAAGACAATAAGGGCATATCCTAGCGATATGCCCCCATTGTCTGAGATGAGAATACCCCTTTTATTTGGCTCATCTTACGCCAATGCACTTCTGCCATATTAATCGCCAGTCTTAGTAAATTCCCCCCATAATATCACTGTCCTTTTATCATCTTGTAAGTGACATCCATGACTGTCGCGTCCTCCATTGTTAAAAGGCTTTTCCCATTACAACAACTTATCCCCTATCCACAGGATAGGGCATACGTGTCTGATCTTCAGGGGTCCGAGCACTAGGGCCCCCTTCGATCATGAGAACAGGGGCCCATGCTTCTCCGTTTGAGTGACGCTGTGGACAAGCGCCATGTGGGGCTGCCAGAAACAGATGGGTTCTCGTAGTTGGCCATCACCAGCAGTCCCATAACGCTGAATTGAGCGGCAGACGCGCATCTCTGGTGCTGCACTTAAATGGAGGAACACGGCCTCCTTTCTCTTGATAGGCGGTCGGACCCCTGCCGACCACACACATCCCCTGTCCTGTTGTTGTAATGGGACAACCTCTATAACCCCCTGTTCATACTGTGCAGTGATGTCATGTTTGTGTTCATGTGTTGATTCCTACAGGTTTCTGTATAAATTCTTGAATACGTCTTCTAAGATGTTATAATGTCCGTGTGGGGTCATTGTGTATACGTCTCAGTCTGATACGATCTTCCTTAATTGTCAGCGAGACATGACAGTAGGGGGCGCTCCTCTGTGTTTTATGTGATTTTCTGCGGGTCTAGCTAATGAGCTGCAACTTCTGACACTCCACGTGTTATAAAACTACAACCCCTAGCATGCACACTCGCTCAGCTGTTTTCAGGACCTTCGCGCCCATTCATCTCGGTGCCGACCGTATCATGCTTCATTCTCCCTGTGGTCTCCGCAGGGACCTCCTGCTGCCGGCTTCTCCACAGGTGCCTGTTTCTTGGCGTTTAAATGACTGTGTAGGAAATCTTTTCATTTCTTTTCTTTTTTTTCTTATAGAGAAACAGGAGAAGGAGGTGGACATGTACGCCAACCTCTCGGATGAAAAGGCTTTTGTGTTTTCTGTGGCGCTGGCAGAGATTAACAGAAAAATTATCAATCAGAGGCTCATCCTATGACTGTGGGGGAGGAGCGCCGACCACCGCTAATGAATCCACGTGACTGTCGATACCAAAACCCAGACCTCTGCGTCTCTAGAAAACGATTCGAGGACGACCCTGCACTAAAGACTTTAATGTCCTGGTTTTTTTTTGTTTTTTTTTTTGTAAAGCAATATTCTAATATTTTACACGTCGGTTATTTTATTGTTTCGGTTTCTTTACAACGTGGTGATTTTATTCTGTTTCAAGAGGCGGAATCGTCCTGGCCAGCAGCCAGACTCCATATATTTAAATGCTTGATATAAATAAAGAAAATTCTATATTGCAATTTTATAAATTTAAAAAAAAGACAAATGTACAGTTTATATACTCTTTATATATTAAACAGGTGTTCTTATCACAGAAAAGCCTTGGATTTTATTTAATATCTAGTAATGTAATACGGCCGCCAATTTACAAGAATATAACTACTATAATACTGATCCTGTGTACAAGAATATAACTACTATAATACTGCTCCCCTGTACAAGAATATAACTACTATAATACTGCTCCTATGTACAAGAATATAACTACTATAATACTGCCTCCTATGTACAAGAATATAACTACTATAATACTGCCTCCTATGTACAAGAATATAACTACTATAATACTGCTCCTATGTACAAGAATATAACTACTATAATACTGCTCCTATGTACAAGAATATAACTACTATAATACTGCTTCTATGTACAAGAATATAACTACTATAATACTGCTCCTATGTACAAGAATATAACTACTATAATACTGCCTCCTATGTACAAGAATATAACTACTATAATACTGCCTCCTATGTACAAGAATATAACTACTATAATACTGCTCCTATGTACAAGAATATAACTACTATAATACTGCCTCCTATGTACAAGAATATAACTACTATAATACTGCTCCTATGTATAAGAATATAACTACTATAATACTGCTCTTATGTACAAGAATATAACTACTATAATACTGCTTCTATGTACAAGAATATAACTACTATTATACTACTCCTATGTGCATGAATATAATTACTATAATACTGCCCCCTATGTACAAGAATATAACTACTATAATACTGCTCCTATGTATAAGAATATAACTACTATAATACTGCCTCCTATGTACAAGAATATAACTACTATAATACTGCTCCTATGTACAAGAATAAAACTACTATAATACTGCTCCTATGTATAAGAATATAACTACTATAATACTGCTCCTATGTATAAGAATATAACTACTATAATACTGCCTCCTATGTACAAGAATATAACTACTATAACACTGCTGAAAAAGTGATGAATGTTCAGCATCAAATGAAATGTAGACTTTATTGGAACATATTAAAATATGAACAGGACAGATGTGTTTTTATAATGCGTTTTGAGTGACAGCGGCAATGTTAGTTATATAAAAACACATACAAATAGTGGATTTATGTAGGAAAGCTGTGATCCAATGAAGTTGTCCAGATGAAGTTATGTGACTTTTTTTCTTTTTTTTTTTTAATATACTCTTTATTGGAGTTTATGCTTTTTCGAATACAGTGCTTCAAATGATACAGTAAATGCAAATGATTACAATCCATAAAAGAGAGTGAACATTTGACATAATGGCCCCCCCAAAAAAAAAACAACTATCCCCTCCCATATTCTCTCCCTAACTGACCGAGCCCTGTAGCTTTATTAGTCTATCTGAAGTCTCCCTAAATTATTTGCTTTCTTTTTAGGTTCCACTCTGAATTTATAAAGGGGGTCATTATTTCCTTCATTTCCATGTCCGAGGATACTAGGTTGATAAAGTTCTCCCACCTTCGAAAAAATGTGTTTCCCTCCACGTCTCGTTGGGAGTTATTTTCCCAATTGTGTCCCAGCCCTGTAAAATGGAATACCTTCTCCCAGTGAGAGAAGAGTCCTTCTGCTACCTGGCTTTGCTTCTTGTCTCTAATTTCCCGGTTTAGGTCTGATAATGATTTTTTCCTAAGCCTGTTATGTGACTTTTAAATTACGATCGCTTTCAGGTAGGCAGTGGCACCGCAGTTGTCCAGCAAATTACAACCCGTGAACAAATCTCAGCTCCGTAATGAGACAGACAGACGTTATTTCTTCTCCCCAGCAGAGGGCGTCAGTGTGTCAGTTAAGGCATAAAATCAAGCGCCTGCTGAGCATTTCAAAAATGTAATCCCGGTTTAATAGTGAAGAATAAAGCCAGTTTTCTACTTGTGCCACAGGGGGCGCATGTTTTTAATAAAAATAACCAATAGGTTTCACGATTAAGAGATGTCTGTTGAGTTCCCTTTTGTTTTAACCGCGTTGACTAAGATCTGCCATCAGATAAAAGTAAATTCGGGGATAGAATGTGACCATGTGAGGGGGCACGTGAAGAAACGCGTTAGCCTGTAGATGGTACTTGATGTAAAAAAAGGAAATACTTGTGGAAAAGCTGGCATATGGATGAATATTTAGCTTTATAGGTGGTGGAGAAAATGTAGGAGAATTAGTAGTATTTTTAGTTTGCGGAGGAGAAACTAATGACAAAGTGAGAACAGAATGTTTGAAATCTTTGGTAATTTATTGAAAAGGAAAAACTAAAATTCTGCATTGACATAAGTCTTCAGCCCCTCTACTCAGGACATAAGTCTTCAGCCCCTCTACTCAGGACATAAGTCTTCAGCCCCTCTACTCAGGACATAAGTCTTCAGACCCTTTACTCAGGACATAAGTCTTCAGACCCTCTACTCAGGACATAAGTCTTCAGACCCTCTACTCAGGACATAAGTCTTCAGACCCTCTACTCAGGACATAAGTCTTCAGACCCTCTACTCAGGACATAAGTCTTCAGCCCCTCTACTCAGGACATAAGTCTTCAGCCCCTTTATTCAGGACTTAGTTGAAACCCCTTTGGCAGTGATTCCAGCCTCCAGTCTTCTCGGGGTACTTTCACGTTAGCGGCAGGGGAGTCCGTCATGCTATTCCGGCGAGTGAACAGCCTGTCGGATCCGTCCTGCCGCTAGTTCACGTGTGCCCCCTGGACTGCCTTTCTGTCCACATTGATTATAATGGGGACGGGGCCGGAGTTCTGGCGGCAGCACACCGCGAGAGGCCGCTCCTTTGTTGTTTTGGCTGTGTGCCTAGGGTCACTGTCTGGTTAGAAGGTGAACCTTTGGCCCAGTCTGAGGTCCAGAGCTCTGGATCAGGTTCTCATTAAGAATATATTTTTACTTTGCTCCATTCATCTTCCCCTCCACCCTGACCGGTCTCCCTGTCCCCCCAGGATGATGCTGCCACCACCAGCCTTCACTGTAGGGATGGTATTGGGCAGGTGATGAGCAGGGCCTGATTTCTCCTATCTGCACACAGGATCTCTGGAGCTCCGCCAGAGGGACCATTGGGTTCTTGGTCGCCTCTCTTACCAAGGTTCTTAACAAGCCGATTACTTAGTTTGGAGGGGCAGCCTGTTCCAGGAAGGGTCCTGGTTGCTCCAAACTTCTTCCATTTAAGAATTATGGAGACCACTGTGCTCTTGGAACTTTTCAGTGCAGCAGAAATGTTTTGCCCCCTTCTCCGGATCTGTGGCGGCACACAGTCCTACCTCTGAGCTCTACAGGCAGTTCTCTCCTCCTCGTGGCTTGGTTTTTGCTTTGTCAGCTGTGAGACCTTCTATAGACAGGGCAAATCATAATCCTGTCCAATCAAACGAATTTACCCCAGGTGACTCCAGTCAAGGTGTAGAAAATTCTCAAAAATGATCCAGAGACATAGGAGGCCCCAGAGCTGTCGTTGCAAAGGGTGTGAATAATGACTGTAAGACCGTGCAAAATTTTAATTTTTCCCTTTTAGTAAGTTCGCAAAAATGTCTAAGATTCTGTTCTCACTTTCTTATTATGGGGTATTAAGTGCAGAATGATGGGAGAAACTTGATTTTTTTAAAAAAAAAATTATTTTAGCATAAGGGGCAACATAACAAAATGTGCAAAAAGTGAAAGGGTCTGAAGACTTTGAATTGCTAATGGCCTTTGTAGAAGGAGATTCTTGCTTGGCTCCTGATATCTTCAATTCTGAACACTGTCTCCATAGCTAGCCTTCAGGATGTGTGTTGTGCACGACACCTACACTACCACCTTCTGCCACTGGGAGGCGCTGCTGTTACAAGAAAGCTCTTTGCTCTGCTGACAGGACGTATTCAAGGTCAGCACTGAATGATTCAGAGGCCATTGTTGTGCTATGTAAATGGATCAAATCCATTGCTTTTCTCTCCCACTAGTCAGCAGGCCGCCTTCCTTTGAGGGCTGTCCATCAGGCGGCTTATGCCAGCTATAGCATAATGGATCCCGCTGCAAACTTTTACCGTGTCAGATTCAATATGTGCCATAGATTAGATTGACCTGGAGACGATTCAACCAATTCAAGAGATACAGGAAAAACACTATGATCACCAGCAGGGGGCAGAAACTAGGGGAACCGCTCAACTGGAACAGTTTAAAAAAATTAAGACAATTGATTGAACTTCAATTCCCAAATTTCAGCATTCCAGTAGTTGTCTATATAAGCTGCCTATATTAAAGGGTTTTTCCCATGAAAAATATTCTACATTTTTAAAACCAGCACCTGGAACTAAATCCTTTAGTAATTGCATTTAATTATTTACCTCCGATCCTGGTCTTTTAACCCCTTAGATGCTGCAGTCAATAGAGATCGTGGCATCTAAATGGATTGACAGAAGGGGCTCCCTCTGTTCCTATCAGACTAGCCACCCAGGGTCTGTTGGTTGCCTTATCAGCTGGGGGGCCTAGGAGAGGCCCCCAGACCTGCTTTGGATGTATGCCTATTGGGCTGGGCTAGAGGGGTGGCCTAGGGCTGCCTGTCGGTTTGAGTGACAGGTAGCAATGCTATGCTATACGGAGTATACAAAAGTAGCATAGATTGTGAAGTCCCCTAGTATGGACTGAAAAATGGGTTAAAGGGGTTGTCTGTCTATAGGATAAAGAGATAATGTGTCTGATCACTGTGGGTATGACCGCTGGGTTCCATACAGTCATCCGGGTTCCTCCGTTTCAATGGAGCTACGGTTGTGCATGTTCACTGCGGTTAATGGACAACCCCTTCAAATAAAGTTTCTTAAAAAATCTTTAAAAACTGGTTGCGGTAAAGCCTCTTTCACACTTGCATTCTGAGGATCCGGCAGGCACTTCCGTCCCGCCGGATCCATCAGAACGCAAGTCGCCTGAAAGCATTAGAAGACTGATCAGCATCCTGATCAGTCTTCGAAATGCTTTAAGGTTACTATGGCAGCCAGGACGCTATTAAAGTCCTGGTTGCCATAGTAGTAGTGGGGAGCGGGGGCGCGGTATACTTACAGTCCGTGCGGCCCCCCGGGCGCTCCTGAATGACGTCAGAGGGCCCCATGCGCAGTGATCACGTGGTCCATGCGATCACGTGATCCATGCGTGTAGGGCGCCCTGATGTCACTCTGGAGCGCCCCGGGAGTCGCACAGATGGTAAGTATACTGCTCCCCCGCTCCCCACTACACTTTACCATGGCAACCAGGACTTTAGCGTCCTGGCTGCCATGGTAACCATTGAGAAAAAGCTAAATGTCGGATCCGGCGATGCGCCAAAACGACGTTTAGCTTAAGGCCGGATCCGGATTAATGCCTTTCAATGGGCATTAATTCCAGATCCGGCCTTGCGGCAAGTGTTCCGGATTTTTGGACGGAGCAAAAAGCGCAGCATGCTGCGGTATTTGCTGCGTCCAAAAAACATTCCGGTCCTGAACTGAAGACATCCTGATGCATCCTGAACAGATTTCTCTCCATTCAGAATGCATGGGGATAATCCTGATCAGGATTTTTCCGGCATAGAGCCCCGAGGACGGAACTCTATGCCGGAAAAGAAAAACGCCAGTGTGAAATGACCCTAAGTTTATTAAAAGGAAATTACTGTTACCTTCTATATTCTGAGAATCCAGCAACATTAAGGATTTGGACCCTTTTCTTAGTCATCAGGCCCTGGCTCTTTTTTTTAGTGCACTGTATGGTTCCGCTATTCCACACTCTTCTAAAAAGAAAAAATAGCTGCCTGTTGTCACCACTAGAGGGAGAGCTTCTCCTATACCAATAGTAATTTCACAGTTGTATGAAGTTCGCCCCCTAATGGTGACAAGTGAATGCTGAGATTTTAGGGAGAACAAGGGAACAGTGCTCTAGGCCAGGGTTGGACAACGAGCGGCTCTCCAGCTGTTGTAAAACTACAATTCCCACCATGCCCTGCTGTAGGCTGTCTGGGCATGCTGGGAGTTGTAGTTTTGCATCAGCTGGGGAGCCACAGGTTGGCCATTCCTGCTCTATGCTGTCGAGTCTATTAGCAATACCACGTGGGAGGTTTCTTAAATAAAAATTGTAACAGTAGTTTCACTTTAAGAGGGCATTCAAGTGTAGAAAACCCATATTAATACACCCTATTACGAAATTTTAAGTTGATAAGGCCTCGGCTTCTCTGTTCAGGATTCTCGTTACTTGGTGGAGAATGTATACAAAGAACGTCTCTATCTGGAAGACCCGTCCTGTATTACAGAGGCAACCCCATTGATTTGAATAGACATTGTGTAATACTTAATTTTCCCTGTGGTGGCGCTGCAGGGAATCTGAACACTTACTGATACGCCCTCCCACAGATAACGGCTGATCGCTGGAGGTCTCGGCATGGGGGCACTTTCTCATCAGTTTGTTGTTAAAGACCCTTCTAACAAAGAATGGTAAACCCCCGGAGAACGTCCCCAAGCCATGGCTCTACATCTGTTGAAAAACTACAAGTCCCATTATGTCCTCAGGGGCATCATAGGAGTTGTAGTTTTGTAACAGCTGGAGAGGTCCAGCCGTACTTATAACCTTGTGATACCTTGGCACATGGTGACCTTCTCTCTACCTCACCTGTAGTAGTAGATGCTGGTGACAATATGTGACCGCATGTAGGCTCCAGCAACACCAGGTACCTGAAATAACGGGATGAAGCACTGACTGACTATTTTTATGCCATAGAGTTGATGTACACTTTTGGATGGGGCTTTGCAAGGAATGACCTTTAATACTAATCTTTGCAGCAGGCAGCCAGGACCTTCTCCCAGAGATGCACAGTTGGGTGTGGACCACGAGTACCACCACTGGGATTACTGTTATATCCAGGATCAGTTCTGGGTTTAGCAGATCGCGGGCCATACCCTGCTGGGTGCTCAGTTCTCTCCACTCTGTCCCAGTGTAAGGACCGCTACTGGAAATTTCTGTGATTTATGCTGGTCTCAAACTCTAGATGTCTTCATGGCTGGTACCAAAGACCAAATGTAAGTGAAGGAGATGTTGGGTGAGATGCTGATTTCCCATTTTTATGTAATTATATTTTATTAATTGTCATACCTAATACTGCCTCCTATGTACTATATACAAGAATATAACTACTATAATACTGCTCCCCTGTACAAGAATATAACTACTATAATACTGCTCCTATGTACAAGAATATAACTACTATAATACTGCTCCTATGTACAAGAATATAACTACTATAATACTGCTCCTATGTACAAGAATATAACAACTATAATACTTCTCCTATATACAAGAATATAACTACTATAATACTGCCTCCTATGTGCAAGAATATAAATACTATAATACTGCTTCTATGTACAAGAATATAACTACTATAATACTGCCTCCTATGTGCAAGAATATAAATACTATAATACTGCTCCTATGTACAAGATTATAACTACTATAATACTGCCCCCTATGTACAAGAATATAACTACTATAATACTGCCTCCTTTGTGCAAGAATATAACTACTATAATACTGCCCCCTATGTACAAGAATATAACTACTATAATACTGCCCCCTATGTACAAGAATATAACTATTATAATACTGCTCCTATGTACAAGAATATACCTACGATAATACTGCTCCTATGTACAAGAATATAACTACTATAATACTGCTCCTATGTACAAGAATATACCTACTATAATACTACTCCTATGTACAAGAATATAACTACTATAATACTTCCTCCTCTGTACAAGAATATAACTTCTATAATACTGCTCCTATGTACAAGAATATACCTACTATAATACTGCTCCTATATACAAGAATATAACTACTATAATACTGTTCCTATGTACAAGAATATAACTACTATAATACTGCCCCTATGTACAAGAATATAACTACTATAACACTGCTCCTATGTATAAGAATATAACTACTATAATACTGCCTCCTATGTACAAGAATATAACTACTATAATACTGCTCCTATGTACTGGAATATAACCACTATAATACTGCTCCTATGTACAAGAATATAACTACTATAATACTGCCCCTATGTACAAGAATATAACTACTATAATACTTCCCCCTCTGTACAAGAATATAACTACTATAATACTGCTCCTATGTACAAGAATATAACTTCTATAACACTGCTCCTATGTACAAGAATATAACTACTATAATACTGCCCCTATGTACAAGAATATAACTACTATAATACTTCCTCCTATGTACAAGAATATAACTACTACAATACTGCTCCTATGTACAAGAATATAACTACTATAATACTGCCCCTATGTACAAGAATATAACTACTATAATACTGCCCCTATGTACAAGAATATACCTACTATAATACTGCCCCTATGTACAAGAATATAACTACTATAATACTTCCTCCTATGTACAAGAATATAACTACTACAATACTGCTCCTATGTACAAGAATATAACTACTATAATACTGCCCCTATGTACAAGAATATAACTACTATAATACTGCCCCTATGTACAAGAATATACCTACTATAATACTGCCCCTATGTACAAGAATATAACTACTAAAATACTGCTCCTATGTACAAGAATATAACTACTATAACATTGCTCCTATGTACAAGAATATAACTACTATAATACTTCCCCCAATGTACAAGAATATTACTACTATAATACTGCTCCTATGTACAAGAATATAACTACTATAATACTGCTCTTATGTACCAGAATATAACTACTATAATACTGCTCCTATAATACTGCTCCTATGTACAAGAATATAACTACTATAATACTGCCTCCTATGTATAAGAATATAACTACTATAATACTGCTCATATGTACCAGAATATAACTACTATAATACTGCCTCCTATGTATAAGAATATAACTACTATAATACTGCCTCCTATGTACAAGAATATAACTACTATAATACTGCCTCCTATGTACAAGAATATAACTGCTATAATACAGCTCCTATGTACAAGAATATAACTACTATAATACTGCCTCCTGTGTACAAGAATATAACTACTATAATACTGCATCCTAGGTACAAGAATATAACTACTATAATACTGCTCCTATGTACCAGAATATAACTACTATAATACTGCCTCCTATGTATAAGAATATAACTACTATAATACTGCCTCCTATGTACAAGAATATAACTACTATAATACTGCCTCCTATGTACAAGAATATAAGTACTGTAATACTGCTCCTATGTACAAGATTGTAACCTTATAATACTACCCTCTATGTAGTGGAATATAGATCTGAATAGGTAGCGGAATAGCGGATTTACAGTATTGCTGGAAGTGTGGACCTATTATTTATAATGTCTGGTTCCTCTGTTATTAGTTTTGTTCTCTTCATTTTTCCACACTTCTGATTGTTTTCTGTCCATTATAACACCAGTGTGTGACGCCTTATCCTGCTGCCATAGTGTGGGCTGGATTATGTCTTTTGTTCTATAATATAAAAAACCCTTATAAAAGATTTATTTTATAAATCGGATTAGGCGGTGTTATTCATGTGCCTGGAGTCTACCCAAAATTATAAATGCATTTATATGTAAGCCTTAAAGGGGTTGTCTGGTTTTCAGTAAAAAAAAAACAACAACAAATAAACAGACAGCTGAGAAAGAATTGAGCAGACCTTGCTTGAAAGATCCTGCATTACCTGCCCAGTTCTCCTGGCTGCAGGGGTGACATCACATGACCACTTCAGCCAATCACTGGCCTCTGTGGTGCACTGCTTAGTCCAGTGGTCACGTGTTGTCTACAGGATTTTACCGCTACAACCAGGTAAACAGTGCCTAGCAAGGAGAACCAACGCAGCAGCACATGATCTGCTAGGTAAGTAGGACTTAATTCTTTATTTTAGATTATTCCCCGGTGTTGTCAGTCTATAGGGGATACTTTTTAGTAACTGGAATACCCCTTTAAGTGTGCTATGTTTTCTATGTATGTGATATGTAATATACTGAGCTATGAGGGCCAGGTACAGCTGAGGAAAAACCAGCTCAGGTACCAAAGAAAAAGTTATTGTTCTAATATAAGTGAAATGCGCTAGGTACCCAAATGTTTTGCCTCCTGGATTGCATAGCTATGGACAGGCTGAGTCATGGGGAGAGGGCAAAACTGCTAGCATCCTCCTGCTGGCTGCACAGCCCACGAGAGAGGATACATAACAATGCAGAGAAGCCTCGTGGTGGAGGCAGGAGATACAGAGGAGTGCTGGAAGTTACATAGACGTTGTAGTTCCTGCTAGTAGTTAGTTAGCAAGTAGAGGTGAGTGGCACGTGTCAATTGAGTGCACCACCTAAGGACCCAGACAAAACAAGGTATAGCTAGTGCAGCAGAGGAGTTGATGCCAAAGCGGATGAGCTGAAAATAGCCACCTAGCCGATGCATCCAGGAGCTCAGCATAAAGACCAGCCAGTCATGTGATCCCTACAGAGGGAAGGCTGCGATGTGCCTTACCGTGAGCCGAGAGGGATACCGTGACTGGAATTAGACTGCTGCTCGAGTTGGTGCAGAACATTCCACCTATATTTCTGCCACTCTAAGGAGACTGTTCCGATCCTGAAATATTCCCCAAAAATATATTAGTCAATAGAAGCTTGCAAGTCTTCAGTCTTGACATATGCACAGTTTTACACCAGGTTTCCATAACAACTCAGCCATTTTACGTCATTGTTATAGGTTACTGTCAAGGCGACGGGGTGCTGTGGAGGTCACTTTTAAAAGGGCGAGGTGCTGTGGAGGTCACATTTTAAGGGGGCAAGCTACTATGGGGTGGGGGTCACTTTTAAGGGGGCGGGTGGCTGTGGAGGTCAGTGTTAAGGGAATAGGGCCCAGTTGTGGTCACTATTTAAGGGGGTGTGGTGCTTAAGAGATTATTATTAAGGGGGTGGGCCTCTGTTGAGGTCACTGTTAAGAGGGCTCTTTTAACCATAGACATAAACAATAATGAAATTGACTAAATATACCCGTGTAAAGCCGGGTTATCCTGCTAGTATTATATAAGGTGCATAAATACATAAAATCGGAAAACTCCTTTTATAAGACATGTTGTGAAGGCAGCTCCTATGATGGGAGGAGGGGGGCTGCATCTTTTCTATGCAATGCATAAATCTGTCTGTCTTTATCCACTGTATATCAGTATATTTTCCAGCTGTGCTACTATTTATGCACTGTATAACGGTATTTTTACCAGCAGTGTTACTATTTATGCATTGTATAGCGGTATTATTACCCGCAGTGTTATTATTTATGCACTGTATAGCAGTATTACAGCTGTGCTACTATTTCGGTACTATTTAGCAGTATTATTACCAGCTGTGCTATGTATCTACTGTATAGCAGTATTATTACCAGTAGTGCTACTATTTATGCATTGTATAGCAGTATTATTACCAGCAGTGCTACTATTTATGCATTGTATAGCGGTATTATTACCCGCAGTGTTATTATTTATGCACTGTATAGCAGTATGATTACAGCTGTGCTACTATTTCGGTATTATTTAGCAGTATTATTACCAGCTGTTCTATGTATGTACTGTATAGCAGTAATATTACCAGCAGTGCTACTATTTATGCATTGTATAGCGGTATTATTACCAGCAGTGCTACTATTTATGCATTGTATAGCAGTATTATTACCAGCAGTGCTACTATTTATGCATTGTATAGCAGTAATATTACCAGCAGTGCTACTATTTATGCATTGTATAGCAGTATTATTACCAGCAGTGCTACTATTTATGCATTGTATTGCAGTATTATTACCAGCAGTGCTACTATTTATGCATTGTATAGCGGTATTATTACCCGCAGTGTTATTATTTATGCACTGTATAGCAGTCTGATTACAGCTGTGCTACTATTTCAGTATTATTTAGCAGTATTATTACCAGCTGTTCTATGTATGTACTGTATAGCAGTAATATTACCAGCAGTGCTACTATTTATGCATTGTATAGCGGTATTATTACCAGCAGTGCTACTATTTATGCATTGTATAGCGGTATTATTACCCGCAGTGTTACTATTTATGCACTGTATAGCAGTATTATTACAGCTGTGCTACTATTTCGGTGCTATTTAGCAGTATTATTACCAGCTGTGCTATGTATGTACTGTATAGCAGTATTATTACCAGCAGTGCTACTATTTATGCATTGTATAGTGGTATTATTACCAGCAGTGCTACTATTTATGCATTGTATAGCGGTATTATTACCCGCAGTGTTACTATTTATGCAACAGTTCTTCTTCCTTGGACCACTTTTGGTAGGTACTAACCACTACCTAGCGGGAACGGCCCACAAGAACGGTCACATTGGAGATGCTCTGTAGACATCATAATTTGGCCCTTGTCACTCTTGCTCCGATCCTTACGCTTGCCCATTTTTCCTGCTTCCACATCAACTTGAAGACCTGACTGTTCACTTGCTTCCTACTATATCCCACCCCTTGGCAGGCGCCACCAGATACTCCACGGCCGCCCGGTTTATACACAAGTTCTTTTCTATGCCGCCATTATAAGGTTTCTCTGGCTGTCCCGCCATCTCCTGCTCTCCGACTCGCAGTGACGGCATCTCCTCTGCAGGAAGCTGTATTCCGCCCGGCAGGAGATAAGGCCATGACAAGGTGGCGACGCCTGGAGCGCAGTCTGATAACACGAAATTCCAAACACCCGATCCAATCAGACTGGAAGCTTCTGTGGATTCTTTTTAATCTTAAAACATTCGCAGAGATCTTTCGGCTACTTGGTCGGGTTCCCGTAGGGAGAACATGGGGACATTGTACCAGGACTCCACGCTCCACAGATCTATCCGGCTGGCCACGGGGGGATTCAGCGTCTCCGATTACATCAAGAAGTTTGCGGTAACAGTTCAGTCTATGTCTGTGTGGTTGTAGCACTACAAGTCCCAGCCTCGAGCACACTGACCCCAGCCGATAAATGATTTTATCCCACAGTTACCCTGTGTGAGATGTTATATTGTATACAGATGTAGCAGAGATGAACTTGTCATCAGACTCTGTGGGGTTGAGATTATCTTGTAGTGTGTAGGAGCTGATACTACTTCAGTTCTGCTACATCAGACCAACTGAACTCTGCTACATACACCTATCTGTTCTAAATCAGCTTAGCAGATATGGCTGGACTACAACTCCCAGCAGATGTTCTCATTAAATTCAAAGGGCAGATGATGAGATTTTGCGTTTGAAGAGCCTGATACATTGTACGGTCCTCGGTTATAAAGGGGTCCTCCAGGAGGAGAAGGTAAATGATGCTTATGTGAAGGGGCCCATCCAGTTTGGGTGAGGGGCTACATTATATCAGTGCTGACTCGTAATATGCCAATCACTCACATCAGTTAGATAAAAGGAAGGATGGGTCTGAATGTTTTCATTCATTCTCGCAAGCAGAGATCTTGGAATCCGTAAGGATATGAAACCGTATATTATATAAGACTATAAAACCAGAAAACTCCTTCTATAAGACATGATGTGAAGGCGACTGTGGGGATGGGCTGCATCCTCTCTATGCAGTCTACTTATGTACTTTATAGTGGTATTCTTACCAGCGGTTATACTTGTGCACTATATAGCGGTATTACTACCAGCTGTGTTACTATTTATGCACTGTATGACAGTATTACCTGTTGTGCTACTATTTATAAACTGTATAGCTGTAATATTAGCAGCTGTGCTACTATATATGAGCTGTATAGTAGTCTTATTACCATCTGTGCCGCTATGTATGCACTGTATAGCAGTATTATTACCAGCTGTGCCGGTATGTATGCACTGTATAGCAGTATTATTACCAGCTGTGCCGGTATGTATGCACTGTATAGCAGTATTATTACCAGCTATGCCGCTATGTATGCACTGTATAGCAGTATTATTACCAGCTGGGCCGGTATGTATGTACTGTATAGCAGTATTATTACCAGCTGTGCCGGTATGATGCACTGTATAGCGGTATTATTACCAGCTGTGCTGGTATGTATGCACTGTATAGCAGTATTATTACCAGCTGTGCCGCTATGTATGCACTGTATAGTAGTCTTATTACCATCTGTGCCGCTATGTATGCACTGTATAGCAGTATTATTACCAGCTGTGCCGGTATGTATGCACTGTATAGCAGTATTATTACCAGCTGTGCCGGTATGTATGCACTGTATAGCAGTATTATTACCAGCTGTGCCGCTATGTATGCACTGTACAGCAGTATTATTACCAGCTGTGCTAGTATGTATGCACTGTATAGCAGTATTATTACCAGCTGTGCCGCTATGTATGCACTGTATAGCAGTATTATTACCAGCTGTGCCGCTATGTATGCACTGTATAGCAGTATTATTACCAGCTGTGCCGGTATGTATGCACTGTATAGCAGTATTATTACCAGCTGTGCCGGTGTGTATGCACTGTATAGCAGTATTATTACCAGCTGTGCCGGTATGATGCACTGTATAGCAGTATTATTACCAGCTGTGCCGGTAGGTATGCACTGTACAGCAGTATTATTACCAGCTGTGCCGGTATGTATGCACTGTATAGCAGTATTATTACCAGCTGTGCCGGTGTGTATGCACTGTATAGCAGTATTATTACCAGCTATGCCGCTATGTATGCACTGTATAGCAGTATTATTACCAGCTGTGTACGGTATGTATGCACTGTATAGCAGTATTATTACCAGCTGTGCCGTGTATGTGCACTGTATAGCAGTATTATTACCAGCTGTTGCTGATATGATGCACTGTATAGCAGTATTATTACCAGCTGTGCTACTATGTATGCACTGTATAGCAGTATTATTACCAGCTGTGCCGGTATGTATGCACTGTATAGCAGTATTATTACCAGCTGTGCCGGTGTGTATGCACTGTATAGCAGTATTATTACCAGCTGTGCCGGTATGTATGCACTGTATAGCAGTATTATTACCAGCTGTGCCGTATGTATGCACTGTATAGCAGTATTATTACCAGCTGTGCCGGTATGTATGCACTGTATAGCAGTATTATTACCAGCTGTGCCGGTATGTATGCACTGTATAACAGTATTATTACCAGCTGTGTTACTATTTATGCACTGTATAGCAGTATTATTACCAGCTGTGTCGGTATGTATGCACTGTAGAGCAGTATTATTACCAGCTGTGTCGGTATGTATGCACTGTATAGCAGTATTTTTACCAGCTGTACCGGTATGTATGCAGTGTATAGCAGTATTATTACCAGCTGTGCCGGTATGTATGCACTGTATAGCAGTATTATTACCAGCTGTGCCAGTATGTATGCACTGTATAGCAGTATTATTACCAGCTGTGCCGGTGTGTATGCACTGTATAGCAGTATTTTTACCAGCTGTGTCGGTATGTATGCACTGTATAGCAGTATTATTACCAGCTGTGCCGGTGTGTATGCACTGTATAGCAGTATTATTACCAGCTGTACCGGTATGTATGCAGTGTATAGCAGTATTATTACCAGCTGTGCTACTATATGTGTTGTGCATAGCAGTATTATTAAAAGCTGTGCCATTTATGCACTGTATAGCGGTATTATTACCAGCTGTTTTACTATATATGCACTGTATAACGGTATTATTACCAGCTGTGTTACTATATGTGCACTGTATAGCGGTATTATTACCAGCTGTGCCATTTATGCACTGTATAGTGGTATTACCAGCTGTGCTACTATTTAGGCACTGTATAACGGTATTATCACCAACTGTTACTATATGTGCACTGTATAACAGTATTATTACCAGCTGTGTTACTATATGTGCACTGTATAACAGTATTATTACCAGCTGTTACTATATGTGCACTGTATAACAGTATTATTACCAGCTGTTACTATATGTGCACTGTATAACAGTATTATTACCAGCTGTTACTATATGTGCACTGTATAACAGTATTATTACCAGCTGTTACTATATGTGCACTGTATAACAGTATTATTACCAGCTGTTACTATATGTGCACTGTATAGCAGTATTATTACCAGCTGTTACTATATGTGCACTGTATAACAGTATTATTACCAACTGTGCTGCTATGTATATAATGTATGCAGTGGATATCGCTATTATTGTAGCAGTGTTTGGCACTATTATGTCGGTAATGTCTGATGCTGTTCAAGTTTAGAAGGAGCTGGACGGAGGCCTGAGTCTCCGTGACGACATTTAGAAGTGAAAGTTGTGTGTATTTTTTAATTTTGTTGGTTAAAGCATATTGCTAGTTATGCCATCACTTAATTGGTGGGGGTCCAACCTCTGGAACCAGTCCAGAGGATGAAGGGGCCGCAGTGCAGCACAGCTCCATTCAGGTGAATAGGGCAGGTTATAGCTCCCTGTACAGCTGGATGCCCCTTCATTCTCAGGATCAGGGGGCGTCCCAGAGGTCACACCCCCAACGACCATAAAGTGATGGCATGGCCTAGCGATAAAGAGGAGTACCCCTTTAAGGAAATGTAATTTATTGAGCATATACGTAGGACGGAGTAGTCTATCAAATCGTCCAGGAGTCTTTATGGCGGTGCAGTAATTATCCCTCCCACATCTCAGGACTTCAAGGATGAAGAGATAACAGTCCGTTTATTGCTCGTCTTATGGACTCCTCACAAATAGACCACTGACATCGCTTGAATGGAGCATGGTGGGAGTTATAGTTTCACAAGAGCTGGACTGCTGGAGATTGCTGGGCCAAAGCAGAGAATACCTAAGACTCCGTTCTCACATAGTGAACAGAGCATGCTGGGAGTTGTAGTTTCACAACAGCCAGAGTGCTGAGAATACCTAATAGTCCGTTCTCATTTCTCCCATAAAAGTGAATGGAGCATGGTGGGAGTTGTAGTGTATAGCATAGGGTAAAGACCAGAGAATATCTAACACTCTGTCCTACCACAGAAGTGAATGGAGCATGCTGGGAGTTGTAGTGCCTATCATAGGGTGAAGACTAGAGAATATTTTACACTCTGTTTCCCCACAGAAATGAATGGAGCATGCTGGGAGTTGTAGTGCTTAGCATAGGGTGAAGACCAGCGAATAGCTAACACTGTTCCCCCACAGAAGTGAATGGAGCACGCTGGGAGTTGCAGTGCTTTGCAAAGGGTAAAGACCAGAAAATATCTAACATTCTGTTTTCCCATAGAAGTGAATGGGGCATGACGGGAGTTGTAGTGCCGAATGATGCTGACTACTGCCCTACAAGGTCTGACCCTGTCAACACTGATTGGAAATAGTCAGACAGGGACTCACTCCAAGCTGGTAACCCCCTATTGTCAATGTATTTGTGAATTTCTAGGAGGAACAACAGAGGAACAGTACAACGCAGAATTATAAGTATAGAAGTTCCAGAGTTGTCATTACAAGTAGTTACTAAAACAGACATGTCAGGAGAGGTAAGAGGTCCTCTTTAAGGTAGGAAGTAAGGAGAGATCTGACAACCCCATCCCCACAAACTGGAGGTTAAGCTATGATTTAGTCACCCAAGCTTCAAAGAAATGCCCGGTCCCTGCTCTAATATAAGTAATGTCCTCTATACAGTATAGCCTAATCTCCATAGGGCGATATTTAAGAATAATAGGACATACTTTGTGCATTGAGTTCAGGACGGCAGAGATGCCTGGTTAGGGGGGGGGGGTTTGACAACATGTTTACTTGCTAGGAGATAAGCTTTTCCACACGTATGGGTGTCACAATGCTGATAGAGGGGTCAGGTACTGCTCACATTAAATTCCCTCCCAGTGTGCGATCTGGAGCTTCTGCCGTCCGGCACAATGGCTGTGCTAGCTGTACATTGTAGTCCAGGGATCAGCAACCTTCGGCACTTCAGCTGCTGTGAAACTACAACTTCCAGCATGCACTATTACTTGTCTGTTCTTATAACTCCCATAGAAGTAAAAGGAGGATTCTGGGAGTTGTAGTTTCAGAACAGCTGGAGTGCCGAAGGTTGCTGATCCCTGTCTGTTTCTCGGTAGTCCACTATAATTCTGGACTTTGGTGCTGGATCTGTCTAGCAATTCTGGCAAAATCGAAAGTAGTACTCCTAGCAAGTCCTCCGACCCACTCCTTGTATAAGACACAACTGTAAGAAGTGACTCCAGCTCTGCTGCCTTGTCTGTTGGAGCCTGTGGTAGTCTGACATCATGGGCTCGGGCTGCTGCCCGTCCCCCATACTCTGCCCAGGTTTTTATGGGGCAGTTTTGGTGGACATGAAGTTGCAGAACGAGAAATGCCCTTATTTCGGGGATAAACCGTAATGGGAACTGTATGGGATTGTTTGCAGATGTCATTATACCGGACGCTGTGTCTTCCAGGAGGACATCATAAGCATAAGATGTGGGCTGATGTTGCTCACCTTGGCTGGTACCAGTGCTATGCCCCAGTAATGGCCGCAGTCCCTGCTGGTGGCCATGTGTGATTGCTGGGCCCCTGGACACTTCCTCTTCTCTCCCTCATCTTCCTCCTTGGCCCAGCTCTCCTGCACAGCCGTGGCAATGATTCTAAGGAATCTGGTGCCAGAAAATGGGGAACCATTCTGCTACGCACTGCGTGTTGATGCTCTAGGCTCTGTCCTTCCTCTTGTTCCAGAATTTTGCCTCTGCATCACCCCTTGAATTCTCTTTCTGGTACCTGTTGTTCTACTCCTGGTTATGACCCTTGGCTCGATTTCTGATTACACTTTTGTCTCATCCTCTGACCGCTTCCCTGGTGATGACACTTGGCTCTGTTCCTGACTATGCTCTGGTCTCATCCTCTGGACTGACGCATTTTGGCCACTCTCCTGGTGATGACCCTTGACTCCATTACTGTCTCATCCTCTGGCCTTACGTATCTTGACCACTTCCTTGTGGTAACCCTTGACTCTGTTCCTGACTACACTCCTGTCTCATCCTCTGGCCTTACGCATCTTGACCACTTCCTTGTGGTGACCCTTGACTCTGTTCCTGACTACACTCCTGTCTCATCCTCTGGCCTTACGCATCTTGACCACTTCCTTGTGGTAACCCTTGACTCTGTTCCTGACTACACTCCTGTCTCATCCTCTGGCCTTACGTATCTTGACCACTTCCTTGTGGTAACCCTTGACTCTGTTCCTGACTACACTCCTGTCTCATCCTCTGGCTTTATGCATCTTGACCACTTCCTTGTGGTGACCCTTGACTCTGTTCCTGACTACACTCCTGTCTCATCCTCTGGCTTTATGCATCTTGACCACTTCCTTGTGGTGACCCTTGACTCTGTTACTGACTACACTCCTGTCTCATCCTCTGGCCTTACGCATCTTGACCACTTCCTTGTGGTGACCCTGTTCCTGACTACACTCCTGTCTCATCCTCTGGCTTTATGCATCTTGACCACTTCCTTGTGGTGACCCTTGACCCTGTTCCTGACTACACTCCTGTCTCATTCTCTAGGCTGACACATTTTGACTGCTCACCTGGTGATGACCCTTGGCTCCATACCTGTCTTTCTTCCCACCTCTGACGACCCATCTGTAACTATTCTAGGGACTGACCTGGAGATCTTCCTTGAGCAAGTCCATACCAACTTGCGTTGGTATAGGACCTGGCGGTCAGCAACCAGTGGCTCTGTAGTTGTTCTGAAACCACAACTCTCAGCGGGATTTGTAGTTTCACAACAGCTGGAGGTTTCTGACCCCTGGTTTAGTTTGAATACAAAAGACCCCGCACCGATCTTGCCAGCAGCAGATTGCGGCTTAAAGGGCATCTGTCAGGAGATTTGTATCTCATTTGCATCTATTAAAACATCATTTTTCTCAGCAATGTGGACACACATGAACATGGGACCAACACAGATGCCTTCAGCTGCCAAGCGCACATGTAACAGGTCAGCCGGTGTCATAGGTACAGATCTGCTATGTCTGGTATGTGAAGGTACATCTACATCTGAGGAGGGAGATAAGCAGCTACCAGACACACTCAGTTTATCTCACGCGATACAAGGGATAAAAACAAGTTCAAATCCACCTCGCCCAGTTGGATTTATTCCTATGGTCGGCTCCTTTTTTTGATTTTTTTTTGCAATCAGCGAATCAATGTGAGGACTCGGCCAAACCCTAATTCTTGTTGACTGGATGTGATAAAAAGAGGAACAAATTAATTGTCCTCTTGTATTTGTAGGAGAGCAGAGCGGGGTCTCTCGTCACATTCCCTTCCCGAAGAGAAGGTTATACATGAGCCGGGTATACTTGTCATTGTTGTCTATTTATAGACACAAGTGTCAGCCGAATCTTTCAGCTTTGTCATTCCCCAAATGTGCTGTGGTCCTCTTACTGTTCTTACTTCTTACTAAAACACAAAAACTTTCAGGTTCTTCTCCTGGTCCTCGAACAACTTTCTATTCCACGAGTTCCTCTCCTATTAAAGTTTGATATAGGTTGGGTGTTGATGCTCTGTTGTGGTCCCTCTTGCATTGTCAGGCAGCAACCCTGCCGAATCTTAACGTGCTTATCAATCACCACCCTCTCAGGAAAGAATTTAAAATGTCCCTGTGACGTCAAAGGACCCCCGAAAAAAAAGTTCAGTGGCCAAGTTTAGACAGTTGTTTCGAGGCCTCACAATGCGAGGGCAGATAGCACCGGTTAAATCTGTTTGCACACAAGGAATTTGACGCCCATTCACCCGTCTAAAGTTACCGCCGTATAAACCTAAATCCTCCTCGTAGATGATAAATTAGGAGAAGGATTACCAGGGGACAACTAGATTAAGAGTGTTTGTCCAAGCCAAAACAGAAAAATGAGCAAACAGGATTCAATAGCAACTTGCTTGGCCAAAATGTACGAGAGCAAATTCGACCATTCTACAGAGCCCGGAAAATCCCCGGTGAAGTCTCCCAGAGGAGTCAATTCCACGGATCGGAAACTGAGTCTTCTCAACGAGAAGATGGATAAACTCTTAAACTTTCAGGAAAATGTCATGGGAAAATTGGAGATGGTTTATCACACGATGGACGTGCTGGAAAAAGGAATGGACAGATTATCAATTTCTCAAGGACCTTATCTAAGGAAGGTGGAAGGACAAGGTACTACCAGAGAAGGTAACGAGCAAGTCAAGGAACAAGGTGGCTTCAACGAGTTAATCCATTTACTTAAAGTGCTGCATATGGATTCTGTCATCCAACAAGAAAAGCTTGACGGTCTTCAGAAAGTGGTTTCCGCCATTGATAAGGTGGTGGAGTTTGTAGGGAACACGCTGAGAAACTCAAAAATTGTGGACTTCATTCTGAAAGGTACAGTGCCTTGGAGAAAAGAGACACATGAAGAGGTTGGTTATATTATTTTCTTGTTTATTGTTAATGCTGCATTGAATAACTATGAAGGCAAGGTTCCAATACTGGTGACCTCTTAAGGCCACTAAACCTTTAATCTTAAATATCTATGAATAGAAGTTTGGAATTGTTCTGACCTTTTATTAGTGAAGCAAAGGCCACCAACTCTAAAGTCATAAGAAGGAAAAGGTTCAATTCTGGTGACCTTATGGGGCCACCAAATCTTAAAGCAGGAATGGTCCAATTCAGGTGACCTTATTAAGCTACCAAACCTGAAAATGTAATTCTAGTGACCTCATGGGCCCACCAAACCTTAATATGGAAAGGGCCCAATTCTGGTTACCTCATGGGCCCACCAAACCTTATTCTGGTAACCTCATGGGGTCACCAAATATTAAGATGTGGAAAGGGTCCAATTCTGGTGATCTTATAGGACCACCAAACCTTAATAAGGAAAGGGTCTAATTCTGGTGACCTCATGGAACCACCAAACCTTAATATGGAAATTGACAATTCTAGTGGCCTCATGGATCCATCAAACCTTAAGATGGAAAGGGTCCAGTTCTGGTGACCTCATGGGGCCATCAAACCTTAATATGGAAAAGGACCAATTCTAGTGACCTCATGGGGCCATCAAAGCTTATACTGGTTATCATCAAATATTAAGATGGAAAGGATCCAATTCTGGTGACCTTATAGGATCACCAAACCTTAATATAGAAAGGGTCCAATTCTGTTGACCTCATGGGACTATCATCCTTAATATGGAAAGGGGCCAATTCTAGTGACCTCATGGAAGCATCAAATATTAAGATGGACAGGGTCCAATTCTTGTGACCTCATAGGACCACCAAACCTTAATATAGAAAGTGCCCAATTCTTGTGAACTCATGGGACCGTCAAACCTTAATATGGAAAGGGATCAATTCTAGTGACCTCATATGGCCATCAAACCTTAAGATGGAAAGAGCCCAATTCTTGTGACCTCATAGGACCACCAAACCTTAATATAGAAAGGGCCCAATTCTTGTGAACTCATTAGACCGTCAAACCTTAATATGGAAAGGGGCCAATTCTGGTGACCTCATGGGGCCACCAAACCTTAAACTGGAAGGGTCCAATTTTAATGACCTTATGGAGTCAGCAAACCTGACAATGAAACAAGTTCAATTCTAGTGACCTCGTGGGGCCACGAAACCTTAAAATGAAATGGGTCCAAATTCTGGTGACCTCACTGGACCACCTTTAGTCTAGAATATCTATGAAGGCAAGGTTAAAATTCTTGTTCCCCTCCTACGGCTACTAAACCATTAAGAGGTATTCCCAATTTATAATTTATGGCTTATTTACAGGATATTCCATAAATGTCTGATACAGTTCCCACCTCTGGAACCTGCACCTATCCTCAGAATGTGGACCCACTATCTAGTCCCACGTGGTAAGGCAGACACGGGCTGCCACGTCTGGATGAAGAATGATTGGATCTTTGTCCGCATGTGTCCCTGGCTCGCTCCATTTGCTTCTATGGGAGTCACGGACACAATTATGCGCACTTGCTTGGCTATCTCTGTGACTCCCATATAAATGAATGGAGAGACTGCAACATCCATTAGGAAGGAGGTTGGCGGGATCCCTGTTTTGGAGATTGGGTTGAGACCTGCATCTATCAGACATTTGTCACGCATCCCATAGATATGCCATCAACGTCTAAGATGGGAATACCCCTTTAAGTCTTAAATATCTAAGGAGAATTGGGTGTAATTCTAAGAGCGTTCACCAGTGAGATGACGGTCAGGAGGTCGGCCAACTACTATCTCCAGTACTGAGAACCTCCAGGAACATCCGTATATGTGACTGACATGAGCTTCTTGTCCTCTACGTTGGCCCTTTAAGGCGTTTTGAAGCTATGTGAATGACTCTTCTTTTGAGGGCCGTTGTTTTTCGTGCCTTGCGGTTCTCATGTCTTCGTAAAAAATTACAACATGAAGACCTAATAACGAGGTATTCAGCCGACGGCGCCCCTTCTCCTTTCTCGTGTGATTAAGGGGAGGCTCAGGGACCACTTGAGTTAAATGAAATTGATTTCGACAAGCTCAGCGGGAAGGACGCGTGCGAAACTGAATAATCGTACATATGACAGTAGACATTATCATCTAGTGGATATCAGAGGGTCAGTTTAACCCCGCGCTGTGCAGCATCTCCTCTAATCCAAGGCAATTTTCTGCACCAGATGCCAATTTTCATGGTTGAATTAGGGCGTGAATTAGAAATAATAGTGTAAGAGATAAATCATTAAAATATTTTGGCCATAACCGCATCTATGGCTGCACCCGTATACCCTAGGCAGAACTACAGGTTCCATTGATAATGGAATGCAAGCCTAAAGAGGTTGGCCAGGATGGCTGCTTTACTCCAAAAACAGCGCCACTCCTGCCCGTGGGTTATGCCTGGCATTGCAGCTCAGCTCCATTGAAGATGGGGCTGAGCTGTAAAACCACATACAACCTCTGGACAGGAGTGGGGCTTTTTCTGTAAGAACGCAGCCATTTTTTTCTAGCCCTGGAGAACCCCTCTGGAGCGCTTGCAGACATGCTATATGGTTCCCTGTTATCAGGCACTTCAGGCTGCGGAGACTTGAGAAAAGGTGAATGCAATCTATTGCTCCCTGTTATCAGCCACTGCAGGCTGGGAAGAGACTGTGGTGTTTTTCAATGGAACAAGTAAAAAGATTTGCCCCCCCACCCGGCCATGATTACTGCTTTATGCCACATACCTACAGGCGTAGTCCCAGACCAGCAGCTCTCCAGCTGTTGCAAAACTACATCTCCCAGCATGCCCTGACAGCCTTGCTGGGAGCTGCTGCATCAGGTTGCAAACCGCTAATCTACAGGGTTGTGAATTGTCAGAATATAGAAGCTTCATTCCACCGCTCAGAGCGACGGGGTCCTCCACAGTCCCCGCTTTAGAGAGATTTTCCAAGATGCGTCTTATGTTCAATAAGAGGAAGGTGGCCCCCCTCTCCCCAGGACACCGGTGAAATGACCTTTAAATGCTGCCTTCTACAGAGAGCGGTTCTGTGAAAGTGTTCCCCGTGTCCTCCATCCTCCGCGCTCTCCAAGATGAAGACAAGAAGGAGGGACAGACTTCTGGGGAATGTGAACCTGTTCCTTGTAGATGTCTGATGGCATCTGGCAGCGAGTGTAAATTAAAATGTCACTGAGCGCCTTGGTGCGCCGCGCGGTTCTTCAATATTTCCTCAGATGGAGAATGTTGATTTTACAGCACCTGCTGCCTGAATGAATGGAGAATTAAAGGCTATGGATGCCTTTGACATGGATGAAATGACTTTTTTTTAATTTTTTATATTCACTTGATTTTCAGTTTACAACCTGTTTCAGACTTTTGTCATGTAGACATGCCACCCCAAAAACAAAAATAACAAAGCACTTGCTGGATCTGTGTGCCCAGGATGCTGTTACCATCCCTCTGCAGACTGCTTTGTCTGTGGTTTCCTACCTAAATACAGCCTGTATGATATGCCCTGCTTGGATGCTTTACCACCTCTCCACACTTTGATCTGCAGTGTACTACCTCCTCGCCCTCCCTGCTGCTATCTCTATCACTGGAAGAACGGAGGAGGAGTGCAGAGAGAGCCATCAGATACAGGAGCAGAGCCCTGCTGGATTTATATCAGATTCAGCAGCATCAGCCGCTGGGTGGAGGACTTACACACACTCTGCAGAAGCAAAATGGTACAACGTTTTTAATGAAGACTATTTAGAAAATTGCTTCAGTTTGTAACTAGGAAGCAAATGAATAATAATAAAAAATCATTACAAAGGTGCCCATAGCCTTCAGATCTTGTCAATATTAAGTCAAATGACCTAAGGCAGTTCTCAAGTACAGTAACTCTGCCTCTCTATCCCAAATAACACCAGTGTGATGACCAGTGGCATACCTTCAAGGAAGCAAGACAAAGCAACTGCTACAGGGACAAGCACTGAACGCATTCTCCTCCAGACAAGAAAACACTATGTTATCATGCAGCTACCACTAGGGGGAGCTCAATGCAAAGAGATTATTTTAGCTTCCAGTAAATGGTAACTGTATAATTTCGGATGCACTGAGCTCCCCCTAGTGGTGGCTGCAGGCAGGCAGCTTTGTACTAGAACAGAAACCGATTTATGAATGTATTTTTGCCAGTTGTCTGGTGTAATTACATAAAGAAATATGGTTGTCAGAATGAGCACCATATTTATGAAGCACCTATTCCACTTTTTCCAACGTAGAAGTTGGATAAAGTCGGTGAAGTGGGGGGAGACTTTTTTCCTTAGAATTTATTCAAGATTTCTTCTGCTTAAATACAAAAATAAAATGAATTACTTTGTCAGAAATCTGGGGCATTGCGTTTTGCATTTCCTGGGAGTGATAATCACATGAGTACTAGGGCATTGGGTGGAGCCGGGTGGCCCATAATAAGTTTTGCTATGGGACCCTTATATTCTACGTGCTTACACATTGTATTCTGAAAAAGGTCTTTGTAAAATCCCTGATTGCTGACAGTGAATAGATATATTCTTCTGGATATCTGTTGGCTGACAAGCCATCTTAATCACATCCAACAGATTCAGGTGCAGGGTTTATTACATGAGATAGCACTGACACATTGTAACGAGGCAAGCTGTTACAATGACACAATGTTTCTCTTTACTAGTAACAAGCAATTGAGGAATTTGTAAGCTTAGAAGCTTACTGCATACAGTTGTATCATGGAGTTCAATAGATAAACTGTCTGCGGTGAGCTCCCTCTAGTGGTGGCTACAGGAAGCCAGACTGTTATGGAATATCAGGGGATGTAGGGCTTTGTATCAGGAAAATGGAGCTCTGACTACTATAAAGATGTATTAAAAATATAATCAGTACAGAAACTACATAAAAAAATCACTGGTTCCTATTGCATCTTTTTTTAAGGCTAAAGAAAAATCTGAAGAAAAAGAGACAAAAGCAAAGCATGTGCTGCCCAACAGAGACTCCCAGGCTGAGATGCAGTGGGCCGCACAAGGTAATCTTCTCTGTGTGTGTGAACAGCACTGGTTGCCATTCTCTATACGAGGCCCCTCAGGCGGCTTGCATGGATTATTGCACCAAACCCATTTAGTTACCCATGATGCCCTTTTGTCTTCTCCACAGGTGCCCATCAAAGCAACCCATTGGGAGACAATAAGATCCCTCTGAAGACATCTCACTGCAGCAGCCCTCACAAAAAAGTTGACTGCACGGGTGGACAAGCGCCTCTAGATACAGTCCGATGTCCAGAAACATCTCCTACACCCAAACCATGGGCTCAGAAAGTTGCAGGCGAAAAGCCTCAAGAGAAAAGCGTTCACGTCGACTCAAGTGTCCCTCACAGTCAATGTTCCCAGGATAAGAAGCTTGAGGAGTACAAGAAGATACCAGAAGAACCTGGGGGGGATCAAAGCGCCCTCAGTAGGACACCAGTATCCTTCATATCTCTTCCTAGTATAGAAATTCAGCTTCCAAGGTAAAGGAAAAAACTTTTATTGGGTTTTTATTAGGATTACGGCTCGGGTCAGACACTGGGCAGGGTCTACTTCTAATGAAACGCATTAAGAACCAACAAGTCCTCCATGATGTAACTGCTAGGACTAGAGGTGACCTGACAAGAACCAAGTATTGAGCCTCAGGATGGTGGTCAATGGTGGCCATGCCTCGTCTAGGCTGCAAAATCTTAGGGCTAAATGTTCATGTTTTGATGTGATGGGTCAAGCTGTGGTCCTACAGATCACGAAGGAAGGTGATGGGTGACATTACTTCTACTTGACCTTATGTAGGATATTTACATATAGATGACTGTATTATGTATTTGGTCTCCGTTAAAGGCGAACTGGCCATAGACTCTACAGTGAGATTTCTCGGTGGACTGATGCCCCGATACGGTTGAATACTGCGGCAGGGCATGGAGCTCATTACTGCCCCATCATTTACCTTCATGGGCCACTATATGAGGCAGTGTACAAATGGTGTAGAGACTGTGGTCTGCACTAAAGTCGGCAGCTTGGCATGGTACTCGGGTATTTTATTATTTGCGTCTTTCCATAGCCACTTGGCGAGCACTCTACTAGGGGCGCTATAGGGGTCATTAGAAGGGAAGTCCAGGCAATATTCTGAAGGTAGGACTGGCTCGGTGCTATGGCCATCATCTCACCTCCTAAGCCCTCTGCTCCATATCTTGATGAAAGACAACTGGAGGACAGAACGTGGCAGCTGTTGATGGTCACCAAAGAGAGACAGCTATTGGGGCAGTATATTGTGCTGCACTGGAGTATTTGGTTCTGCTGTGGCAGTATATTGTGCTGCACTGGAGTATTTGGTTCTGCTGGGGCGGTATATTGTGCTGCACTGGAGTATTTGGTTCTGCTGGGGCAGCATATTGTGCTCCACTGTGGTATTTGATTCTGCTGGAGCGGTATATTGTGCTGCACTGTGGTATTTGGTTCTGCTGTGGCAGTATATTGTGCTGCACTGTGGTATTTGGTTCTGCTGTGGCAGTATATTGTGCTGCACTGTGGTATTTGGTTCTGCTGTGGCAGTATATTGTGCTGCACTGGAGTATTTGGTTCTGCTGGGGCGGTATATTTTGCTGCACTGGAGTATTTGGTTCTGCTGGGGCGGTATATTGTGCTGCAATAAGGTATTGCCGACCCCTCCTACTTGTGCTGCCCTGCCTTCTGACAATTTGGGCCCACCTCCAACATGGAGCCACCTTTAGCTTTTTTTTCCAGGACCTCTTTAAAAGGGTTTTCAAAGATTTTCCTGTCTTCAGGATAGGTCATCAGTATCTGATCTGGGGGGGGGGGTTCGACACCCGGGAACCCTGCCGATTAGCTATGTTGGTGCTGTGGCCTTCTCCGTGCTCACCAAGCACAGAGCCGTACATTGTATAGTGGCTGTGTTTGGTATTGCAGCTCAGCCCCATTCACTTCTATGAGGCTAATCTGCTCCTGGCCAATGAACATGTAGTCACTGGCCTAGAAAAAGCTGAGAGACCACAGGGCACTGGTGCCTTCTAAAACAGCTGATTTATGGGGGTCCCGGGGGTCGGAACCCTACCAATCAGGATAGGTCATTAGTTATAAAATCTTGGAGAACCCCTTTAAGTTCCCAGTCTGCCCTACTTGAAGGGCCTTTCTGTTTTAGACAATCCCTACTTGTTAGAAGGGCTTCTTGACAATAAGCTGATCATAAAGCTAATGGCACCCTGTAATCTGTGAGGAAACTTGGTGGTAAGTGTTCAATTTCCTTGCAGCGCCACCACAGGAGAAATGAAGAATTACATAGTGTCCATTCAAATCAATGGGTTGTCTGTGTAATGCAGGACAGGAGGGTCCTCCAAAGTGAGAGACGACAAGAGATGAAGATCCTGAACAGGGGACCCGGCTGTATTAACTCCAAATTCCTTAAAAGAGTGTATGGAAGTGGGTTTTCTAATCTGGACGCCCCCTTTAAACACGTTCTGTCCTCCAGTTGTCTTTCATCAAGATATGGAGCAGAGGAGGTGAGATGGTGGCCATAGCACCGAGCCAGTCCTACCTTGCAAAAAAGAGCAAGAACAGCTGCGGCACGATGCCCCAAGTGGGCATTTCTGCGAACTCTAGGCTGCCTATCTGTAGCAGCATTGTATTAAAAACATGTCTTTTTCAGGGAATCTTCTCAAATTCAAGTGGAAGAAGAACAGGTCCTCTGCCCAAAAATCAAGACGAATGCACACGCAGAACAGATGAGCGGGCAGAAACTGGCATCTCATGGGGCAGAAGTCACCAGGAAGGACAAGCCGCTGCCCCCTGCTACCAAGACGGCAGAGGTTCAGACCTGTGAGAGTCCAGCAAAGAACAAAGGAGGAGAAGACGTAAGAAGTGATGGTAGAGAAACCCTCCAAGGAGGGAAAAGCGGGATAAAGCAGCAAGAAGGAGCCCCGAAGGACGGTGATGCCACCCAGATGAGGGATCAGGCCCAGGCGTCCAGCTCTCCAGGAGATGCCACCAAAATGTCAGAAGCCTCTGCCTTACATGTAGTTGGTGAGTAGGTCTGGCAAAGTTGGGTAACAGTCAGTTTGGCTGACCAATTACAGATCAGCACCCAGCATTATATTGTGACAGCAGCACAGAGTATTTCAGGAGAGAATCTTGCGGGGAAAGAGATCTGTCCAGTCATTGTATGGCTGCATGTGATGAGGGCAGTGATGTGATGATGGGGGCACAAGTGGCAATCATGTGGAAGGAGCAGGTCCTCACAGCATCACAGAGTATTTAAGGGCGGCAGTGTACTGGTCTTATGGAGGGCAGTGACCTGTCCAGCCATGTGATGATGTTCGTGAGAACAGGACGGAGAAAAGAAAGGATGTGAGCAGGGAAATGGAAGCAAGTGGAAGGAGCTGGCATCCAGGGCAGCACAGAGTATTTCAGGAGAGGAGTGTTTCATGGTGGAATGGAGGCAAGTGGGAGGTCACAGACTGAGAATGTATGGAGCGGGGGTCTTTCTGCAGCACAGAGTATTTCAGCAGAGGGATGTGCTGATCTCGTGTAGGTCCATGTGACAGGGGCAGTGTCCTGATATGAGGCAAGTGGGGTCCTTCTGCAGCACAGAGTATTTCAGGAGAGTAGTGTGCTGAGCTGTCCATTCATGTATTGTATTGGTATTGATATTGGGGAGGACGGGGATACATGTGACAGGGTCAGCGTTATGATGTGAGGAGGGGAAAAGAAACAAGGGAGCGATCACATTGAAGGAGCCAGCACCAGCACAGAGTATTTCAGCGGAGGAGACCTAACATATGGGTGGCGGTGACCTATTTACTCAGGTGGTCATGTTAGTGAGGACAGGGATAATGAGATGACATTGCCCCTGTCCTCACCTGTTTGCAAGCTGCGAGATGTCCACCTTCAGACGTGTTGTTTTCTTACAGATGACTGTCCGCCCCCTCCTGCACCGTTCAACCACCGAATAGTGAGCATCAAGCAAGCCATCTTATCGTCCTGCTACACCGTGTGCCAGCATGAGGTCCTGGGAGGGTAAGCTGCGGCTCGTGCACTCACATAGGGGCATGCAACCAGTGACATCGCTACAGCGGCCTATATGGCCTCCATAACAAATCACACTCAGAAAGCAAACCCGCCTGTCATGGAGGACTTGTCTCCTCTCCTGACTTGTCTGATTTACTAAATAGTTGCATCTTGAGTCAGAGTCACAAGGTGGCAAGATGGTTCTCTTTCCTTGGGAGATACCTCCTTGTGGACCTCAGGAAGAGTTGTCAGATCTGGTGCTGCTAAAATCTCCGGCACCACGCTGCCCCCTCAGGCTCGTCCAGACGTCAGGGCGAGGTAATGTGGATGGTGCTCAGCTAGGATATATAGGGTAGCTGCAGTGGCAGAAACTTACTCTATGGCAGGGATAGCTGTTATACATAGGATGGGAGCGTCTGGTCTGGAGTCTATACTGATAGGAGGGTCTGGTCTGGAAGCTATATTGATAGGAGGGTCCGGTTTGGAGTCTAAACTGATAGGGGGTTCTGGAGTCTATACTGGGAGGGGAGGTCTGGTCTGGAGTCTATACTGATAGGGGGTCTGGTCTGGAGTCTATACTAATATGAGGATCTGGTCTGGAGTCTATACTGATAGGAGGGTCTGGTCTGGAGTCTATACTGATAGGAGGGTCTGGTCTGGAGTCTATACTGATAGGAGGGTCTGGTCTGAAGTCTATATTGATAGGAGGGTCTGGTCTGGAGTCTATACTGATAGGAGGGTCTGGTCTGGAAGCTATACTGATAGGAGGGTCTGGTCTGGAGTCTATACTGATAGGGGGGTCTGGTCTGGAAGCTATATTGATAGAAGGGTCCGGTTTGGAGTCTAAACTGATAGGGGGTTCTGGAGTCTATACTGGGAGGGGAGGTCTAATCTGGAGTCTATACTGATAGGGGGTCTGGTCTGGAGTCTATACTAATATGAGGATCTGGTCTGGAGTCTATACTGATAGGAGGGTCTGGTCTGGAGTCTATACTGATAGGAGGGTCTGGTCTGGAGTCTATACTGATAGGAGGGTCTGGTCTGAAGTCTATATTGATAGGAGGGTCTGCTCTGGAGTCTATACTGATAGGAGGGTCTGGTCTGGAAGCTATACTGATAGGAGGGTCTGGTCTGGAGTCTATATTGATAGGAGGGTCTGGTCTGGAGTCTATACTGATAGGAGGGTCCGGTTTGGAGTCTAAACTGATAGGGGGTTCTGGAGTCTATACTGGGAGGGGAGGTCTAATCTGGAGTCTATACTGATAGGGGGTCTGGTCTGGAGTCTATACTAATATGAGGATCTGGTCTGGAGTCTATACTGATAGGAGGGTCTGGTCTGGAGTCTATACTGATAGGAGGGTCTGGTCTGAAGTCTATACTGATAGGAGGGTCTGGTCTGAAGTCTATATTGATAGGAGGGTCTGCTCTGGAGTCTATACTGATAGGAGGGTCTGGTCTGGAAGCTATACTGATAGGAGGGTCTGGTCTGGAGTCTATATTGATAGGAGGGTCTGGTCTGGAGTCTATACTGATAGGAGGGTCCGGTTTGGAGTCTAAACTGATAGGGGGTTCTGGAGTCTATACTGGGAGGGGAGGTCTGGTCTGGAGTCTATACTGATAGGGGGTCTCGTCTGGAGTCTATACTAATATGAGGATCTGGTCTGGAGTCTATACTGATAGGAGGGTCTGGTCTGGAGTCTATACTGATATGAGGGTCTGGTCTGGAGTCTATACTGATAGGAGGGTCTGGTCTGAAGTCTATATTGATAGGAGGGTCTGGTCTGGAGTCTATACTGATAGGAGGGTCTGGTCTGGAAGCTATACTGATAGGAGGGTCTGGTCTGGAGTCTATACTGATAGGAGGGTCTGGTCTGGAGTCTATACGGATAGGAGGGTCTGGTCTGGAGTCTATACTGATAGGAGGGTCTGGTCTGGAGTCTATACTGATAGGAGGGTCTGGTCTGGAGTCTATACTGATAGGAGGGTCTGGTCTGAAAACTATATTGATAGGAGGGTCTGGTCTGGAGTCTATACTGAGAGGAGGGTCTGGTCTATACTGATAGGAGGGTCTGGTCTGGAGTCTATACTGATAGGGGGTCTCGTCTGGAGTCTATACTAATATGAGGATCTGGTCTGGAGTCTATACTGATAGGAGGGTCTGGTCTGGAGTCTATACTGATAGGAGGGTCTGGTCTGGAGTCTATACTGATAGGAGGGTCTGGTCTGAAGTCTATATTGATAGGAGGGTCTGGTCTGGAGTCTATACTGATAGGAGGGTCTGGTCTGGAAGCTATACTGATAGGAGGGTCTGGTCTGGAGTCTATACTGATAGGAGGGTCTGGTCTGGAGTCTATACTGATAGGAGGGTCTGGTCTGGAGTCTATACTGATAGGAGGGTCTGGTCTGGAGTCTATACTGATAGGAGGGTCTGGTCTGGAGTCTATACTGATAGGAGGGTCTGGTCTGAAGTCTATATTGATAGGAGGGTCTGGTCTGGAGTCTATACTGATAGGAGGGTCTGGTCTGGTCTATACTGATAGGAGGGTCTGGTCTGGAGTCTATACTGATAGGAGGGTCTGGTCTGAAGTCTATATTGATAGGAGGGTCTGGTCTGGAGTCTATACTGATAGGAGGGTCTGGTCTGGAGTCTATACTGATAGGAGGGTCTGGTCTGAAGTCTATATTGATAGGAGGGTCTGGTCTGGAGTCTATACTGATAGGAGGGTCTGGTCTGGAAGCTATACTGATAGGAGGGTCTGGTCTGGAGTCTATACTGATAGGAGGGTCTGGTCTGAAGTCTATATTGATAGGAGGGTCTGGTCTGGAGTCTATACTGATAGGAGGGTCTGGTCTGGAAGCTATACTGATAGGAGGGTCTGGTCTGGAGTCTATACTGATAGGAGGGTCTGGTCTGGAGTCTATACGGATAGGAGGGTCTGGTCTGGAGTCTATACTGATAGGAGGGTCTGGTCTGGAGTCTATACTGATAGGAGGGTCTGGTCTGGAGTCTATACTGATAGGAGGGTCTGGTCTGAAGTCTATATTGATAGGAGGGTCTGGTCTGGAGTCTATACTGATAGGAGGGTCTGGTCTGGTCTATACTGATAGGAGGGTCTGGTCTGGAGTCTATACTGATAGGAGGGTCTGGTCTGGAGTCTATACTGATAGGAGGGTCTGGTCTGAAGTCTATATTGATAGGAGGGTCTGGTCTGGTCTGGAGTCTATACTGATAGGGGGGTCTGGTTTGGGGTCTAAACTGATAGGGGGGTCTAGAGTCTATACGCCAACCTGAATGAAAACCTCCCTTCTTTACACTGCTGCCTGCATTCAGAGAACTGAAAACACAAAGCAAAACAGAAGGAAGGTTCGTGTCAGAGTGGCGTAAAAATGTTAGTAAATTACCCCCAGTATGTTGTGTCTGTGGTATATATAGATAAGGGTCTTATCTGGGTTTTCTTAAGGTGTGGGGGTTGTAGGTTGTGTTTTGGATCTGTACAGATGGGAGTCATGCCTGGGGTCTGTTTATATGGGTGTTGTATCTGGGGTCTGTACTAATGGGGGGGAAGGGCGGTCTGGGGTCTGTACAGATGGGGTCATGTCTGGGGTCTGTACTGATGGAGGTGGTATTTGGAGTCTGTACTGATGGGGTGGTGTCTGGGGTCTGTACTGATGGGGTCGTGCCTGGGGTCTGTACTGATGGTGGTGGTATTTGGGGTCTGTACTGATGGAGGTGGTGTCTGGGGTCTGTACTGATGGGGTCGTGCCGTGGGTCTGTACTGATGGGGGTGGTGTCTGGGGTCTGTACTGATGGTGGTGGTATTTGGGGTCTGTACTGATGGGGTGGTGTCTGGGGTCTGTACTGATGGGGGTGGTGTCTGTACTGATGGGGGTGGTGTCTGGGGTCTGTACTGATGGGGTCGTGCCTGGGGAATGTACTGATGAGGGTGGTATTTGGGGTCTGTACTGATGGAGGTGGTGTCTGGGGTCTGTACTGATGGGGGTGGTGTCTGGGGTCTGTACTGATGAGGGTGGTGTCTGTACTGATGGGGGTGGTGTCTGGGGTCTGTACTGATGGAGGTGGTGTCTGGGGTCTGTACTGATGGGGGTGGTGTCTGGGGTCTGTACTGATGGGGTCGTGCCTGGGGTCTGTACTGATGGTGGTGGTATTTGGGGTCTGTACTGATGGAGGTGGTGTCTGGGGTCTGTACTGATGGGGTCGTGCCTGGGGTCTGTACTGATGGTGGTGGTATTCGGGGTCTGTACTGATGGAGGTGGTGTCTGGGGTCTGTACTGATGGGGTCGTGCCTGGGGTCTGTACTGATGGGGGTGGTGTCTGGGGTCTGTACTGATGGGGGTGGTGTCTGGGGTCTGTACTGATGGTGGTGGTATTTGGGGTCTGTACTGATGGGGGTGGTGTCTGTACTGATGGGGGTGGTGTCTGGGGTCTGTAATGATGGGGTCGTGCCTGGGGTCTGTACTGATGGGGGTGGTATTTGGGGTCTGTACTGATGGAGGTGGTGTCTGGGGTCTGTACTGATGGGGGTGGTGTCTGGGGTCTGTACTGATGGGGGTGGTGTCTGGGGTCTGTACTGATGGGGGTGGTGTCTGGGGTCTGTACTGATGGGGGTGGTGTCTGGGGTCTGTACTGATGGGGGTGGTGTCTGGGGTCTGTACTGATGGGGGTGGTGTCTGGGGTCTGTACTGATGGGGTCGTGCCTGGGGTCTGTACTGATGGTGGTGGTATTTGGGGTCTGTACTGATGGAGGTGGTGTCTGGGGTCTGTACTGATGGGGTCGTGCCTGGGGTCTGTACTGATGGGGGTGGTGTCTGGGGTCTGTACTGATGGTGGTGGTGTCTGGGGTCTGTACTGATGGGGGTTGTGTCTGGGGTCAGTACTGATGGGGGTGGTGTCTGTACTGATGGTGGTGGTATTTGGGGTCTGTACTGATGGGGGTGGTGTCTGTACTGATGGGGGTGGTGTCTGGGGTCTGTACTGATAGGGTCGTGTCTGGGGTCTGTACTGATGGGGTGGTGTCTGGGGTCTGTACTGATGGGGGTGGTGTCTGGGGTCTGTACTGATGGTGGTGGTGTCTGGGGTCTGTACTGATGGGGGTGGTGTCTGGGGTCTGTACTAATGGGGGTGGTGTCTGGGGTCTGTACTGATGGGGTCATGTCTGGGGTCTGTACTGATGGGGGTGGTGTCTGGGGTCTGTACTGATGGGGTGGTGTCTGGGGTCTGTACTGATGGGGTGGTGTCTGGGGTCTGTACTGATGGGGGTGGTGTCTGGGGTCTGTACTGATGGTGGTGGTGTCTGGGGTCTGTACTGATGGGGGTGGTGTCTGGGGTCTGTACTAATGGGGGTGGTGTCTGGGGTCTGTACTGATGGGGTCATGTCTGGGGTCTGTACTGATGGGGGTGGTGTCTGGGGTCTGTACTGATGGGGTGGTGTCTGGGGTCTGTACTGATGGGGGTGGTGTCTGGGGTCTGTACTGATGGGGGTGGTGTCTGGGGTCTGTACTGATGGTGGTGGTGTCTGGGGTCTGTACTGATGGGGGTGGTGTCTGGGGTCTGTACTGATGGGGGTGGTGTCTGGGGTCTGTACTGATGGGGGTGGTGTCTGGGGTCTGTACTGATGGGGGTGGTGTCTGGGGTCTGTACTGATGGGGGTGGTGTCTGGGGTCTGTACTGATGGGGTGGTGTCTGGGGTCTGTACTGATGGGGTGGTGTCTGGGGTCTGTACTGATGGGGGTGGTGTCTGGGGTCTGTACTGATGGGGTGGTGTCTGGGGTCTGTACTGATAGGGGTGGTGTCTGGGGTCTGTACTGATGGGGGTGGTGTCTGGGGTCTGTACTGATGGGGTGGTGTCTGGGGTCTGTACTGATGGGGGTGGTGTCTGGGGTCTGTACTGATGGGGGTGGTGTCTGGGGTCTGTACTGATGGGGGTGGTGTCTGGGGTCTGTACTGATGGGGGTGGTGTCTGGGGTCTGTACTGATGGGGGTGGTGTCTGGGGTCTGTACTGATGGGGGTGGTGTCTGGGGTCTGTACTGATGGGGTGGTGTCTGGGGTCTGTACTGATGGGGGTGGTGTCTGGGGTCTGTACTGATGGGGGTGGTGTCTGGGGTCTGTACTGATGGGGGTGGTGTCTGGGGTCTGTACTAATGGGGTGGTGTCTGGGGTCTGTACTGATGGGGGTCATGTCTGGGGTCTGTACTGATGGGGGTGGTGTCTGGGGTCTGTACTGATGGGGGTGGTGTCTGGGGTCTGTACTGATGGGGTGGTGTCTGGGGTCTGTACTGATGGGGGTGGTGTCTGGGGTCTGTACTGATGGTGGTGGTGTCTGGGGTCTGTACTGATGGGGGTGGTGTCTGGGGTCTGTACTAATGGGGGTGGTGTCTGGGGTCTGTACTGATGGGGTCATGTCTGGGGTCTGTACTGATGGGGGTGGTGTCTGGGGTCTGTACTGATGGGGTGGTGTCTGGGGTCTGTACTGATGGGGTGGTGTCTGGGGTCTGTACTGATGGGGGTGGTGTCTGGGGTCTGTACTGATGGTGGTGGTGTCTGGGGTCTGTACTGATGGGGTGGTGTCTGGGGTCTGTACTGATGGGGTGGTGTCTGGGGTCTGTACTAATGGGGGTGGTGTCTGGGGTCTGTACTGATGGGGTCATGTCTGGGGTCTGTACTGATGGGGGTGGTGTCTGGGGTCTGTACTGATGGGGGTGGTGTCTGGGGTCTGTACTGATGGTGGTGGTGTCTGGGGTCTGTACTGATGGTGGTGGTGTCTGGGGTCTGTACTGATGGGGGTGGTGTCTGGGGTCTGTACTGATGGGGGTGGTGTCTGGGGTCTGTACTGATGGGGTGGTGTCTGGGGTCTGTACTGATGGGGTGGTGTCTGGGGTCTGTACTGATGGGGTGGTGTCTGGGGTCTGTATAGACAGGGGAACTCTTTGTGATTCAAATACCGTAGGTTGGGGGTGTTTCCCATACAAAAGGGGCGGGGCATAAGAAAAAACAATTGTGCTTCTGACTCCCGTCTTCGGACTCTCCCACATATCCCTTCTCATAAGCGAGCAAGTTTATACTTCATTCTTCTTGGAAATCTGGCTCACGGGTCTTGTGGCAGCCATACTTTAGTCCCCCAGCTTTTCCGGATTTCCAGACATGTAACAAAAAAAACAACAACTCCACAGACGGCTCCGAAATATATATTGGAAGGGTATTTTTATAGGCATGACACTGGAAAAATCCATGTCAACCTGAATGAAAACCTCCCTTCTTTACACTGCTGGCTGCATCCAGAGAACTGAAAACACAAAGCAAAACAGAAGGGAGGTTCATGTCACAGAGCGGCGGCTTTATTGGGGACAATTGTCCCACCAATATCGCGCAACAGTTTTTATAATGATAGTCTATGGTGTCGCGCTGCGACTGTGACACGAAAAATGGATTTTTCTGCGACTGTCGTGTCGCAGTATGTCGCAGTGCGACAACATAGACTATCAATATAAAAATTGTTGCGCGACATTGGTGGGACATCAATGTCGCGCAACACATGTTGAAGTGTCGTTGTTCCCTATGTATCGCGCGACAAATGTCGTCGTGTAGACCAAGCATTAGGGTCCAGGACATACTCCTGAAATCAAACCCCTGAGTTTTCTCCCCGCTCGCCGCATTAATTAACCGTGACATTTACAATTTGGCAGCGAAATTGAGTTAGAAAACAGAAATGACTTCTCTTAAGATGTTTAATCCCCAAAACCGTCTGTTTAAAAACACCTACATGTTGTTTGTGTTGGCCGTGGAATAAATGTCACCCAGATCCTCTCCTGAGCCAGCCGAATGTTTAACCCCCTGGTGGCACGCAAGTTACCAGCGGCGGGCAGAAATCACCCAGGGCCAGGGGGCGACTGCTGAGACATTAGGGAATTGCATAGAAAGCAACTCCCTAACGCTGGGTTCACACCCGAGCGTTTCTGAGACGCGCGTTTTCCGCGCGTTTTTGGCAATAGTAAACACGCGTTTTACGCGCGTTTGTGTGATTGACTGAAGTGTTGGCTTCTCTCCAAACTGGGGTTTGGCCTTTCCAGCATGTTGCAAATTCATAAACGCACGTTTTCAGTGTCAAAAACGCGCAAAATACAAGCGTTGCGCGTTCCCATTGAAGTCTATGGGCCAAAACGCGCGACAAACGCCCCCAAAAAAGCTCAAGTACTTGTTTATGCGTCAGGCGTTTTTCAGCGCGTTCGAACGCGCTGTAAAACGCGAAAATGTGAACCAGTCCCATAGGGAAGCATTGGTTTGCATCGGTTATGCGTTTTACAGCGCGTTCGAACGCGCTGTAAAACGCGCAAGTGTGAACTGAGGGTAATAGATGTCTGTCTAAAGACTTCATTTTCTGATCATGAAAACTCCACATCAGTAGCTGCGTCTTGTCCTTCTGTACTCAGGGCAGGTTCAAACCTGACGGATTTTCGGTGCAGAATCTGCACGCAAATGACATTACAATACAAGTTCATGGGGTTTTACTACTATTAATAATAATAATATAATAGTATCGGCATGTAAAAAAAACTTTATGATTTTCTTTAAAAAAAATTACGTTCAAATCCGCAGCACATTTATTGTGTTGCACTGTGCACGATCGCCATCATGTACAAGAGCATGAACATACGGGAAGGGGTTAAAGGGGTTTTTCCAGAATTTACATACTCAGGATAGGTCATCAATACCAGATCGGTGGGGGGTCGGACTCTCTGCAGCCCTGCCGATCAGCTGCACGAAAAGGCCATGGCGCTCTCTTCCTAGGCCAGTGACGTTATGTTCATCGGCCGCATGGTCTAGGCCAGGGATCAGCAATCTCCGGCGCTCCAGCTGTTCTGAAACTACAACTCCCAGAATCCTCCTTTCAATTCTATGGGAGTTACAAGAGCAGCCAAGAAAGTGTACATGCTGGGAGTCGTAGTTTCACAGCAGCTGGAGTGCCGAAGGCCGCTGATCACAGGTCAGTCCTATTCAAGTGAATGGGGCTCAGCTGCAATACCAAGCATGGCCACTATCCAATGGATGGAGCTGTTAAGCTGCAAGGAGGCCGCGGCCATCACTGTAGCTCTGAGAGCCATGGTTTCCTCAAACAGCTGATTGCCGCCACCGATCTCATATTAATGACCTATCCCGATATATAAATCACGGAGAACCCCTTTAATGGAGATGTGTGCGATCACCGCTGTATCTACTGTCCTGCAGACTGACTCTCCACACCACACAGAAGGCATCTGTGTCGGTCCCATGTCCATATGTGCCCGCATTGCTTAACAAAATGAGGTTTTAACATATGCAAATGAGCCTCTTAGAGCAACGGGGGCGTTACCATTACACCAAGAGGCTCTGCTCTCTCTGCACTTTGATTGACAGGACCAGTAATTGAAATCATCATCACACCCGACCCTGTCATCATCAAAGTGCGGAGGACCCGACAGATACACTGAAAGGTGTATTGGTAACGCCCCCGTTGCTCCTAGAGGCTCATTTGCATATAATAAAACATCATTTTTCTCAGCAATGCAGGCACATATGAACATGGGACCAACACAGAGGCCTTCAGCTGCCAAGTGCACATGGAACAGGTCAGCCGGTGTCATAGGGACAGATCTGCTGACAGGTGCCCTTTAAGGGGAGACTAGTCCAGGAATCTTGCAGCCGTACTGCAGGCTGCCCCTCGATGAGGCACAGACTTGTTTATTTCCTTTCAGGTAGCATGGATTAAGGAAAGGCAAGTCAACCAGTCCTGCAGCTGTTACAGGGCGTACAGTGGACTGCGTCTCTGTGCTGCACTACCAGTCCAGTCGTGTGCTCTCTGTATGCGGAGAGGGAGGCTTACGGGGGCCATTATACTGTGTATGTCAGGATGTTTTTCCGCAGACGATCAATTTACACCCGCGGCATGTGACTGAGGCGTACAGAAGGCACCGTGCAGTGCATTACGCAGCTAGCGGACAGCTGGGCGAGCGGCTAATCCTTTGTAAAGTGCGAGAGAGCTGAGATTCGCGCTCCTGGTCTGTCAATGGTTTACCACGTACCGGGGCTATTTATAAGCAGCGATAACAACAGCACTTTGACAAACTCCCAAAACATCTCTGAGGTCTTGCCTCAAACATATCGTGCTCACAGGACACCCGTTGCGTAACTTTTTCCGTTGTGGCAGAGCGGGGGTTAACCACGGTGTCCTACATGTGTCCCCAGTTAACAGCAGAAACATAAGGATATGACGGGATGTTATTTTGTATCCGCTGTCCTCTGTCTGGCTTCATTTATATTTTTATACATAGATTTTTTTTATAATTTTTTTTGTAGAACAGGGTAGTCACCCATTTAAAGGGAAACTCCACCCAAAGAGGACCATGTCCCTATTGCTTTTCTTAGGTTATCTATGCAGTAGGGTATACCATCCATCTCTGAATTAAAGGGGTGATCCCATGATTAATGTAAAAAATGAAAATTGTTTACATTAATTTATATTATTTGTAAAATTATCTTAAATTAAATGACAGTCTCTTTCTAAAAAAAAACTTGGAACCGGCCCTGTACCTCACAAGGGTCCAGAGATCTCCCCATTCTTTGCTCTGCTAGATTTATATCAAGATGACAGCTCAGGGGGCATGTCCTTTCTGCTGCAGCTGGTGGCAGTTGAAGGATGTAACTGAGAATGAGTGTCCATCTCAGTGAGCAAACAGCAGGTGGCGCTATACAGGCAGATTTCAGTCAATAACTCAGTGGCTATAATAAAGGTTTAATTATGTGCAATTACAAAAGTTTTCAGATCCAGGTGCTGGTTTAAAAAATGTAGAAGATTTTTCGTGGGACGACCCCTTTAAGGTCTTAACACAATTTGGAATGCTCTTCTTGGAGTCAGTATTTGCCCCTGGTTAAAGGGTTGTCCAGCGGCCACTTACCCCAGCGGTTTACCTATTTGTAGGTGTCTGCCCTAGGGTTGAGCGAACTTGTGTTTTAAGTTCGCCGTCCGAAGTTCGGGTTCGGGTTATCGCAGAATCCCGTTATAGATTATGCTACCACGGACCATAAGGCTGGGTTCAGACTTGAGCGTATTTGATACGCGAGTTTTACGTGCGTAATACAGCAGGTTTTTGAAAATAGGAAACGTGCGTTTGTGTGATTGACCACTGTGGAGTCAATCACAATACGCGCGACGATATGCCCCAAAGAAGCTCCTGTACTTCTTTGGGCGTAGGGCTTTTTAAAACGCTCAGGTGAGAACCATGCCCATAGGGAAACATGGGTTTTTGCCTGTTGAGCGTTTTACAGCGCGTAGGAACGCGCTGTAAAACGCTCAAGTCTGAACCCAGCCTAACGGAATTTGGAAACCATAACTGCCCGTTATGGTTTCCAAATTCCGTTATGGTCCGTGGTAGCGAAATCCATAACGAGATTCTGCGATAACCCGAACGTCGGACGCCGGACTTAACACACAAGTTCGCTCAACCTTAGTCTGCGCTACTCGGACCTAGGTGATCAGGAGGGAAGTGGCTGCGGACGCATGAGCGATCCATTAGCATTACATTCGTCTGGGTTCACATGCACAGTTTTTGATGCAGTTTTTTTTTTAGCCAGGAGTAAATTCATAGGAATGGAAAATATAAAGGGGCTGTGCCAAGATTTAAACTTACCTCCCATCAATAGGATAGCGATAAGTGTCTAATCAGTAGGGGTCTGACCGCTGGGACCACCAATGATCGCAACCAGGGGGTCCTGTGTCCTCCCGAACGCCATTCACTCTCTATGGAACTGACGAAGGCAGCACTCGGCCATCTCCAGCAATCCCACGGAGGTGAATGCAGCAGCAGCAGCGGTAAAGTGCTGATCCATATATACAGGGAGACACCGGACCCCCTTTCTCATGACCAGTGGTGGGATCCCCACCGATCAGACAAAGAAAAGATCATAACCCCAAGACAGTAGGCATGCTTCCGAGGACTTATGGCAGTACCACAGACTGAAATGGAAATATCCAGCTTAGGTGGGTTAGTAGCAAGAAAAACACACTTTCTAATCTGTACAGATCACTTCTCAGCAGTCATCTCATTATCATCACAGGCAGGATTACAATGACAGGTATCACTTATATAATGACGATAATGTCTGTGGAATATGTCAGTGCTATATACAGTAAGTGAGTAAAATAAATGAAGATATATATACACATAACACAGGATCCACCATCAAAATAGTGATATCACAGCTCATCCCCTCCCCCTCCCTGCGCAATGATTTCTGCACAGAGCATGCCCGCTACACTCTCTCAGATTCCTGTGGCTGCTGTAAAGCAGATGTCCGAAAGCTGTTAGCGGCAGCTCAGGCAAGATGGCCGCCCCCATAACCACGCACAAGACGTAGAATAAAGTAGAATAGTTTTTGTTTATTAGTTAAAAAGATATATAAAAGCCATATATTGAATTTTTTTTTTTGCTGTCATAGTGCCATCTGGCGGACCTAGAAAATCTCCAAAGCAGGCAATATACATCTAGGGCAGTACGGGAATGCTTACTCTTCATGTTGATCCCTAGGGGGCGCTTTGGACAAGTTCACAAGTGTGTGGAAATCTCCTCCGGGCTCCGACTGGCTGCAAAAATCATCAAAGTGAAAGCGCCCAAGGACAGGGTGAGTAGGGTGCCACGGGTGCACCCAACAGTTATACCGCTAGAGCTTATTACATACCTCGATACCTTGAATCTAAATCTTCACGATTTAAATGATAGCTGCTTGCTGTCAGTGAATGGTAACATTCCTCTTTGCATCCAGAGACTGAAAACCCAGTGCGAACCTAATAGCTCTCAATGCGAAATTTACAGGCAGATTTATTGCCGGAAATTTCATTTTGGTGGAGAGAGTCGTGGAAATTTCTGCTGCAAATCTGCTTGGTGTGAATTCACCCGAAGGGTTTGCTACAGATTGACGCTAGTCTGCCTAATCCTAATGCATCAGCAGCGCAAATCTGTCTTGTGTCCTGATGGTTTTGTTACAGTGTATCGGTGCAGGTAAAATCAGTCATCTTCATGCGAACAGACCCTTACCCTCAGTTCACACATGCGCGTTTTACAGCGCGTTTGAACGCGCTGTAAAACGCTTAACAGGAGAAAACTCATGTTTCCCTATGGGCATGGTTCTCACCTGAGCGTTTTACAGCGCGTTTGAACGCGCTGTAAAACGCCCTACGCTCAAAGAAGTTCTTGAGCTTCTTTTGGGCGTTTTGTCGCGCGTTTGCACCCATAGACTTCAATGGGAACGCGCGTTTAGCACGCGTTAAAGTGTAGATATGCCTTTTTCAATTGGTCTCCAGAGTCACGAACGCGCGTATGACGCGCGTTTCCTATTTGCAAAAACGCCCTGTAATACACGCGACAAAAACGCGCGTCTCAGAAACGCTCAGGTGTGAACCCAGGGTTAACGTTGGCTCATATGTCACCGCTGACCCCTGCTGGTACCATGCAGCAAAGCAAAAAAAAAAAAGTTAAAAAAAGTTTGCAGAACAGCATCTGCAAACTTTTTTTTTTTTGCTGCATGGTACCAGCAGGGGTCAGCGGTGACATATGAGCCAACGTTAAGGGTCTGTTCGCATTTCGCTTCATTTCACATTCAGTGCACGTGTCAGGAAAGCTCCCGGCGCATGCGCCAAATGTATCCGTAGGCCGCCATGCACTGTGATTCCTATACAGAGGGACACAGTAAAAAAAAAAGTTGTTTTTTAAAACGAATTGCTTTTTACAACGTGAGTCAATGACCGACAGGTGCCTACGCCTGAAGCAAAAAAAACCCGAAGTGTGAACAAAGTCTTAACCGGTAGAACTGTGAGGGCAGCTTTGGATGTGACTAGAGGCTTTTCCTTCCAGGCTGAAGTTTTCTTGTTATTTTTGCATTAATGGGGATTTCCGTGGTTTGAACCCTGATGTGCGGCCTTTACCGCGGAGAGGTGGAATACATTTGCATATTTATGAGGCTCTTAGCGGGAGAAGCTGTCAGTGCTCCTGCAGCAGGCTCAGATCGGGGGACTGGTAAAGGGCACCCTGGCAGCGCCGCTCGTCGGGAGGACGCCTGCCGGCCTCTAATTATCCGTTTATTTACTCCTTCTCCTCAGACACCTGGATTACCAGACCCTTCATCCTCTTACATGGGGAGAACAAGGAGGAGGGAAATGCCACAGCCGCCGTGACCTGTCTTGTCTTTTTTTTCCTTGCAGGACGAGGTGAAGAACGAAATAAACGTAATGAATCAGTTAAATCACGTCAACCTGATCCAGTTATACGACGCCTTCGAGTGCAAGAACGACCTGACCTTAATCATGGAGTAGTATGTATGGAGCCGGCAGCGGGGAGGAATAGTAATAGTGGTCGCTGGGTCGCCCTCTTACTTAGGCCTCATACACACAAACGTATTTTCTATCCGTGTCCATTCAGTTTCTTTGCCGACCGTATACGGAACCATTCATTTCAATGGGTCCGCAAAAAAACGGAAGGTACTCCGTGTGCATTCCGTTTTTCTGTTACGTTTAAAGATAGAACATGTCCTATTATTGTCCGCATAACGGACAAGCATAGTACTGTTCTATCAGGGGCCAGCCGTTCTGCAAAAAATGGAATGCACACGGACATCATCCGTATTTTTGCGGACCGCAAAATACATGCGGTTGTGTGCATGAGGCTTTAGGGGCCAGCTGTTCCATTCTGCAAAATATGGAATGCACACGGACGTAATCCGTGTTTTTCGCGGATCCGTTTTTTTTTCAGACCGCGGTCGTGTGCACGAGGCCTTATTGGAATGAAGCGTAATGAGCAGTTCTGCAACTTTATAATAGGCTTTCGTGTTTCGATTACTGACCATTTCCAAGATCTTGCTGTCAGTGAATGGGAGCAACCCCGCTAACATCCAGAGGCAGAAGCTAGTTGTATGCAGTTGGAATAGTTTATCAGTATTTCTTTTTAAGAGGCCTCTTCACAGTATACCGAGCACAGCGCCATACATTGTATAGTGGCCGTGCTTGGTATTGCAGTTCAGTCCCATTCACTTGAATAGGACTGAGGTACACAAAGGCCTTGTGACCGATGGACATGACATCACCCCCCCCCCCCGTCACATATTGATGACATATCCTATCAATATTTAAACCCCTTTCATTTTAACAAGAGTCTAGGAAAGGTAGATGGTGGCCATACTGGTGGTCCCCTCCCTTTAAGAGATTTTGTGTTTGTTCCCTTCAGTCTGGACGGAGGGGAATTATTTGACAGGATCACGGATGAAAGTTACCACCTCACAGAGCTGGACGCCATCATGTTCACCAAACAGATCTGCGAAGGGATTTACTACGTGCACCAACAGTATATTCTACATCTGGACCTTAAGGTAATGTGCTACAACATGGGCGCCATTAAAGGGGTCCTCACTACAACCTCTTTCTATGTGTCTAGCTGAAGATGACTTAAAGGGCATCTGTTGGCAGATCTGTCCCTATGACACCGGCTGACCTGTTACATGTGCGCTCGGCAGCTGAAGACATCTCTATTGGTCCCATGTTCATATGTGCCCGCATTGCTGAGAAAAGTAATGTTTTAATATATGCAAATGAGCCTCTAGGAGCAATGGGGGCGTTACCGTTACACCTAGAGGCTCTGCTCTCTCTACAACTGCTGCACCGTCTGCACTTTGATTGACAGGGCCAGGTGTGATGACGTTTTCACTACCCGGTCCAGAGAGAGCGTCTGTTTCAGAGAGAGCAGAGCCTCCAGGTGTAATGGTAACGCCCCTGTTGCTCCTAGAGAGCTCATTTGCATATATTAAAACATCATTTTTCTCAGCAATGCGGGCACATATGAACATGGGACCAACACAGATGCCTTCATCTGCCAAGCGCACATGTGACAGGTCAGCCAGTGTCATAGGCACAAATCTCCTGCCATTCCCATTTAAAGGGCATGTTCATCATGGCAGTCCTTTTTGACATAGCTCCAATGCATATAAAAAATAATAAATGAAGTAACAATTCATATAATCCTGACTAAAAATCTCTTAATGTTTGGTATTTACACTTATTTGTTTCCATGGTAACAGACTACAATCTCTGTAGTCTGACTCTACATGTGGTTGGGATTCTTTAAATCTATACACTGCAGATTTTCCCCACACAAGTCCTCTGCAGAAAATCCACAGCCTATCCGTCTTGTGTGACGAAGTTATCCCACAAATTTAAAAAAGTTAAATAAACATCTGGATGCGACTACATCAATACAAAAAAAAAACTCTTTTTAGCCTCTTTCCTCCCCTCTCTGCAGCTCTGGTCTCTTACACTTTTTGTGGGTGGGCAGTAGCTCACCACCTGCATCTCCCAGGAGTGCACTGCAGTCAGCTCTTTCTCTGCTCCATACAAAATAGTCCCTCGCACGTAGCCACAGCGATTCCACTAATAAGTAGCAGTATGACGTGTCATGCAATCTCTTTCTCCGCTGTCTAGAGAGAGATACAGACATATTCTTCTATGGATTTACTAGTAGGGATAAATGACTGAATGGTGTCTGAGCCGCTTCACGATGAGATCACCACGCCAGTACTGAGGGGAGGGAGGGAGCAGGGAAGCTGCTGAGCATGTGCGTCCACCACTGAATGGAGGAGGAGGTGGACCAGGAGGAGAAACAGCAGGGGGCGCCAACAGAGAGGAATAGGAAAGCCATACAATATTTGTATTGCATGTACTGAATACTTTGCATAGTAACACTTTTCATAGGAGACCCCCTATGCAATAAGAAAAGACCCTGACGCTGAACATGCTTTGCCTCCTGCAGCCGGAGAATATTCTCTGCGTCAGTCGCACCGGGAACCAGATAAAGATCATAGACTTTGGGCTGGCCAGGAGGTGAGTGCTTGCAATCTGTCTCGTCCCCAGGTGGCCAATCGGAGCTGCCAGTCACGACTCTGATGATTTGTGGTGATTTCTTAGGTACAAGCCACGTGAAAAGCTGAAAGTGAATTTCGGGACACCAGAGTTTTTGGCTCCAGAAGTGGTAAATTACGATTTTGTGTCCTTCCCCACGGACATGTGGAGTGTAGGAGTCATTACCTACATGCTGTGAGTCATGTGCTGGCTTGGGTGTCACTTATTCGTATGAGTTCCTGAATCATCTTCACAAACCTCTCACTGTAAACAATCGGGGGGCCGCAGGGCGAAACTGAGCCCGGGGTCAGGGGCCACCGACCCCCCAGCGTGTTTCTATGTTGGTTGCAGGGGCTGCCCATTTCTCAGTCTCTTGTCTGGGCCCTGTGTGTAGTGTAGCTGAGACCCACCCAGCTGCAATACCAGACACAGCCCATAGGCAAGGGTGGCGCTGTTTTTGTGTGCAGTCCCTTTTATTCTAAAGGGGTTTTCCAGGACCAAACATATTGATGACCTATCCATAGGTCATCAGTATCAGAAAGGCGGGGGTCCAGCACCCAGCGCTCCCACGGATTACCTGTTAGCGGCAGGCTCAGCTCTGGAAGTAAACCTAAACATACGCCATATAGTGGCCGTTCTGGGTACTGCAGCTCAGTTCCCACTGACTTGAGCTGATCGGTAGGATGCCAGACGTCGGACCCCCCACCGATCTGAGATTGGGTACCAATATGTTGTTTCTGGAAAACTCCTTGAAGGTGGAGTTTACGTGTGTAACTGTTAGTGCATGCTGGGAGTTATAGTTTCACAACACCTGGAAAGACATGGGTTGGTGGCCAGTTAAAGGGAGTGTTCAGGGCTAGAAGAGCATGGCTGCCTCCTTTCAGAAATTGCTCCACACTTGTGAATGTGACTGAGCTGTAATACCATACCTCACCTGTGGACAGGGGTGGTGCTGTTTTTCGAGGAAAGCAGCCATGTTTTTCCAATCCCCTTTTAAATGTTACTGACATGGTTTCCCCGTTATCTCCCCGCACTCAATACCCCATCCTTTTCTAGACTCAGCGGCCTGTCTCCGTTTTTGGGTGAAAGTGACGCAGAGACCATGAACTACATTGTGAACTGTAACTGGGATTTTGATGCAGAGACATTTGCTGAAGTGTCAGAAGAAGCCAAAGACTTTATTTCTAGATTGTTACTGAAAGAAAAGAGGTAAAACGCCAATGAGTCCTATTACTTTCTTAAAGGGGATGTATAACCACTGCTGTAAATGATTTTCCTAGCTACTCCCTCCCTATAAATCAGGGATGCCCAACCTGCGGCCTTCCAGCTGTTGCAAAACTACAACTCCCAGCATGCCCTAATCTCTGTAGACTGTCCAGGCATGCTGGGAGTTGTAGTTTTGCAACAGCTGGAGGGTCGCAGTTTGCGCATCCCTACTATAAATCAGGCATTGTAATCAGAGGAGAAGCCGCAGAGAGTGGGGAGGAGAGAGCAGGGACTCTGCACAGCTATAAGGCCTGGGTGACTCTGTGACTAAATGCTTGCTGAAAATGGCTTCTGTATCTTGTTTATGACCTGGAGCCGCCGCGGGAAGCGATTCAGCGAGAAGAGTGCTCCGCGGCTTTGTCTATTTATTGAGGATGGTTTCTATATCATGTCTTCCAGCTGCAGATTGAGCGCCGGCCAGTGCCTGAAGCACGAGTGGCTCGCGAACCTGCCTCTAAAAGCCAAAAAATACAAGGTGCGCCTTAAGTCGCAAGTCTTGCTGCAGAGATACATGGCACAGAAGAAATGGAAGGTCAGTGGAAGAGGCGTACAGAGAAACGCCAACCTCTAGATCGAGGGGACTAAAGGCCGCATTGCCAGATTGTACTTATAGCCACAATAACATTTAAACTGTCCCCTATATAAAGTGCATGCCAAAGAGTCCTCCCATACACACTGCCTACCAAAGAGTCCTTTCATACAGTGCCTACCAGAGTACTCCCATACACACTGCCTACCATAGAGTCCTTTCATACACAGCGCCTACCAAAGAGTCAATTTATTCACAGTGCTTGGCAAAGAGTCCCTCCATACATACTGCCTACCAGTGAGTCCTCCCATACACAGTGCCAGCCAGAGAGTCCTCCCATATACACTACCTGCCAGAGTCCTCCCATACACACTACCTGCCAGAGAGTCCTCCCATACACAGTACCTGCCAGAGAGTCCTCCCATATACAGTACCTGCCAAAGAGTCCTCCCATACACAGTACCTGCCAGAGAGTCCTCCCATACACAGTACCTGCCAGAGTCCTCCCATACACACTACCTGCCAGAGAGTCCTCCCATACACACTACCTGCCAGAGTCCCCCCATACGCATTGCCTGCCAGAGAGTCCCCCCCATACACACTACTTGCTAGAGAGTCCTCCCATACACAGTGCCTGCCAGAGTCCAGCCATACACAGTGCCTGCCAGAGTCCAGCCATACACACTACCTGCCAGAGAGTCCTCCCATACACAGTGCCTGCCAGAGAGTCCTCCCATACCCACTACCTGCCAGAGTCCTCCCATACCCACTACCTGCCAGAGAGTCCTCACATACACACGGCCTACCATAGAGTCCTTTCATACACAGTGCCTACCAGAGAGTCATTTTATACACATTGCTTGGCAAAGAGTCCCTCCATACATACTGCCTGCCAGAGAGTCCCTCCCCCAATACACAGTGCCTGCCAGAGAGTCCTCCCATACACAATACCTGCCAGAGAGTTCTTCCATACACAGTGCCTGCCAGAGAGTCCTCCCATACACACTACCTGCCGGAGAGTCCTCCCATACACAGTGCCTGCCAGAGAGTCCTCCCATACACAGTGCCTGCCAGAGAGTCCTCCCATACACAGTGCCTGCCAGAGAGTCCTCCCATACACAGTGCCTGCCAGAGAGTACTCCCATACACAATACCTGCCAGAGAGTCCCCCATAAAGAGTGTTAGAGAATCCCCCCTAAACACAGTGCCTGCCAGAGTCCCCCATAAAGAGTGTTTGTTAGTCTCCCTCGTACACAGAACATGCCAAAGATTCCCTTCATACACACTCATTGCTAGGGTGTCCTTTCATACACAATACCTGCCACAGTCCACCCATACACACTGCCTGCCGGAGTCCCTTCATACACCGCGCTTGCTATTCTCGTCCCCACACTGTGCCTTCCAGAGTCCCCCCATAACCAGTGTTTGCTAAATTATATCAACATTATGGATGCTCAAACCAATACAGCTAAACCAACGATGGACAAAGCAAGAAGAGGACAGAAGGAGCATATGTGTGTTATGTTCCGTGTGTATTTGAACTGTTTTTAATCACTTTTGTGCTTGTCCGTGAGTGCTTTGTGTTGATACGGAGTGCTCGCTGTATTCACACACACCATCTGCCCTCTTCTAGCTTTGTCTATATAGCGGGAGGTAACACAATGGTGGGGTGGGGTATTAGTTTAGTGTTGCTATGTGTTATTTCGCCCCTCGGATGGTGATGACCGGTTGTCAGATCACCTCGACACCTCACATTGAGGTTACTCATGCCAGTCTGGGGCCATAGGGCAGTCTAACCCGAAATGTACCAGCTTCTTACGTCTGACTGTCTCCTCCAGAAACATTTCTACGTGGTCGCTGCCGCAAATCGTCTCAGGAAGTTCCAGCTACTTACCCCTAAGCCTTCCTAGGAGGAGGACGGAGCGCGGCTGGAACGTGGGCTTACAGCCGTCTGAATACTGCGAGAGCCGCGGCAACACAAGGACAATGAGGGATCAGCGCCTCACAGTACAAATGTAGTCATTTTGGAAATAGAATAAGTAAGTAGAGTTTACGAGCCATCGCGCAGGGGTCTTCCGACGCCAGTCCCATCTTCTCGGCTTTCCACAAAGGACTATGTGAGGACGGCAAACGTCCTGAAGACGCGGTCTGAAGCACAGAAGAGCGGGCATTACGGAGTACCCAATGGAATATTTGCATCTCCTAAAAAGTTTCTTAAAGGAATAGTCGTCTCACAGTATTGGCACCGGTTTCTTAGCTGCACATTGTAAAAGCTTGGTTCTCCCTGTAGACACTGTCACAGTATGGTTTCTTCCTTGTAGCAAGTAGAAGCTCCGTAGAGACTCATTGCATGCGATTGTGGAGACTGCATGCATTTCTAAGGGAAATAAAATGTGATCACAAAAAAAATTATTCTAGAATTTTTGGTTTTTATTGCATTAGTATGATAATCGCGCTATGGCTCATCATCTTAGGCTCTGTTCACACCTCACGTTGGGCATACGGCCCAAACACCCAGAAGTGTTTACAGGCATCCAACATGTGTCCTGGGTAAAACTAAAAAAACTACATGTGCTGTGCACTTTATTTTATTTGGAACAATGGGAGCCTATGGGCAATGCATCTAACTTTACGCCTAGGTACTGGGATACATCCGTCTGCCAGATGCAGAGGTTCAGTGATTCGCCCAATGAACAGAGCCTTAACCTAGCCACACACATTGAATGCACTATTGGCCAAATCCACAGATTTCAGCGGGGATCCAAATTCCACCGAGAAGGATCGGGCTGGAGAATTTCAACATGTCCGATCATGTCATTCTTTGAGGGTGAGTGTGAGGATTCTTTTCCCTAGGTACACACCTAAGCGTTTTACAGCGCGTTCAAACGTGCTGTAAAACGCACAACATGTGAAAAGCCATGCTTCCCTATGGGCATGGCTCACACTTGGGCGTTGTACAGCGCGTTTGAACGCGCTGTAAACGCTCTACGCTAAACAAGTACATGAAGCAGCTTAGGGCATGAATCAGGGACCTCCGGCTGTTCTGAAACTACAACTCCCAGAATTCTCGTTTCACTTCTATGGGAGTTACAAGAACAGCTGGGTAAGTGTGCATGCTGGGAGTTGTAGTTTCAACAGCAGCTGGAGTGATAAACCTTGATCCCCTTTAACACAGGCCCGAGATTCCCACAAGTGTTCCCAATAATTGGCCCATCTAATGTAAGAATGGTGTCACACCCAGTTTTTTTTTTCACGCCAAAGCCAGAAGTGGATCCGGGAGGGAGAAGAAGTATACGCTCTTTCTTTATATTTCTCATTCCTTTTCAACCCATTTCTGGCTTTGGCTCAAAAAATGCATTAAAAACTGCTACAAAAACCTTTATGTTTGCGGTTTTAGCTGCAGATTTCACCCTTTTCAATGGAAGGATGAGTTCTGCGGCAAAACCACATCAAATACATTGGATTTTGGTGCTGATCTTACGTGGGTTTACCCGTGTGCAGGTGGCCTAAGAGCGTCTTCACACGCTGCAGATTTTGTTGCAGAAATTTCTCTGACTGATCAGTTCCACATGCATTTCTGTAAGCCCCATTCAGGTGAACGGAACGGATTTTCAGTTGCGGAAATTTCCGTAACAAAATCTGCAGTGTGTGAAGGTACCCTAAGGGTGGCTGCGCACTGTGCGGATTGTGTGCGTTTTTTCCACGTGCATTTAGAGTCATACAGTACCAGCAAAGTGTATGAAGATCAGACAAATCTCACGTACACTTTGCTTTTTTCCTTAGGTGCAGAGATTGACCAGTCGTGTGGATTTAGAAATCTGCAGCAAGCGTTTTTCTTGTGCGGATTTCACCCTTTTCAATGGAAAAGTGAGGCCTGCGGAAAACTTGCATCAAAACCACTCCACAAATGTGATAACGTGGATTTATGTGCTTTTTTTTTTTTGAGTGCAGATTTCATGCGGATCTTCTGAACGTGATCCGCATTGTGTGCAGCCACCCCAAGGACACCTGCAGATGGTGGCAGCTGAACACACAAGATCTGCATGAACTTCCCTGCAGCCTATCCGCACCAAAATCTGCAATGTCCGACAGTGATTTTGGTGCGGATTTGATGTGTTTTTTCCACTGAAAAGGGCAAAATACGCAGCTAAAACCGCAAACATCAGTGACATGATGCAGGTTTAAAAATCCAGGTCAATTTCCGCACTGAAAATATCTGCGAAGTGTGTATGAGATTTGTATAATCTTCTACACTTTGATGGTCCTGGAATATGCTGCGGTTTTTCTGCACGTATTCAGCTATGTGTGCAGGTGGCCTAAGGGCTCTTTCACACGAGCGGATGCCGTGCGGGTAATCCGCTGCGCGAAAGAGAGCCAAGCCCTGCTCCGGACAGCAGATACGGAGCAGTAACATGATTGATAATACGCTTTGCCTCTCGGTGACCTTTTTACTACAGAATCACAGTGAGATAAAGTTGTCACTGTGATTTTGTAGCAAAAAGATCATAGAGAGACACGGAGCATTATCAGTCATGTTACTGCTCCGTGTCTCTGCTGTCCGGAACAGGGCTTGCCTCTCTTTCGCCTAGCAGATTACCCGCACGGCATCCGCTCGTGTGAAAGAGCCCTAAGGCTGGGTTCAGACTTGAGCGTTTTACAGCGCGTTCCTACGCGCTGTAAAACGCTCAACAGGCGAAAATCCATGCTTCCCTATGGGCATGGTTCTCACCTGAGCATTTTACAGCACGTATGAACGCGCTGTAAAACGCCCTACGCCCAAAGAAGTACAGGAGCTTCTTTGGGGCGTATTGTCGCGCGTCCCCCATAGGGATATATAGCGCACAACGCGATTTTTACTTTCATTTTCACGATGAGAAAATAAAAGTAAAGATAGAGCGTCGTACGCGCGAAGCGGGACGCTCAAGTCTGAACCCAGCCTTAGAGTGTTGCCGATCACTCATTAAACCCGTAAAATGCTCAGTCCCAGTGATTGCATCCGCACCTAAAATCTCTGTGGGTCGGAAACATGTCACCCTCTGTAAACGGTGGAGCAGATTTACTAAGCCTGAAGATGGCGTACACTTATCCTGGCACCAGATTTATCACAGGGGCTCAGACTGGATGATGAATGTGGCGCAGGGATGGACACCACTGTTAAGCTCTATACCAACTATCGGTTGGCTTACTCTGAGACAGAATTTTATGCCCCAGTTCTAATGCAATTATGGTGCAAAATGTTGCATCCTAGGCCCTGCCCATTTTTTTTTTTAGCAGGCTGGGAAAAAAGTGTAGAAACCAAAACCCTAGTTACTTTTTGCATTCTAGGCACAGTTGCCATCGTAAATCTGGGCCAATATGTGCTGCCGACAGTATGCAAACTGAGGGGATGAATGATCGTAATAACGATCATTTGTGCCGCCCTTTGCATAAGCTCTGAGAACGGCGATTTAAACAGGCACCGATCAATTTGTATTTCACCTTAGGCACAGATGGTGAGGTAGTAGAGGTAGGGAGACGCTTTGCTTAGGTCCTGGGACGTTAGTGGCGTTTCTCTGTCGATGAGGTTTAGTAATAAGGGACACGTTGTGTGCGACTGTCAGATTTGATGATTATGTACTTTATAAATTAATAAAATATTACAGTGAAAGATGTCGTAGTTCTTATGTTTTCTTCCCTTTAATACATCCAATTGGGGGGGAGGAGCGTGAAATGCCTTTGCCAGAGATGGAGCTTTGCACTTTTTTTTTTTTTGGTGGGGGGCTCAGCGACATTATTTTGCCTTGTAAAGAAATGCACGAAGTGTATTTTTTTTGTCATTACTTTTCTTTGCATTTTCAGTTCTTTTCGTTCCTACTTATGGGAAAATGCTGAAATCTAGAAAAATAAAATTGCAAAGTGACGATAAAACACTAAGAAACCATCTTAAAGGGAATGTGTCTTCATCATTTTCTGCCTGTTAAAACCAGATAGTAACACACACCCTCCTTTTCTAATCCGTTTTAATTTTCTGATTACAGATTTAATTATTCTGTTTCCTGAACACGATTCTGGGGGCGGCCATCCTGCATGAGCTAAGCGTTAGAACAATTGCTTTACAGCAGGTCCATAGACACAATGATCAGGAGGGGACCTCATTGACTTCTACGGGAGAATCTTCTAGGCATGCTCTGTGACCTGTGCAGAGGTCATTGTACAAGGAAAGAACAGATAAGGGTCCATTCACACTTGCAGCAGAACGGATCCGTCCTGCCGCTATTTTGCCGTGCTGTCGCTCTGTCCCCATTGACTATAATGGGGGCCGGAGGCAGAGTTACAGCGCAGAACGGCGAGAGGCCGCCGGACATGCAGTACTTTTAGTGCTGCACCGTGACTCTGCCCCCATCATAGGGCGGACGGAGCGGCAGGACGGATCCAACAGGGTGAACAGCCTGCCGGATCCTTCCTGCCGCAAGTGTGAAAGTACCCTAAGCTCTGACAATCGTCTATTGCAGGCATGCCCAACCTGCGGCCCTCCAGCTGCTGTAAAACTACAACTCCCACAATGCCCTGTTGTAGGCGGATAGCTGGAGGTTGTTCGCACATGCTGGGAGTTGTAGTTTTGCAACAGCTGGAGAGCCTCAGGTTGAACGTGAATGGTGCATCGTGTCCTATCCATACACAGAGGTGATATCATTACAGGCAGGATTAGAATAATAGATAACTGCAGTAAAGTGATCCGTACAGACCAGTGCAAAAACTGCAGGATTTTATGGGTTTCATTGAAATATAGATATTGACATGGAAAATTAAAAATGCAGTCAAAAATTCTTTAAAAATATATATTTCATAAAAAGGTCATTTTCTGATGACATGTTCCCTTTAAAAAGGGTTTCTAGGGCAATTCAGAATTTTCTGTTATCTGACATGTAGGTTTTTTTTGCTTAGAAAAATAGTTTTGGGGAAATTAAATGAATTTGTAAAACCATCCCCAGCTTTTGTTCTCATCACATTGAGCCCTACAACTGGAGTGCATGCTGGGGGTCGCACCGAAATCCAACTTGGATGGATTCCTTGTGACTGCTATGTCGCAGCGTGACACCATTGACCATCAGAAAATGTTGTGACTTTTCTACGACACGTGGCCGTGTAGCCCTAGCCTCACAGCACACAGTATACTTTAAGACATCACTCTGAGCAACGTGCATCACTGTATGCCGGATGTATACATCTGATGTGAACAGAGGCCTAGCTGTGCTCCCTAGAGAGGAGTGGGTACATTTTGACTAGGTCGCTGTCCTCACTGGGGCCCACCATCTAAATTACCGATCCATATGTTTTTTGGAGTATTGAAGGAAAGCAGAGAACCCAGAGGAAACCTATACAAATCCCAGGAGAACATACAAACCCCATAGAGATGTTGCCCTTGGTTGGATTCAAACCCAGCACTGCAAGGAAACACTGGCAACAGCAGGGAGGGGGACCATGGGCAAGAAGTGTTGTCATGGGGTTACAGGCAGGGAAGCACTTCGAGCCGACTGCAGTGCATGTAAAACAAGTTTAGGCGCCGCACTCTTTGAACGGGAGAGAATTGTCTAACTTCGGTGTCATCTTCCTACATCCTACCGGATCTCCGCCGCGATGACCGGGATACAGATTCGGTTCTGTCCGATCAAGAGATTGGCTGGCATTATACAAGACAACAAGGCCCAGGACATTGAGATCTCATCACGCAGCCCCAGGAGCTGACATTTTATTACAATCCTTTACACCATTTTAATGTAAAATCTTTATTTGACCACAGACAGGAACAAAATAAAACATTTAATATAAAAAAAACTAAAATACTATGACAGTAAATGTACAAGGGATCCCAGAAACTGGTCAGGCAGCATTTACAGTGCACTCTGTATGCCAACGTGGCCCAAGACTTAGATAAGGGCTCATGCACACAAACATTTTCTTTCCATGTCCGTTGCTAAATAAATTAATAATCGTTTGGATTGTTTGTGTTTTGGTGTAGAGCAAACAGTGCATTTTTTTTCTGCTTCCCCGAGGGGCGAGGGAGGGGGAAGTGCTGCTTCCCATTGAAGTGAATGGCAGGCTGCTTGGGAGTTGTTTTTGGCATCAATTCGGATGAGGAAAATGCACCCAAAAAGAGGTGAATGGGGCTGCGTGAAAATCGCATTGCAACTGCAAGTGCGGATGCGATTTTCACATATGGTTGCCAACAGAAGTTGTTTGTAAACATTCCATTTTTATCACGCGCGTGCAAAACACAAAAATCACATTGCACCCACGCGATAAAAACTGAACGCAATTGCAAACAAAACTGAATGAACTTGCATGCGAAATCACGCATTCACTGAACGCATCCGGACCTAATCCGCTCACGCTTCTCTGCAAGGGGCCTAAGGCTACCTACACAGGAAGTTTACAAACAGTAAAAGTGTTTTTGCCTCAAATATTATATGTTACTTGTGGTTTTTGTTGAAGAGTTCATGCAGTTTTGTCAGATATTGTATTGGGGGGAATCCAAACAATTGACATGCTGCAGCTTTCCAAATCCGCACTGCAGTTTCCAGAAGCGAGAAAAAAAAAAAAAAAAAGCAGCAGATCCAATATGAAACTTTTTAAAAAATTAAAAAGCATCTGTCAGCAGTTTTGAAATTATTTTGCAGGTAAAACTGCAGACATTATAGGGCAGGTTTGTCCCTATGACACCGGCTGACCTGTTACATGTGCTCTTGGCAGCTGAAGGCATCTGTGTTGGTCCTATGTTCATATGTGCCTGCATTGCTGAGAAAAAGGATGTTGTAATATATGCAAATGAGCCTCTAGGAGCAACGGGGGCGTGACCATTACAGCTGGAGGCTCTGCTCTCTCTGCACTTTGACAGGCCCAGGTGTGATGACCTTTACAATGCCTGGGCCTGTCAATCAAAACAGAGAGGAAGCAGCAGTTACAGAGAGTTGCGCCTCTAGGTGTAATGGTGACGCCCCTGTTGCTCCCAGAGGCTCATTTTCCTATATTAAAACATATTTTTCTCAGTAATGCGGACACACATGAACATGGGACCAACACAGACGTCTTCAGCTGCCAACAGGTCAGCAAGTTTATAGGTACAAATCTGCTGAATAATGTCTGCAGTTTTACCTGCAAAAAGTGATCAGCTCGGTGCTCATCCACATTGCAGCCACTGCGCGTGTCCATAGCCATAAATTAGTTCTTGTTGGACACAATCAGGGTTCTGGCTATCAAGAATGTCTCCACTCACAGACAGGAAGCAGACATCTTAAAAAGGTAAGAAATCGAAGCATAAAAGGTAACTTGGTATCATTTAGTTGTTCTAATAACTTTTTACACATTAAAAGTATTTATTCAGCCTCAACAGAAATATGGAGACGCTGAAACCTAAAATCAATTAAGTTAAAAACTAACACTCTACAAAACAACGTACAAGGTCGGCAGCAGAAGCGGTGTCCGAATTGGGGAGGCATGAGGCTTCTGATGTGCGGTGCGCTGCATAGGCAAAGCTCAAGGAGGTTTGAGTCACAGTTATGCACAGAATTTCCATACTACACCCCATACACAGGAGCATGATGGAAATGTAGTCATTGTAAGAAGTGATACAAAACTTCTGACCTCTTTGTCAAGACATCATGTCTGTATTAACCTCTTCCACGCTGGAGTAAGATGATCAGGCCTTAACTCAACGAAAGTCCCATCCCTGTTCTTGCAGGCTACTTGGGTTTTGCAGCTTTGGCAGCGTTTTCCAGTATTTTCCTCTTCCACTCCTCATAGTCCTTCTCCTGATGGGCGTCCTCTGTCTCGGCACGTGCCTGTTTACGTGGGATCTCGTCATCTTCCTCATCAGATGCTGTTCACATAAACAGAGGTGAGAACACAATCCCGGGATTCCGTATTTAGAAGTATCACACGCAGGACAGTGTGCAAGGATACCGCCTCATTAACCACTGAATAGCAGCTCTCATTTAGGATTTAAAGGGGTTGTCTCATCTCGGACACTGATGGCATATATACAGGATGCCCAACCTGCGGCTCTCCAGCTGCTGCAAAACTACAACTCCCAGCATGCCCAGACAGCCTATAGCCATCAGCCTACAGCAGGGCATGTTGGGAGTTATAGTTGTACAACAGCTGCAGGGCCGCCGGTTGGGCATCCCCGGCATATACTGTAGCTAGGATAAGCCATCAATGTCAGGCAGCAGTGGGTCCCAGAGGTATGACCTGCAACTATCTCCAGAATGGGCCCCTTTAAAACCGTACATTCAGAGCCATCCTCCTTTCAAAACTATAGCAGTCCCATAGAGGCAATTGGAGAGATGACCGTGCATATGCGCTGCTCTCTCCATCCACTGCTCTGGGACTTCCGAAAATAGCCGAGCGCGTTTGCTCAGCTATTTTCGGATGTCCCATAACAGTGAATGCAGAGCATCAGTCAGTGCACGGTCCGCTCTCCTCCACTTCAGGGGCTGCCGTTCTGGTGATAGGGGTTGGTATCTCTGGGTCCCGATCCTTTCAAGGCTATGGACAAAAATGATTCTAACGTGTTATGGGTTACCTTACATAAAAGATGCGATCTTTATGCCTTCATTCATTTTCAGAACCCCTTATATTTAGTATATGTGCTGCCGAAGCAAGCAGAGAACCCCTTATATTTAGTATATGTGCTGCCGAAGCAAGCAGAGAACCCCTTATATTTAGTTTACAACTTTCTTCGGGTTTCAGACTTCATGTGGTTTTTACCTCAAAATGATTAACCTCTTTGACCACCTATACGTGTTTTTACGGCGGTCACTAAGGGGCCTTAGGCTGGGCCACCGCTTTTTTACGCAGCCTGCTGGTCAATGTTAGAATAGCATTGCTATTAAAATGCAGTGCACTATAGAGATAATGCGCTGTATTTTTAAAGCAAACAAAATACCGTTATAGTCAGTGGTATTTTCAGTGGTAAAAAAAAAAAATAAAATAATAAAATAAAAAAAAACGCTTTTTTCCCATTGAATATCCGTTTTGTAATGAAAAAAAATTGCAAAAAAAAATCTCCCCCATATGTTTTATATTGCCGCGTCCGTAACGACCCGGACTACATAAATATCACAGAAATTATCCCCTACGGTGAACGCAGTAAAACACAAAAAAACGTAACAAGCGATCAAAAAGTGCCTTTTATTCTAAAATGATACCAATGAAAAATACAAGTCATCCTGCAAAAATCAAGCCCTCACACAACTCCATAGAAAAAATAAATAAAAAAAGTTATGGGTCTTGGAAAGCGGCAATGCAAAAAAAGGGGTTTTATTGCAAAAAATTAGTAAATCAATAAAAATATTATATGTATTTGGTATCACTGTAATCGTACTGACCCAGAGAATAAAGATATTATGTTATTTATACCAAAAAATGAACACCGTAAAAACACAGTGGCAGTATTACTTTTTCCCCCCACCGATCTCCCTCCCAGAAAGTTAACAAAAGTTAATCAGAAAAATGGCGACATTAAAAACTGCAACTTGTCCCACAAAAAAACAAGACCTCCTAAAGCTATATAGACGGAAAAGAAGTTATAGCTCTTGGAACGCGGCGATGGTCATAAGGGCCCAAACAGGCTGGTCACTAAGGGGTTAAAATGCAATAAAAAAAAAAAAGTTAAAAGTTAGTTTTGCATCTAGAAGGCAAACTAACATATCAGGTATCAATGCGTCCGAAAATGTCTGAACTATTAAAATATTTTTTTTAAATTACTGTGCAGTGAACACCTTAGGCCTCTTTCACACGGGCGTCATGTTTGACGCCCGGATAAGAGGTGGGTGGCGTTGCGGGAATATGCGCGATTTTTCCGCGTGTGTTCAAACGTTTGTAATGTGTTTTGCACGCGCGTTGGAAAAATCGCCATGTTTTGTACCCAGACCCGAACTTCATCACTGAAGTCCGGTTTCGGGTAGAGTATTCTGGAGAATTTATTATTTTCCCTTATAACATGGTTATAAGAGATAATAATAGCATTCTCACTACAGAATGCTTTGTATAATGTTGATTAAGGGGTTAAAAATAAAAAACAACTTACCTTAGCCACTTGATCGCGTAGTTGGCGATCTCTCTTCAAGCATTGGCGGTATTCTAAAGGACCTGTGATGATGTCACATTACATTGTCCATCACGGACCATGTGATGCAACGTCATCACAGGTCCTTTAGAATACCGCCAATGCTTGAAGAGAGATCGCCAACTACGCGATCAAGTGGCTAAGGTAAGGTAAGTTTTTTATTTTTAACCCCTTAATCAACATTATACAAAGCATTCTGTAGTGAGAATGCTACTATTTTCCCTTATAACCATGTTATAAGGGAAAATAATAAAGATCGGGTCCCGTCGCTTAGCAACCATGCGGGAAAAATTGCACCGCATCTGCACTTTCTTGCGGATGCTTGCGATCTTCCCACAGCCCCATTCACTTCTATGGGGCCTGCGTTGCGTGAAAAACGCAAAATATAGAGCATGCTGCGATTTTCACGCAACGCAGAAGTGATGCGTGAAAATCACCGCTCATGTGCACAGCCCCATAGAAATGAATGTGTCCGGATTCAGTGCGGGTGTAATGCGTTCACCTCACGCATTGCATCCGCGCGGAAAACTCGCCCGTGTGAAAGGGGCCTTAGGGTACTTTCACACTAGCATTTTAGTTTTCTGGTATTGAGTTCCATCCTAGAGGCTCAAAACCGGAAAAAACATCAGTTTTATCCTAATGCATTCTGAATGGAGAGCATTCCGTACAGAATGCATCAGGATGTCTTCAGTTCAGTCACTTTTACGGTATTTGGCCGGAGAAAATACCACAGCATGCTGCAGTATTTTCTCCGGTCAAAATTCCGGACCACTTGCCAGAATGCCGGACTCGGCATTATTTTCCATTAAAATGTATTAATGCTGGATATGTGACCAAGCGCTCCGGAAAAACGTATCCGATTTTCCGGTCTGCACATGCGCAGACCTTTAAAAGTGTGAAAAAGATTTCCAGTACTGGACATGGTAGATTCAATGGTGCCCTTAAATATTACAACTTGTCCTGCAAAAAATAAGACATCATGGCAAAGCCAGAAATGGGACCGGTAGCTATCTAGCTCCACTAGGACACGCGTTTTCTTTGACAGATTAGCACACTATTTTTGAAAGCGCTATTGAAGTGAACGGCGAGCACTACACATGCAAGGCTTTCTCACCGTGCCCAGCCACGGCCTTGTTCTGGAGATTACAGCAGGCCCCGGAGATGGGCCCTGCACCTTTTGGACAGGACCCCTTTAATATGATATGGACGGCAGTGTGCGACACCGTTAGCGCTTATTAACTCTCCGCTGTCCACTTACCTTGGTTTTGTTCTATACACTCCAGTAAGGTTCGCTGCTTTTTCCTTGGCTGCTGTGTAATTGCAGTGTTTTCCTCTAGATTGCAAAGAACAAGACGATCTCAGAAAACACTTAATCACAGAACAAAAAACAAAGGCGGGTTACAGTCTCATCTTTAATCTATGAACCGCTCGTTCTGACGCCAAAAGCCACATTAACATTCCTCCTAAAGTGGATAAAAATCACACTGAACTCACGGCAGATCTGTGCTCCAATTTTCTCCAGCTGAACACACAAGCGCTCGAAGATGCTCTTCTTCACTCCTGAGGTAGCCAGCAATTTGCTCTTCTCCACTTTCAGCTTCAGGCACCTAGGACACAATTTGTACTTTACCGATGAGAAAATAGATTCTATTTTAATCTGCAGGAGCAACGAGCCAGTTTACAGGCATCGCTAACCTACATCTGGTTCTTAAGAATGTTGCTCCCGGCCCTCACTTTGGGCTGTGGAGTCGGTAGATAAATGCTCCAAATCTGACTCCTCAGTTTTTAGTACTTCCGACTCCCCTGTATTTAATATGCGAAGGTATTTTATACATTTCCCTAGTAGAATCCCATAGTCATGTTTAAAGTTTGAGTTTACAAGTTTTTATAGCCTTAGCTGAATGACAGCAGTTTTTTAGATGGTTTACAGCTTCTTAAACTATTTGACTCCTTTCCCTTCACTTACCCTGGGTTCAGACCTGAGCGTTCTTAAAACGCGCGTTTTACACGCGTTTTTGTTGCGCGTATTTCAGTGCGTTCTTGCAAATAGGAAACGCGCGTTCTTGTGATTGACTACTGTGGTGTCAATCACAAAACGCGCGACAAACGCCCCCAAAAAAGCTCAAGTACTTGTTTATGCGTCTGTCGTTTTACAGCGCGTTCAAACGCGCTGTAAAACGCTCAAGTGAGAACCAGGGCCATAGGAAAACATTGGTGTTCATGTGTTGAGCGTTTTACAGCGCGTTCGGTACAACGCTCAGGCTCAGGTGTGAACTTAGGGTTATACAAGTGTCTCTAGTCCTGCAAAAAACATTTACTTAATCCAGGCATGTCCAAACTGCGGCCCTCCAGCTATTGCAAAACTACAACTCCCAGCATGCCCTAATAGCTGTAGGCTATCCAGGTATGCTGGGAGTTGTAGTTGTGCAACAGCTGGAGGGCCGCAGTTTGAACATGCCTGACTTAATCAGTCATCAGTGAGAGACTAGGTTACCCAAGGGCGTTGCGTTCCCTGTAACCTTTGGTACACATCTAGCGCTTTACAGCTGCAGCCAAAGCGCTGTAAAACGCACAACATGTGAAAAGCCATGCTTCCATATGGGCATGGTTCACATTTGGGCGTTTTACAGCGCATTTGAACGTGCTGTAAAACGCCAAACGCTGTCGCTTCAGCATGACGCTTTGGGCGCGAACGCGCCTATGGGCCATGCTGAAATAGGGGTGAATCACTGAATCGCGCGTATGATGCGCGTTTCTTAGTTGCAAAAACGCGCGTAAATGCGCATCATACGCGCGATTCAGAAACGCTTAGGTGTGTTCCCAGCCTAACAGCGGAACACAATGGAAAGTATAAGTATTGCCGCTCCTTAACTGTGCGTTGCGTGCCATATAGTGAAGGATATGAAAAGCATGCTTCTTCACGGTCACTTAACGTGTTCGTTTTGCGGTAACGTGACGCACTGCATGCATTGGCCTTTATTCTTACAGTAGAGAAGTAATTAGTTATAACTTTTTGTGAATTGGGACATTTAAACTTGCTTTTTTTTAATTCCAATTTAAATTTAGTACAAGTCGGAGTCTGTTCATTTTTGCCGACTCCAGGTACCCAAAATCGCCTCCGACTCCACAGCCCTGGATGTGTAGACCTCAGGGTCCAAGCACATGACGTGTCCATTTTGCAGACTGTAAAGTCTGAATTACACCTGCGGATTTTTCGGCAGATAAAGCCAACAAGCATTCGTATTAACGCTCATTAGTGATCCTCTTGCAGTCCGATACTGCTGCCGATTGACCGATAAACGAGCAAACTCATTCATTGGACAAACCAAATCTTTTGACATGCTAAAAAAATTGTTTGTCGGTGGCAGATCGTGGTGTCTAATAACGATCTGCCGCCGGCAAACCACTATACAGCATAGGGACGAGCAGTAGCATAGCGATCACTCCCCCCCCCCTGCTGCGGAGGAAATCACTGCATGTAATAGCAGCAGGCGATTGACAGGAGGGAACGCGTCCCTCCCGACAATCGTCTGCCACACAGATACTGGCCATGTGCACGCCACATCGTGGACCCATTGACTTCAGTGCGTCCACGATCCACAAGCTGCGGCAAAGAATAAGACCTGAAAGAACAGAGGGTAATTTGTGGATTGCAATCCGCAGAACGGACCCTTATGGTTAGTGGCCAATGAGAAAAAAAAAAAAAAAAAAAAAAAGCAGGAATTTAGGATTTTTTAAAATATAGATAGTGACATGAAAACTAATTTTTTTTAAATTATGTGAAACATAAAAACATTAGGTCATTTTCAGTTCACACACTCCCGTGTGCATTTGATAGGAGGCACTCCTACCTGCAGGCCGCGTATAGAGCTGCGGTGATGAACAATGGCTTGGATAAATCAAGATCTTCCTGCTGAGCCTGAGGTAAGCTGGACTCGTACCTGCAAAGAAGGAGCAACCGATCCAGACAAATGCCATTAGTGGAAATAGAATAAAGGAACAAGCTGAATCATGATCTAACAGAAGCCTGAAAGCTTTTCAAAAGGCATCCCCGTCGATTTACCAGCTGAAGCAAGTCTTTAACACCTTAATGACACAGCCTCGTACAACACTTAAAGGGGCATTCTGGTTGTTAGAAGTTATCTACAGGATAGGGGATAACTATTAGATGGATGGGACCCCCACTGATCACAAGAACAGAGGCACTGTACCCCCCTCTGCTCCATTAATTTCTATGGGAATTCCTGAGATCGGGGAGTCCTCAGCAATCTCTGGAACTCCCATAGAAAACACTGGAGCGGCCGCTCTGTTCATTCCAGGGGGCTGCAGGGGGTACAGGTCCCCTTCCTCATGATTGGAGGTGGTCCCCAGCAGTAGGACCCCCACCGATCTAATAGTTACCCCCTATCCTGTAATCTGAAGCAGCCAGATTACCCCTTTGAGGAAGTTTTTAGGCATTTCCACAATAGTGCCGGACCTGCTGAACGGGAAAGTGTGAGCAACATGTGTTTCACTACGTCTGCATTAAAAACACTTGAAAAAAAATCAATTTGCAATTCAGGCTTTTCTTTTCACCTTTTCCACAGCAATCACCAAATACGGGTTTGTTCACATCGATGTTGGAGGCTCCGTTCTGGGCCTCTGTTGTAGATTCTATTAAAAAGAGCAGGATTTTTTGTCTGGGAAAAAAAAATAAATGTCCCAAACAAACAGAGCTCTATACGTTTCACTTATGTGCCAAATCCAGCTCTTCTGATACTAGTAGATGACGAACAAGTAGTTTTTCTCAAAAATTAAAAAATTAAAAAAAAAAATTTACTTGGGATTTAAAAAAATGTCTTCCCCTCCAATAAACATAAAGGGGTTGCCTGGGTTCAGAGCTGAACCGGGGCATAAGCCCTTTTTCCTGATTCAGCACACTTTGTCCAGTGCATGAATCGCGCTGGGATTTTGTTTACATTCTCACTCCTATGCGGAGGCTTCCGCCTTGTAGGGATCCTGGTGATGTCACCGATGGCCGTTCTATAACCCTACCCTGATTTTACAAGCTACAGCAGATCATCATGGGGATCACCGCTAGGCAGACGTCTCGGGCTACCATTCCCATAGAGACCTGGTACGTCACCGGATCTAAAGGGTAAATTACTCTTACCGGTAATTGGTTTTTCTAATAGCCTCCACAACGGCACTGACAGGAGGGTGTCCCTGCCCCCAGGACAGGAATCGACGCAGGAGCACAGGATTTAAAAGGCCTCCTCCCTTACCTATTCAGTCAGTCAGTAAGAGAGGACACGGAAGTTGATGCAACAAAAAAAAAAAAAAAAAAAATATACATTTTTATTTAACATCAAATTACATCATTTGCCAAAAACTGAAAAGGAAAAAATAAAGAGGGAAAACCCAGAGTCGTTGTGGAGGCCATTGGAAAAACCAATTACCGGTAAGAGTGTTTAAGCCTCTTCCCCGGCGCCTCCACAACGGCACTTACAGGAGGATTAACAGAGTAATCAGCTCTAGGGAGGGACAACAGCATAAAGGATTCTAAGACCAAAAGACAAGTCCTGGTTCTTAAGAATATGCAGCTTGTAATAATGGGGGCTGGCCCACGTGGCTGCTCTGCAGATCTGGTCTAGAGACACTAAAGCCGACTCCGGCAGGAGGATGACACGGCCCTGGTTGAGTGTGCTCTTATTCCGGCAGGGGGATGACACGGCCCTGGTTGAGTGTGCTCTTATTCCGGCAGGGGGATGACACGGCCCTGGTTGAGTGAGCTCTTATTCCGGCAGGGGGATGGAGATCCTTCTGGATATAGGTTAAGGTAATAACATCTCTGATCCACCTTGCTATGGATGACTTGCTGGCTGCTTTTCCCTCGTTAGGACCCCGATATTGGAGGAAGAGATGATCCGATTGTCTGAAACCATGTGGCATCCAGGTAGGATAACACGCTTCTTCTAACATCCAGGTTGTGGAATTTTCTCGCTCTCTTGCAGTAGTCGGAAATGGACAAAAGGAAGGCAACGATACGTCCTGTTCACAATGAAACCTGGCCAAGACCTTGGGAAGGACGGACAATGCCTGAGAATTATACGATCGGCCAGGACCGTAAGATATGGAGGCTTGCAGGAAAAAGCCTGGATTTCTCCAATCCTTCTTGCGGTTGTTATTGCTACAAGAAAAACTGTTTTGTAGGCGAGTAGTTTTAAAGGGATCCGATCCACTGGTTCAAATGGAGGTTCCATCAGGGCTGAGAGGACCAAGTTTAGGTCCCGGGTGGAATGACGGAACGGATAGTGGGCAACCTTCTCATCGCGCCTTTCAAAAAACGTTTAATAAGAGGGAGTCTGCCAAGTTATTATATAGGAGAGCACTTAAAGCTGATATCTGTACTTTGAGTGTAACAGGCCTGAGACCTTTATCCAATCCTACCTGCAAGAAACTAAGAATCTGAGGGATGTCTGGATAAAAGCTATTATTTGAGAAGGATAAAAGAGCGTTCCAGGTTCTTAAATAACTTCTGGATGTTAAAGGTTTGCGACTCAACCTTAATGTGGCAATGACATTATCCGACAACCCTTTCTTCTTCAAGGCGAGGCGTTCAGCCGCCAGGCCGAGCTGGTTTATCCATGGATGAAATACCGGACCCTGATGGAGAAGATGCGGGAACGAAGGAAAGGTCCAGAATATTCCCGCAGACAGCCGGAGCAGCACAGGGGGCCAAGACCTTCTTGGCCAAAATGGAGCAATGAAAATTACTTGAGCCCCTTCCTCCTCCACCTTCATCAGAGTTCTTGGAATCAAACTGAAGGGAGGGAACGCATAAAGTAGGGTCTTCGGCCATGGCTGGGATAAAGCATCTATCCATTAAGGTTGGTCTTGACGGGAGAGGGAGCAAAATCTCTTGGTCTGTCTGTTGTCCCTTGTGGTAAATAGATCTAGGTCTGGTGTTCCCCATTTTTCACAGATCAGCTGATCAATTTATTCCGTCCCAGGAGGATAAGAGGAAGGCCTGAAGGATCCTTGTGTGACTGAGCCCATCTGACCGACGGAATTGCAGCCGTCAGAAGGCCTAAGACAGTCATGATATTCCTGATGGAGGAAGTCCTTTGGCTGCAGAAGCGAGAGACTTTTGAAGTAGATTCTCTCTCTTCTCTATGGGTAAAAAGACATTAGTAGACGAGTCTCTAAGAGTACTCCCAGGAAGATTTTTCTTCTGTCTGGGGACAGGTCTGACTTCTTGAAGTTTATAATCCACCCCAGGGTGGTAAAGCATTTCTGAACCAGAGAGGGGTGAGATCGCAGGATCTCTTCGGGTACTTTCACACTTGCGTTGAAGGATTCCGTCAGGCAGTTCCGTCAATGGAACTGCCCGACGGATCCGTTAAAACGTTTGAAAACGGATCCGTTTGACAATTGTATTGAAATAACGGATCCGTCTTTCCGTTGTCATCCGTAAAATCGGATCTGTTATTTATTATTTTACCATTTTTTAAAGGTCTGCGCATGCGCAGAGTGGAGGAACGGATCCGTTAATGCGTCAATTTTCAATGTCGGATCCGCCCTTAATACATTTCAATGGAAATTAATGGCGGATCCGTCATTCCGTCAAGTGCTTCCGCTTCGTTTGGATGGAGATAAAAATACAACATGCTGCGCTTTTATCTGCGTCCAAAAAACGTGAAAGGACTGAACTGAAGATAAACTGATGCAAACTGAACGGATTGCTTTCCATTCAGAATGCATTAGGATAAAACTGATCAGTTTTTTTCCTGTTATTGAGCCCCAAGGACGGAACTCAATGACGGAAAAGAATAATGCAAGTGTCAGGAAGTCGTCCAGATAAGGTACAATTAGAATCTCTTTTAGATGTAAGTATTTTGTGACCTCTGACATTTTTGAAAATATCCTTGGGGCTGAGGAGAGCCCGAATGGAGGAGTTCTGAACTGAAAATGGCTCAGATGATCTGCTATGAAAACAGCGATCCTCAAATATTTCTGATGATCGGGACATATCGGAACAGGATAGTAAAGCATCCTGGAGATCCATCGTTACCATGTAACAATTCTGAGGGAACAAGTTGATGGTTGATTTTAAAGTCTCCATTTTGAACTTCTTGTGGACGATGGATTTTTTCAGGGATTTTAAATGTATTATTGAAAGGAAAGATCCGTTTGGCTTTTGCACCAGAAATATCGGAGAAAAGAAACCTTTGCCGCATTGATCTTCTGGGGCTGGAAGGAGAACTCTTTTCTCTACCAAGGAAGAGATTTCTGATTCTAAACATGACTGACTTTCTTTGTGAGACAGTTTTCTGTTTATTATAAGTTGATCTGGAGGAGGGGGATAAAAACTGCAGTTTTAAACCTTCTTTTAGGGTAGTTAATACCCACAGGGAGGCTCCTACTTGTTCTCAGGCCGAGGTGAAGTCTGTTAACCTGCCTCCTACATGACTTCTGGCGTCATAGGGTGGGACGGGAGGAGCGCTCAGGATTAAATATGAGTCCTCTCCCTCTGCCCCTAGAAGGCGGCCACTTCCTTGATCCTTCTGTCTTCTTCCGTTCTTTTCTGGTTCTGGAAGGATCGCCTCTGATGAAAATAACGGCTTTGCAGGGGGAATCCTTTATTCTTATCCGAGGCCTTCTCTAGGATATCATCTAATCCCGAGCCAAACAATCGCTCTCCTTCACAGGGGATCGAGCACAGGCAGCTTTTTGAACTCGCTTCAACTGACTATGACCGAAGCCAGATCGCTCTACGAGTCGCACTGGACAGAGCGGCTGACCTGGTGGAAAATCTGACTAAGTCAGTAGACATAAGGCCTCTTTCACACTTGCGTTGTGAGAACCCGTTCCCTTCACCAGCCCTCTCACATTCTGTGGGGAAGTAGTAAGGCTAGGCGAAATTAAACATACATTCCTGGGACGCCAGGAGAAGGAAAAAAAGAAAGCCAGCACTCGTCGCACGGAGATCGTTGCAGCGGGAAGAAGTGCAGCTCCACGACCATGTAAAAAAGATCTTTAGAAGAAAAAAAGGTCCTCTTGAAGTGCAGGGCATATATTAGGTGCCCAATAACAAGCCAGGGGGTGTATAATCATCCAATGAATGACACGCTCCATAGCACTGTCAGATTGTAGTGTAAAACTCAACTAATCGGCTAGGATGGATGTAATGCATTGATCCTATTATGCCTTATTCACACGTCAGTGCTTTGGTCAGTGATTTCCATCAATGATTTGGAGCCAAAACCAGGATTGGAGCCTCCACAGAGATAAGGTATAAGGGAAAGATCTGCACCTGTTCTGGGTTTAGAGCCGCACCTGGTTTTGGCTCAAAATCACTGATGGAAATCACGGACCAAAAAAGTGACATGCGAATGAGGCTTTACATTGTGAAACAAACAACCTAGCTGGACGTGGAGGGACATGTGTACACTTTACCTAGTGCTGTGGCCCTATAATTCATGGTAGGGGGCAGAGGTAGTACTCCCATAGATGATACATCCTACTGTTCTCAATATAAGTAGCCAACAACCAACCAAAGTGGTGATAGTGACTTTTTCTGACCTGTTGAGGATTTTGGACGCAGTGTTTATGGCTTCCATGCAGCCGTGCTGAACGGCAAGGTCCCGGATGCTCAATTTGGAATCCACCCCCAGCAGACACTCAAATGACTTCATGCAGCTCAGATAAACCTTCTTGTTTAGTCCAGATAATGTAATCAGATAGTCCTGAAAAGGCAATTAAAGAAAATAAAAAATGATTTACACTTATGACGAGGTTAAACGGCTCGATTGTCAGGCAGATTATCAGGGATGAGGGTTCCAACGCACGCTCGTTTCAGATAATCTGCAAGGCTAAAGGTGCAGCCGATGAACGAGAGAAATGCTCATCAATCAGGTGAAACAGTAGTTCGTGCAGGCAAGTAGGTTAGGCTACTTTCACACTTACGTTATGTCATTGACGGATCCGTTCAGATAATATCACCGTCTGCATCTGTTCAGAATGGATCCGTTTGTAATATGTCTTCTATAGCCAAGACGGATCCGTCTTGAACACTATTGAAAGTCAATGGAGGACGGATCCGTTTTCTATTGTGCCAGATTGGCTCAGTTTCATCAGACTGCAAGCAGCGTTTTGGTGTCCGTCTCCAAAGCGGAATGGAGACTGAACTGATCCATTCAGAAACTTTTGGACCTCCTGTGAGAGCCCTGAACGGATCTCACGAACGGAAAGCCAAAACGCGCGTGTGAAAGTAGACTTATCGTTTCTGGCAGCAGATCGCGCTCTACACAGCACTATGCGCCTGTATGAGAACAGCAGCAGTTACAGAAAACTGTAGCTCTGCTGTTTTCATAACTCTGCTACCTGACGCAGCATGGATACAACTATATGCAAGGCTGGATCGGGGACCTTAGTAGTAGGGATAGGTGTGGGGTCAGACAGGTGGGACCGGCAGTTATCAGTTATGACTTAATTTGTAGATATGACATAAAAATCAAAACATGATAAAGCCCTTTAAGGCTACGGCCCTTTCTTGCAGAAATTCCGCACACATTTCCATGCGGTTTGGCACTAAATCAGCATGTGTTACTTGGTGCGGATTTGATACGGTTTTGCCGCCATTGAAAAGGATGAAATACGAACAAAAGAATTGACACGTCGTGAATTTCAAACCTGGCACTTAAAAAGCAAAGTGTACATGAGATTCGCGAAATGTCATCCGCTCTGCAGGTAATGTATTACGCCCGGCGTTTGTTCTGCACTAGTATCCACAATGTATGCAGCTAGCTGAAGTATTTAATGGGGTTATCCTGAAAATAAGATTGGATGACCTATCCTGTAGCTTTTTTTTTGGGAATGCGCTTTCTACACCTGTGCAACATGCCACACACAACATGCAGGCCCCTTTCCATAAAAGAAGAGCCCCCCCATAAACCACTTACAGTCCCTCTGGGCGAGAAGGCTCCTGCAAGGGTCTGGGACTAGTGGCCATCCCTCAGCCAAAGCTGGCGAAGCGCTTCCACCCTTTGTTTTGGCCAAGAGCCATAGCCTAGGTCTATCCTCTCCCCGGAGGGTGAGACCAAGGGGTTTAGGAACCAGATGGTAAGTTGCGGGAGCCCGCTGCACACACCAGAGCTCCGATAACCGCGGAGGATCCCTGAAACAGTTTATCGACAGGGGTGCCGGGATCCCCATCGATGTAATAAAGCCAAGTAATCACACCTTGTCAATAGGATGATGTAAGGAGGTGGCTGCGAGCTGGAGACACATAACGGCACTACTGGTCGCGGTGGTCAGGGCCGACAGTCCAGTGCACTTCACCTGGGAAAGGCGCAGGAACTCCTCTGCTTTCCTAAAATAGCAAAAAGATTCATGGTTAGACTGTTCAAATCATGTCTATGGCCTCCATGTTACAGATACATGCCAGGAAAAGCTCCCCGACGTGTACGTTAAAGGGATTGTACAGGATTGAAAGAACACGGCTGCTTCCAATCCGTCCACAGGTTATGCGCGGTATTGTAGCTCTGCGCCACCGACTCACCTCTAGAAGACGTCATCAGCGCAGGCGCACTGAGGAAGCGAGCATCCTTCTCTCAGAGCGCCTGCGCCGAACCAAGACACGTAAGGCGCGGGATTTCAAATGCAGACAGGGCCAGCCGGAGGAGGAGAGCGCTCGCTGGCCCTGTCAATCAACCGGAGGAGGGGGCGTTTTTTTAAAAGGAGGCTGCAGCGGCTACCAGCAAGTAACCGCCATACTTGCTGGTAGTGAAGCAATTAACATATTATAAAAGCACGATTTTTAATGAAACGAAGGCACAGAAAAAGGTAAGAGCACTATATATGGAATAGGCGGACAATAAGGATTTTAATATGCCCAAAAATGAGTTTTGGGTGGTGACAGAAGCCCTTTAAAATGTTTAAAATTTCCAAAACCCACTTTTTAAAGGACCAGTTCAGTTATGAAGTCACTTTGTGAGGCTTACATAATAGAAACCACCCAAAAATGGCCCCATTTTAGAAACTACCCCCCTCAAGGTAGTCAGAACTGATTTTACAAACTCTGTTAACCCTTTAGGTGTTCCACAAGAATGAAGGGAAAATGGAGATGAAGTTTCAGAATTTCACTTTTTTGGCAGATTTTCCATTTTAATCCATTTGTTTCGCTAACAAAGCAAGGGTTAACAGCCAAACAAAACTCAAGACTTATTGCCCTGATTCTGTAGTTTACAGAAACACCCCATATGTGGTGGTAAACTGCTGTACGGGCACACGGCAGGGCGCAGAAGGAAAGGAACGCTATATGGTTTTTGGAAGGCAGATTTCACTGGGATCATTTTAAGTTGCCATGTCTCATTTGCACCCCTAGAGTAGAAACTCCAAAAAAAGTGACCCCATTTTGGAAACTACGGGATAGGGTGGCAGTTTTGTTGGTACTATTTTAGGGTACATATGATTTTTGGTTGCTCTATATTACACTTTTAGTGAGGTGACCAAAAAATAGCTTTTTTGGCACCGTTTTTATTTTTTGTTTTTTTACGGTGCTCCTCTGACAGGTGGATCATGTGATATTTTTATAGAGCAGGTTGTTACGGATGTGAAATTACCAAATATATTTTTTGGGTTGTTTGTTTCAGTGTTACATAAAGCATTAAAAAAAAAAAAAAAAAAAGATTTTTTAGTGTCTCCATATTGTGAAAGACAGTTTTTTTGGGCGACTGTCTTATGTAGCTCATGACGGTTTGATTGGCACTATTTTAGGGTGCATATGACTTTTTGCTCGCTTGGTATTATACTGTGATGTAAGATGACAAAAAAATGGCTTTGACAGCTTTTATTTTTTTAGTGTTCACCTGAGGGGTTAGTTCATGTGATATTTCTATACAGCAGGTTCTAACGGACGCAGCGATACCCAATATGTATACTTTTTTTTTAAAAGTTTTACACAATAAATGCATTTTTGAAACAAAAACATAAAAAATCATGTTTTAGTGTCTCCATAATCTGAGAGCCGTAGTTTTTTTTGACGATTGTCTTAGGTAGGGTCTCGTTTCTTGCGGGATGAGATGACTGTTAGATTGGTATTCTTTGGGGGGCATATGCATTTTTGAACGCTTGGTGATGCACTTTTTGTGATGTAAGGTGGCAAGAAAAGTGATTGTTTTAACACAGTTTTTATTTTTCTACGGTGTTCAGGTGAGGGGGTGGATCATGTGACATTTTTATAGAGCCGGACGGACGCGGCAATACCCAATATGTCTGTTTTTACAATTTTATGTGTTTTAGGCCTCATGCACACGACCGTTGTTTGTTTCCGCGTCCGTTCCGTTTTTTTTCACGGATAGGATGCTTCCCCATTCATTTCAATGGGTCCGTCAAAAAATGCGGATGGTCAACAGTTTTTGTTCCGCATCCGTCGTCCGTGTTTACATTCTGTCAAAAAAATAGAGCATGTCCTATTTTTTTCACGTTTGCGGACAAGGATAGGCATCATTACAATGGATCTTACAAAAAAAACGATCTTACAAAAAAACTGATTTTTTGACGGACGCAAAATTTGCGGATGTAGCGGACGTGGAGGCAGGCAACGCTCGTGTGCATGTAGCCTTATTCTGTGAAATTGTAATTATTTTTTACTTGAACTTTTTTTTTTTTAATTTATTTATTATGAAAAACACTTTTTTAACTTTTTTTTTCCTCCCACTCTGGGACTTCAACTTCTGGGGTCTGATCCCCTCTGCATCCTGTATCGTAATGCACTGACGGTCACCGATGCCGGCGTATGCAGCAGGGGCCCGGCTGTTGGTGACTGCCGCGTTCGTGCCGCGGATCGGAATAGCGCAGCTCCTGCACCCGCCCAATCCGCCCACCGGGGTCCGGTTTAAGTGACATCCATCAGAGCCGTACATGTACGGCGGGGGTCCTTAAAGGGCATCTGTCAGCAGATCTGTCCCGGTGAACCTCACTGACCTGTTACATGTGCCCTTTAACGCCCTGTCATGCTGAGAGTTGTAGTCCTATTAATGAAAGATGGCACAGAGGGTATAATAAACGCCCGTGCACAAAACATCTGATTCAACACTGGGATTTAATCAGGGACAGGTCTCCGCTGATAACAGGGAGCAATAGCTTACATTCAACTGCCTAAAGGCAGAGGGCCCCTTTATATGGCCATAGGCACATCAGCACTGCCCTCCATGGTGACTAAACCTTACCCATACAGGACACAAAACCATCACCACACCGCTGTCACCTCCAACTGCGCGCGGAACTACAAGCCCCAGCATGCACACGTACCCCAGGACCCTGCTGGAGGTGATTCCCAGCTTAGGGGCCAGTCTCTTCAGTGTCTCCGACTCCATGACCGGATCAGCAGCAATGCTCTGGAGATTTCGCGGGAAAAACTGAGCAGTCACCAATAAAAAAAAAAAAAAAAGGGGCTCTGATAGCCCCGCCCACAAAAAGTTATCATTGGTCGGCGAGGCAGCCAATAGAAACTCGTGCGGTAGCGTTCGAAAAAGGAAGTGAGGGCGGTGCGCTCCCAGCATGCACAGCGCGCTGCTGGTTATGCCTCGACAGTATGTAAATGAGCGTTCCAGAGCCGTCACGTGATAAGTCAGAGACCGGAAATCAGGAGTCATGCACTGAGCAGCAGGAGGGCTGTGGCTGACAGAGGTGACATGGAGCTTCCTCTGAATGAGGCTGCCCGGGAGGTTTATGTGGAAGTACGATGTTTATATTGTGTCCAGGGCCCCATACGTCAGTGTACCCCCATAACAATGGCTGATTGCCTCTAATATAATACTGACGCCCACAAAACCAAAGTGGGTGCCCCAGACCAATGTCAGGTGTACCCCACAAATAGACTGCGGAAGCCCCAAATCCAGTGCTCCCATAGCAATGCCTCTCCATAAAATTTAAGAGACCCCAAAAACCAAAGTGGGTGCCCCCTCCCCAACCAAATCTAGTGACACCATAAATAGGCCCAGGCTATGCCCATTATATTCTGAAATAGGCAGGCCCCACATATAAGTGGAGAGGAAACTGGGGGTGAGGCAATCAGGGGGGCAGAGGTAGCAGCTGACTCGTGGGGGGGGGGGCATGTCCTCTCCGCCACATATACAAGACCTCAGTATTATAAAGGACCATTGTTATGTTGGGGCCCCTGTTACTGATTTGCATGGGTGCCACTACCTCTTTGAACAGCTGATCGGCCTGGATTCGGACCCCCCCAGCGATGACCCGTCCTGAGGATAGGTCATCAGTACCTTTGCACTGTAAAACCCCTTTAAGTACCTGCTCGGATTGAAACCCATGGCAGTTCACAGCTGAAGTGGATTTCAGTCACCATTAACGCCAGAAAAACGGATGGCCGCTCCCCCTATTTTAGAAAAGTGGTGAGGGCGGCTGTACAACGACATTAGCGCAGATACATTTTGTGCGAATGGTGTTCAAAAAGTCGCAAGGCCAGAAAACGGATAAATCTCCTCCACTGTGTGCAAAAAAACACCACAAAAACTGCACCAAAAACCACAGGTGAAAATAAAAATCCCAGTGCATATTACAGCAGCAGCAGCATGTCTTCCCACTAAAAGTCAGGTGCGTGGGGACCCTCAGGCTGGGGTGCCACAGTTTTGGGTTTTTTTTTAAAGTGATTTTAGGCAGAAAAAATGCCGCCTTCGAGATGAAATCCATTGTTGTTTTTGCTCCTGCTTGAAAACTTGAAAAAAAAGCCACAAACCCCCCCCCCATAAACATGCACTGAAACACTATTTGTAAAAATAAAAATAAAAAAATAAGAATCCACAGGATGAGTGATAAGAGTCTGATCAGTGTGGATACGACTATTGAGACCTCCATAGATAACCGAGATCGGGGCACCAGAGTAAACGGAGCGGCAGCCAAGCATCTGCACTGAGATGAATGGAGCAGCAGCCAAGCATCTGCACTGAGATGAATGGAGCAGCAGCCAAGCATCTGCACTGAGATGAATGGAGCAGCAGCCAATGATCTGCACTGAGAGGAATGGAGCGGCAGTCAAGCATCTGCACTGAGGGGAATGGAGCGGCAGTCAATGATCTGCACTGAGATAAATGGAGCAGCAGCCAAGCATCTGCACTGAGGGGAATGGAGCGGCAGTCAAGCATCTGCACTGAGATGAATAGAGCGGCAGCCAAGCATCTGCACTGAGAAGAATGAAGCAGCAACCAATGATCTGCACTGAGATGAATAAAGCAGCAGCCAAGCATCTGCACTGAGAGGAATGAAGCAGCAGCCAAGCATCTGCACTGAGATGAATGGAGCAGCAGCCAAGCATCTGCACTGAGAGGAATGGAGCAGCAGCCAAGCATCTGCACTGAGAGGAATGGAGCAGCAGTCAAGCATCTGCACTGAGATGAATAGAGTGGCAGCCAATGATCTGCACTGAGATGAATGGAGCAGCAGCCAAGTATCTGCACTGAGAGGAATGGAGTGGCAGCCAAGCATCTGCACTGAGTTGAATGGAGCAGCAGTCAAGCATCTGCACTGAGATGAATGGAGCGGCAGCCAGGCATCTGCACTGAGATGAATGGAGCAGCAGCCAATGATCTGCACTGAGATGAATGGAGCAGCAGCCAATGATCTGCACTGAGATGAATAGAGCAGCAGCCAATGATCTGCACTGAGATGAATGGAGCAGCAGCTAATGATCTGCACTGAGATGAATGGAGCAGCAGCCAATGATCTGCACTGAGATGAATAGAGTGGCAGCCAATGATCTGCACTGAGATGAATGGAGCGGCAGCCAAGCATCTGCACTGAGGGGAATGAAGCAGCAGCCAATGATCTGCACTGAGATGAATGGAGCAGCAGCCAATGATCTGCACTGAGATGAATGGAGCAGCAGCCAATGATCTGCACTGAGATGAATGGAGCAGCAGCCAATGATCTGCACTGAGATGAATGAAACAGCAGCCAATGCATCTGCACTGAGATGAATGGAGCGGCAGCCAAGCATCTGCACTGAGAAGAATGAAGCAGCAGCCAAGCATCTGCGCTGAGGGGAATGGAGCGGCAGTCAATGATCTGCACTGAGAGGAATGGAGCAACAGCCAAGCATCTGCACTGAGAGGAATGGAGTGGCAGCGGACATGCATGATCGTTCCTCCAATGTTCTCGTGATCAGTGGGGGCCCAGTGATCGTTCGCTACAATGTATCGGTGCAGGTAAATGGTATGGCGGTCTACACCGGCTCACACACGATGGTCCGAGCCGGATACAACTGTAACAAACCCTCAGCGGTGAGACTTATTGGGTCTGTAGCAGTTTTCGGACCACAAGGGTGTCTCCATTCACTGGCAGCAAGCACAGGTCTCACAAATGGTGAGGAATTTCATACAGTAATGCACAATTCATTCAACCATCTCTTACATCTAACTCTGGGAAAGCCGGGTGACAACCCAGGCGGCCAGCATGTCCCACAGGGGTTGTCACCCAGCTTTCCCAGCGTCCAGAATGTCATGTATGGCTACTTATGCATCAGCACAGTCAAAAAGTTGTCATGGCAACCATTTCAGTCATAACTCAGCTTTCCAGGGGCCCATTAGGCGCCAGTGGCCCTGTTCCTGCTGTTTTGTAGTGTAATCTGTCAGTTCATGAGATAAATTATCCTGAACATACCCCTCTGCCCACATCACCCGTTAGACTGAGGGGGGGCACGGCCTAGCGCACATCTGACAGGACGGTGCCCGCCTAAAGGGCTGGTCAGGGCTGCTGTGCGGTGATTGGTTACACCCGCTGTCCATCATCTGTGCCGCATCCAATCAGCTTAGGGCACCGTTCGCTACGGAAGCTGGCCAATGACCAGCCTGGTATTTCAGAGCAGGGCGGGGCCGTGCCTGTAAGGTCACATGACTGGAAGCAGAAGCTGAGGCATCATGGTGAGATTTGGGGTGTCTGATCCCCGAGGTGCTAAGGGCTCAGGTCGGGGGGTGACAGTGGGAGCTGCTGGGTGTTGTGCTGCGGGCTGGGAGGGTGGTGGTTCTGTCATAGACTGGGAATTAGGCTGCTGGGCGGTGCTGGGCCCAGGCTGCTGTCTAACTGCATGGCCTGTGCCTGTATTCCGGTTTTGGGGGACCCCCACATACAGCAAGGGGAGCAGTACATGATATATGTGTATAGAGAGCAGCAGATACCATGTGGAGATTCAGATTTTGGGTCCATTGCTGCCATAGGGGAAAATAATATGAATTCTTGTCTATACACAGTGTATTATACACTGCATGCTGCTCTGGGGGACTTAATGCTATTCCGCTCCATCTATACTGGGCAAGGTGATGTGGGCAACTTTATTCAACCCCCCCAGGAGTCAATGGAAGTGTCCCTCCAGCGTTGTGATTCTGCACTATAGCCCTGGAATGTACCATTGGTTACACTTTTTGGGGGTTAACATGTGCCTGTCTTCAGGGGACCCCCACATACAGCAGGGGGTGCAGTACATGATATATGTGTAAAGAGAACAGGAGATACTATGTGGAGATTCAGATTCTGGGTCCATTGCTGCTATAGGGGAAAATAATAGGAATTCTTGCCTATACACACCCTATATACCATATACCCAGCAGTATACACAGTGCATTATACACTGCATGCTGCTCTGGGGGCCTTAATGCTATTCCTCTCCATCTACACTGTGCAAGGTGATGTTGGCAACTTTATTCAACTCCCCCAGGAGACAATGGAAGTGTCCCTCCTGTGTTATGATGATCACTGTGTACATACATTACTTATCCTGTACTGATCCTGAGTTACATCCTGTATTATACTCCAGAGCTGCACTCACTATTCTGCTGGTGGAGTCACTGTGTACATACATTACTTATCCTGTACTGATCCTGAGTTACATCCTGTATTATACTCCAGAGCTGCACTCACTATTCTGCTGGTGCAGTTTCTGTGTATATACATTACTTATACTGTACTGATCCTGAGTTACATCCTGTATTATACTCCAGAGCTGCACTCTGTACATACACATCTTTGTTTGTAAATGAACAAACAAATAATTAATTCTTGGCCCTAACGAGGAGTCCTCCAGAGTAGGAGTTCCCCTTTATAAAGGGGCCTCAAGCAGTGTCTTTAAACCCTATTATGTCAGTGACAGGTTTTACTATTATGTGTTGAGGTTTCTGCAGTATATTGGTGCAGGTTCACCAGGGAGAGAGTTTGCGGCCGTCAGACAGTGTTTCCTCTAAGCCTCTGCTGAGCGGGGTCGGGTCAGAGCTGGGCACAGCGCCATCAAAGGTGCCATCCGTACATTACAGTGTAACCCCTGCACCATCCCGTACATTACAGTATAATCTCTGTACCATCCCGACCCGTACATTGCAGTATAACCCCTGCACCATCCCGTACATTACAGTATAACCCCTGCACCATCCCGTACATTACAGTATAATCCCTGCACCATCCCGTACATTACAGTGTAATCCCTGCACCATCCCGTACATTACAGTGTAATCCCTGCACCATCCCGTACATTACAGTATAATCCCTGCACCATCCCGTACATTACAGTATAATCTCTGTACCATCCCGTACATTGCAGTATAACCCCTGCACCATCCCGTACATTACAGTATAACCCCTGCACCATCCCGTACATTACAGTATAATCCCTGCACCATCCCGTACATTACAGTGTAATCCCTGCACCATCCCGTACATTACAGTATAACCCCTGCACCATCCCGTACATTACAGTATAATCCCTGCACCATCCCGTACATTACAGTATAATCTTTGTACCATCCCGTACATTACAGTATAATCCCTGCACCATCCCGTACAATGCAGTATAACCCCTGCACCATCCCGTACATTACAGTGTAACCCCTGCACCATCTCGTACATTACAGTGTAACCCCTGCACCATCCCGTACATTACAGTGTAACCCCTGCACCATCCCGTACATTACAGTGTAACCCCTGCACCATCCCGTACATTACAGTATAACCCCTGCACCATCCCGTACATTACAGTATAATCTCTGTACCATCCCGTACATTACAGTATAATCCCTGCACCATCCCGTACATTACAGTATAACCCCTGCACCATCCCGTACATTACAGTATAATCTTTGTACCATCCCGTACAATACATTATAATCCCTGCACCATCCCGTACATTACAGTGTAACCCCTGCACCATCCCGTACATTACAGTGTAACCCCTGCACCATCCTGTACATTACAGTATAATCCCTGCACCATCCCGTACATTACAGTATAATCTCTGTACCATCCCGTACATTACAGTATAATCCCTGCACCATCCCGTACAATGCAGTATAACCCCTGCACCATCCCGTACATTGCAGTATAATCTCTGTACCATCCCGTACAATACATTATAATCCCTGCACCATCCCGTACATTACAGTGTAACCCCTGCACCATCCCGTACATTGCAGTGTAACCCCTGCACCATCCCGTACATTACAGTATAATCCCTGCACCATCCCGTACATTACAGTATAATCCCTGCACCATCCCGTACATTACAGTATAATCCCTGCACCATCCCGTACATTGCAGTATAATCCCTGCACCATCCCGTACATTGCAGTATAATCCCTGCACCATCCCGTACATTGCAGTATAATCCCTGCACCATCCCGTACATTGCAGTATAACCCCTGCACCATCCCGTACATTACAGTATAACCCCTGCACCATCCCGTACATTACAGTATAATCCCTGCACCATCCCGTACATTGCAGTATAATCTCTGTACTATCTCGTACAATACATTATAATCCCTGCACCATCCCGTACAATGTACAGTATAACCCCTACACCATGCAATACGATGTACATATAATCCATACACCATGCCATACAATATAAACAATAACCCCACAGTGTAGGTGTTATACTGTATATTTTACGGCGTGGTGCCTGAACTAGGACTGGGCGATATGGCCTAAAATCTATATTGCGATATAATTTGAAGCATGTGCGATAACGATATATATCACAATATATTATTCTCTGGTCACCTAACGCAGTCGGGCGATATAGACAAAATCTATATCTTTGCCCAAATTCATATCTTTTATATCGCCCACACCTAGTCTGAACTATACTGTATATTGTACGGCATGGTGCCTGAACTATACTGTACATTGTACGGCATGGTGCCTGAACTATACTGTACATTGTACGGCATGGTGCCTGAACTATACTGTACATTGTACGGCATGGTGCCTGAACTATACTGTACGTTGTACGGCATGGTGCCAGAACTATACTGTATATTGTACGCATGGTGCCTGAACTACTACTGTATATTGTACCGCATGGTGCCTGAACTATACTGTATATTGTACCGCATGGTGCCTGAACTATACTGTATATTGTACCGCATGGTGCCTGAACTATACTGTATATTGTACCGCATGGTGCCTGAACTATACTGTATATTGTACCGCATGGTGCCTGAACTATACTGTATATTGTACCGCATGGTGCCTGAACTATACTGTATATTGTACCGCATGGTGCCTGAACTATACTGTATATTGTACCGCATGGTGCCTGAACTATACTGTATATTGTACCGCATGGTGCCTGAACTATACTGTATATTGTACCGCATGGTGCCTGAACTATACTGTATATTGTGTGGCATGGTGTCTGAACTATACTGTATATTGTACGGCATGGTGCCTGAACTATACTGTATATTGTACGGCATGGTGCCTGAACTATACTGTATATTGTACGGCATGGTGCCTGAACTATACTGTATATTGTACGGCATGGTGCCTGAACTATACTGTATATTGTACGGCATGGTGCCTGAACTATACTGTATATTGTACCGCATGGTGCCTGAACTATACTGTATATTGTACCGCATGGTGCCTGAACTATACTGTATATTGTACCGCATGGTGCCTGAACTATACTGTATATTGTACCGCATGGTGCCTGAACTATACTGTATATTGTACCGCATGGTGCCTGAACTATACTGTATATTGTACGGCATGGTGCATGAACTATACTGTATATTGTACGGCATGGTGCCTGAACTATACTGTATATTGTACGGCATGGTGCCTGAACTATACTGTATATTGTACGGCATGGTGCCTGAACTATACTGTATATTGTACGGCATGGTGCCTGAACTATACTGTATATTGTACGGCATGGTGCCTGAACTATACTGTATATTGTACGGCATGGTGCCTGAACTATACTGTATATTGTACGGCATGGTGCCTGAACTATACTGTATATTGTACGGCATGGTGTCTGAACTATACTGTATATTGTACGGCATGGTGCCTGAACTATACTGTATATCAGGGCTCGACAAATCCCAGGTCGCCATGGCGATCAGGAATTTGGTCCTGGCGCCTGGGTATTTGCCAGCCTGCGGCAGATGGGATCGTACCGCTGGGGGAGAAGAAGCGGCCGGGGATGGAGGGCAGTGCGACACTTGTGCTACCCCCGGCTGCGAACTGCCAGAGCTCCAGCGTCAACTCCGTGCTGCTGCTGAGGAGGAGACGGCGGCTGAAGAGGAATCTGTCCGCGCCCCCGGCTCTTCCTCCACCCTGGGGCCTGGCACCCGCAGCCTGGACAGGAAGACCCTGCTGAAGTACAGGCAGTGGGTGCAGCTGCAGGAGAGGGAATGGGTGCGCGGAGTGGCTGCCTGCAGATCTACGAGCGCCACTCGTCCCCCAGGCCTCAGGAGGCAGCTAATCCGGGGTGCTGAGGGTGCTGGGCCAGGCCCCTGAGGCGGGCACCAGCAACGAGCAGGCTGAAGTGTTCTCGGGCTCTGTCTGGAACCTGGGTAGAAACACCTCACAAGCTGAGCCGCCCGGGCACGGACTGCTGGGACACAGAGGAGGCGAATGGGCTGCACCTGGAAAACACGGACCTCCGGCGCCTGCAGTCACCGTCCCTGCCCGGCCGCGGAGCCATGGCCAGCCGCAGGGCACCCTGTACGTGCGGCGCCACGGGGAGAGCAGCCGCAGGCTGGAGCCGCATGAGAAGCTGCTGCTGGTGCAGAACGATTATCTCTTCCAGCTGGGCTTCCGAGACCTGTGCAGGAGGAGGGCAAGGAGCCCAAGATCGGCTGCCTCATCTGCTTCTATGCAGGTAGATGGCAGATGCCATGCTGAGGATAGGGACTGGCACTGACAGAAGGGAGCTACTATAGATTAGGTCCTCACACCTAGAGCAGTGCTGGGCATAACAACTCAGTGACTGGTATCAGATTAAGAAGAAGCATAAGGTGGCACAATGGCTCCTGGAGTATTGGAAAGGATGCATGAGTTGGCATAACCATGGCTCCTAGAATATGCAGACTGGTTTTAGGGACCTGGCATGAGTTGACATTGAGGACAGTTCTACAATCTAGACAAGGGCCTTGCTTCTCCAAGTGACTGACATGAACATTGCAGTGTAGTGAAGGAGACTTAGTGACCAGGTGGCACTGCCTGGAGTCCTACAGTCAGGAAAGCTGGTGGGCACCTTCTGTTGATTATGTTGTGCCATTGACTTCTGGAATCTGGAGTCCAGGGTTACTCTACTCTAATGGCAGTAATAGTTTTTTTTAATAATAATAATAATGGCAGTTATAATAGTAAAAAAAGGGAAAAAAGAAAGTATAATGTAAATTTTACATTATACTTTCCTTTTTTTCCCTTTTTTTAACTATTTTTACTGCCATTATTATAACTAATAATAAAATAAAGCTTTATAAGGTTTAAAAAAAAACAAAAAAAAAACGGCTCCTAACTTTTTTAGCTGGCTCCTAGATTTCAAGAAAATATGTCAAGCCCTGCTGTATATTGTACCGCATTGCTTCACCTGACACTGCCATGGCTCGCCCGACGCTGCCATGCACAGGTCAAGGATAGTACTGTTCTATCAGGGGCCAGCTGTTCCGTTCCGCAAAAAACGGAATCCGTATTTTTGGCTGATCCTTTTTTGCGGACCACAAAATACTGAAAAAGCCATACGGTCGTGTGCAAAAGGCCTTAGGAGGATTACAGTAAAAAAGGGGGTTATGAAAACAGGCAAGGGAATTAAAAGAATGTTTCCTTGACGGGGGCTACCCCGGAGGGATGTCGGACCCGGCGATGGCAAAAGCAGGGAGGTTTTCCCAACATGACTTGCAGGAAGAAAGAAATCATAAGTGATGAAAAGGAGAATAGAAATATTTTGTCTTTTCCTTCAAGTTTGGCTGACACCATGCGTAGGGTCATTTATAAGAACCGGGACATCTTGAGGAAGGACAGAATATGGAAGTAAAACCCTTAGTAGCATTTAGCAGGAGCCGCACTGTCAAAGATAAAGTGGTGAGAAGTCAATATGCGGGGAGCGTAGAGATAATTGGCTGCAGAAGAGCCGACCTAAGGGAAACTAAGTGTGGCAGCGGTTCCTTCTGCAAGTTTAATTCGCAGAGTAAGATTCTCAGTTTAGGGGGGATTCAACACAAGGTTCATGATCTTATTACCTGCAGAAGTTCGTTTGCAGTCTATCTGCGGTCGATCTCCTATAGGGAAACGATTAGGGGACTGTTTGAGAGAGTCCGAGAGCATGCCAACTCCGTGAGATCAGGGAAAGGCTGCCCCAGCTTGATTGAACACGTGAGAGAAGCGCAGGGGGCAGCGTTGAGTCCCTTAGATGTGCAGGCATCGAGACAGTACCTAGCCCACCGCAGCGACTGCTGCTGCAGAGAGAAGTGGGTCCTACGTGCGGGTGCTTTAGGGCTCATGCACACGACCCTTGTTGTTTCGCGGTCCGTTTTTCACGGATCCGTTGTTCTGCATCAGAGTTTTTTTTCTCTGATTTAAGTCCTCTTCAGTTCCGTTATTGCACAAAACGTATCCGTATGGTTTCCGTATTTAATCAGTTTTTTGCTGATCGGAAATGGAAACAGTAACTTATTAATCACCAAACACATGAGTAATATGGGCTGCGTATAGCATTTCTACAGTATGGATCCGCAAAATACGGATGCGTTCCGTATTTTTTGAGGGCCCGTTGACTTGAATGGGGCCTCTGACCATGATTTGCGGACAATAATAGGACATGCACTACTTTTTTGCGGAAAGGCCATGCAGAGAAACGGAAACAGAATGCACACGGAGTAACTTCCGTATTTTCCACAGCCCCATCGAAGTGAATGGTTCCGCATACGGGCCGCACAAAAAACGGAACGGAAGCGGAAAGAAAATTTGTTCGTGTGCATGAGCTCTTAATGACCGAAACGATCTAAGTGTTTCCTTGTAAGATCACTGTATATGTGTATTGTTTCTAACAGTGTTTGTTTGCTGTATTGATTGACGTCTTGGCAGTACTGGGGTCATGGGATGACCTGCGCCGCGAGACGCTTAAGAAGCAGCACGGAAACGTGCTGATGCTTAGTGGCCTGAGGAAACGCGTTTGTGCGAAACGGCTGTGGCCGCTAGCTTATGTGATTGATATGCATGCCGCACCAGCCTGTACTTACTGAAGCATTGGTTTTCTGAATAAAGGAATCCTCCCCTTACAGTGGTGAATGCCGCCCGCTTTATTACTCTGCCATACGCAAGGGCCCGCCTTATGAGGCTGCCATGCGCAAGGGCCCGCCTTATGAGGCTGCCATGCGCAAGGGCCCGCCTTATGAGGCTGCCATGCGCAAGGGCCCGCCTTATGAGGCTGCCATACCCACTACTATATATACTATATACATATTACATACACAGCTCTACCTCATACCCATTACACAGATAGTTTACTATATACACATTACAATAGACCGGTTACACTGACATAGCCCTGCTTTATACACACCTTTCATACATACAGTACCTCTTCATTCTCCACCAGCACAGCCTGAGTTCCCCTAACTCCTCCCACACATGGCTGATCACATGACTGTGACATCACCACAGGTCCTGTAACCACAATGTAGTGTTTATTCCAGTCTGTGGAGCTGCTCCTGGTGAAAGAGATGTCCGTGAGGGGCGGTGCTTCTCGGGAGGGGGGGGGCGGGGCTTCATGTGTGTCGGACCTTGCAGCTTCTGATACACATAAAATTACGTATGAGTCTTTTTCCAGGGAGTAAAATGGCCTGAACAGACGTCTTATTACGCTTGTACAGGCGTTATTGCGACCTCTGGGTACAAATCTGCTGACCTATTCCTAGGATTTGCCATCGGTGTGTGATTGGTGTGGTCTGATCTCCACCGATCACGGGATCGAAGGGACGGATAACAGCGTCACTTTTGTGTCTGGTCAGCATGTGCTACTTCAGTTCAGCTTCACTTCATTAAGGCTGGCCAGGGACAGCATGCGGATGATGGGGGTGGGGTGTCTGGTCTGGTACATCTTTCAAAAACTTCTGCAAACCTTAGTGGGAAAATGCTGCAGCACTGGGTTTGCGGATTCCACTGAAAGTGCAGGATAACCTGAAATTAATGTAGCCATGTCCAGCTTAAAGAGGCTCTTTATTTGTAAAAATTGATGACCTATCTCTAGGATTGGCCATTGGTGTTTGATTGGTGTGGTCTGACCTCCTCCGATCACTAGAGCAAAGTGTCTCAATGGAACGACCTTACCTAGCTACAGCTCTACTCTTCTTCATGGACAGTGTCAGGTACTGCAGCTTAAATGCACTACAGTAAAGCCTAGATGTAATACCGGGCGCAGCACACAGATGATGGGGGTGCTGTACCTGGTAAATTGTCTATGAAAAATTCCAACATTCTTTAGAGGACGAAGTGTACGGTAAGAAGACCCCAAATAAAGTGTCAGATACCCTCCCAGGACTTATTACCAGCATTGGTCAATACTTCCATTTTCATGTTTTTGTAGTGTTTTTTTTTATTTTTTATTAATATGTATTGTTTTTTCCCCCTCTTCAGCCAACCACACAGCAGTCCCCTCAGGATGAACAGGAAAAACTTTTGGATGAGGCGGTCCAAGCAGTGAAAGTTCAGTCCTTCCAGATGAAGAGATGTCTGGTGAGTGGAATGTACAAGAGGCGACACTTGGGTTGTGGGAGGCGTCAATATTTTCACTGACCTGAACACTGACATTCCTCCAGTGCATACATTACTTATCCTGTACTGATCCTGTTATATCCTGTATTATACTCCAGAGCTGCACTCACTATTCTGCTGGTTCAGTCACTGTGTAAATACATTACATGACTTCTCCTGTACTGATCCTGTTATATCCTGTATTATACCCCAGAGCTGCACTCACTATTCTGCTGGTGGAGTCACTGTGTACATACATTACTTATCCTGTACTGATCCTCTTTTACAACCTGTATTATGCTCCAGAGCTGCACTCACTATACTGCTGGTGCAGTCACTGTGTATATACATTACTTATCCTGTACTGATCCTGAGTTACATCCTGTATTATACTCCAGAGCTGCACTCACTATTCTGCTGGTGGAATCACTGTGTACATACATTACTTATCCTGTACTGATCCTGAGTTACATCCTGTATTATACTCCGGAGCTGCACTCACTATTCTGCTGGTGGAGTCACTGTGTACATACATTACTTATCCTGTACTGATCCTCTTTTACAACCTGTATTATGCTCCAGAGCTGCACTCACTATACTGCTGGTGCAGTCACTGTGTATATACATTACTTATCCTGTACTGATCTTGAGTTACATCCTGTATTATACTCCAGAGCTGCACTCACTATTCTGCTGGTGGAGTCCCTGTGTACATACATTACTTATCCTATACTGATCCAGAGTTACATCCTGTATTATACTCCAGAGCTGCACTCACTATTCTGCTGGTGGAGCCACTGGGTACATACATTACTTATCCTGGACTGATCCTGAGTGACATCCTGTATTATACTCCAGAGCTGCACTCACTATTTTGTTTATTTAGCGGAACTCCTATAGTGATGACCCTACAGAGACGAGAGCAGCGATGGTTCCACACACAGTACACGTCACAGGGGGCGCTCTGCGCAGATGAGTGATGGGTGATCGTCCTCTCACCCTGTTTTTGGGTCCTTTATCGCGTTAGTTCAGTTGTGATTCCATGCCGCCCCAGACTGTACTAGAGGATCTCCTGCCTCGTCTGCTGGGATATTTGCTTCGGTGACAGAACTGATTCTCACCGGTGAAGTGTGGGAGAGACGATCTGTTTCAGGGTTCCTCCCCAGAGAAGCACTGCCATCATTTCTGATGGTTTTCTGCAGCATTCAGTCCTCCGGGACCCTGTACGTGTCTAAATCCTGTTGTATTTCCTGCCTCGGCAGTTTTACCCGCTGCAGCCGTAAAACCTTGTATGACAAGTGAACTGCCTACCGCCCTTAAAGGGACAGTACACCTAACAATGTATTGGTGATATTTGTCCTGTTAGTGGGGTCTGACCACAAAGCTGTGGAATGTATGGTAGAGCTGACCCCTCCTCAATGGTCAGAAAAGTTGTAGAACTAATTCCATCCATTTTAATTTTTTTTATTTTTTTTTTAAAGCGCAGTGTTTTTCCTGCACATCCAGTGCCATCTTGGTTGGACGCAGCCTATTTTTCTGTCATTATTCCATTGATTATAATAAATTCTCCAGATTTATTATAATCAGCTTTGCATATTGATGAGCGGCCCCTTGTGCGGGCGCCGGCTGTTCAGATTTTCGGGGATTGTTAGAAAGCTGTCTTCTCCTCTGAAAACCCATCGGACCTTTAGTAACGTCGGGTTACGTTGGCGAGCCTATTTATTTTAATAGAGCGCAATGAATTAAACCACAAAACATGCTGAAATCCATGCCTGTCTTATCAATCCTCATCTGCCTAATTTCCCACGGGACAGCGCCGAAAATTGTTCTCCTAATCAATGTAAATCACTGTGCCAGCGTCTATGCTGGCAGACTGAAATTAACCGCCATGAGATATAGCCGGCGATCAGCCCAGCCTGTCACATCCCACCCCACAATACTTTTTGATTATTCCAGAAGTGTCTGATTGCGGGAATATATATTCAATATGTCAGGTAATTAGAAGGGAAGTGCAGCCGCAAATGATGCTAACAATAAGCAGCAAATATTCTCAAGAATAACTACAGTAATAACACTCCGCGTACAAGAACCTAATTACTGTAATAAATAATACTGCTCCTGTGTACAATAATATAACTACTATAATACTGCCTCCTATGTACAAGAATATAACTGCTATAATACTGCTCCTGTGTACAAGAATATAACTACTATAATACTGCTTCCTATGTACAAGAATATAACTACTATAATACTGCTCCTATGTACAGGAATATAACTACTATAATACTGCTCCTATGTACAAGAATATAACTACTATAATACTGCTCCTATGTACAAGAATAGAACTACTATAATACTGCTCCTATGTACAGGAATATAACTACTATAATACTGCTCCTATGTACAAGAATATAACTACTATAATACTGCCTCCTATGTACAATAATATAACTACTATAATACTGCTTCTATGTTCAAGAATATAACTACTATAATACCGCCTCCTATGTACAAGAAAATAACTACTATAATACTGCTCCTATGTACAAGAATATAACTACTATAATACTGCTCCTATGTACAAGAATATAACTACTATAATACTGCTCCTATGTACAAGAATATAACTACTATAATACTGCTTCTATGTACAAGAATATAACTACTATAATACTGCTCCTATGTACAAGAATAGAACTACTATAATACTGCTCCTATATACAAGAATATAACTACTATAATACTGCTCCTATGTACAAGAATATAACTACTATAATACTGCTCCTATGTACAAGAATATAACTACTATAATACTGCTCCTATGTACAAGAATATAACTACTATAATACTGCTCCTATGTACAAGAATATAACTACTATAATACTGCTCCTATGTACAAGAATATAACTACTATAATACTGCCTCCTATGTATAAGAATATAACTACTATAATACTGCCTCCTATGTACAAGAATATAACTACTATAATACTGCTCCTATGTACAAGAATATAACTACTATAATACTGCTCCTATGTACAAGAATAGAACTACTATAATACTGCTCCTATGTACAAGAATAGAACTACTATAATACTGCCTCCTATGTACAAGAATAGAACTACTATAATACTGCTCCTATGTACAAGAATATAACTACTATAATACTGCTCCTATGTACAAGAATATAACTACTATAATACTGCCTTCTATGTACAAGAATATAACTGCTATAATACTGCCTCCTATGTACAAGAATATAACTACTATTATACTGCTCCTATGTACAAGAATATAACTACTATAATACTGCTCCTATGTACAAGAATATAACTACTATAATACTGCCTCCTATGTACAAGAATATAACTACTATAACACTGCCCTCTGTAGAATAGAATTCTTCTTTGCCTATAATACCATCCTCCCCCCTCCGCTTTTTACGGCACATTACTGTGACATCAGGCGGTCAGTATTTCTCATGTATTTGATGACGTTGTGTCTTCCTCAGGACAAGAACAAGTTGATGGATGCTCTGAAGCACGCCTCCAACATGCTGGGAGAACTCCGCACCTCCATGCTGTCTCCGAAGAGTTACTATGAGCTTTGTATCCTTGCAGATTGTTCTGATGCTTTTTGTTGTCTCCTGGGGTCACATTTGGCATCTTCCTCAGAGTGAAGGTGCAGTGGCTTTTTTAACCTCTTCCTTTACTCTCTGTTATTTCCAGCTTGTTTGTTTTCAGCCTTGCTTTGTCTGTGATCACTCTCCACCCGCAGCGACAACTCTTCATTGCTTATTTGCAGGTAATTGTAGGTCTCGAGCCGGGCGTCTTGATTGCCTTTGGGTCCATCATGCTCTTGAAAGCCGCAAAGCCGCCCTCACTTCTTCATATTGTTACGTTCAGGGCATCAGTCGATGATGGCGTGTTACATTATTTCATCCGTGTAGCCTGGGGCCCTCTTGATGTAGCGACTTCTGCTTCGTTGTAGAGGTCGGGGTTACAGCTTTCACACCCCCAGTCTGAGAGATGCCAGCACAGCACCATGTGGCCGTGCTTGGTATTGCAGTTTTATTCTTTTGAATGGGACTGAGCTGCCCAGAGGCCACGTGGGCGATTAATATGACGCCAATGGTTGTTGCATTCGGCGCCTTCCGTTACCATCTAATTTTTATGTGGAACTCCCGACTATCCCCTGACAAAAATTGTGTCCCTATCATGGCAGATTCGGGCAGGTTGATTTATCCCTTTTGTTCTCAGGGGAGATATGTCACCACCAAAGGTGTCTGTAACTTTTCATGGAGATCACATGCACGCTCAGCCAAGCCGAGTATGCGTGTGTGTAGGAATATATGTTGGCTGGGTGAGTATTTGACCACAGCTGTCTCTTTTGACACTCTACATACACTTGTATGCACGGCTTGGTGGAGTGCATTTGTTTTGTGACCGAGTAGAGGGGAATAGATGGCTCTGAGAACAAAGTGTTCGGGCACAATCCAAATTTTCTCTGCTGTTACAGTCCGGAGGCCCCTGATGCCCATCAGATGATAGGCTGGTCCCGCTAAAATTGGGTTTGGCCTATACTTGCAATGGCAGCTTAGTTTATCTGCAGCACCCCCAGAGGGGAAATAAAGCATTGCACCATAGCTGTCCAAATCATTGGATTCTCTGTGCGATTCAGGAAAGGAAAGGTTCTCCACAGCGAAGGGCCCAGAGGCGACCTGTGCTGAGATGAGCCTCGGGCCCTTCATCATGAACGTCTTTGGGGGTCCAAACCTTGACATGTCTCTGATCCAACAGAGGTTTTTTGACCAAAGTAATTATAGCGTACCTGAAATGTGAGGACCTTAACATGCCCCACCACAGACATGGCCATCTCCGATGAGCTCCATTACCTGGAGGTGTATCTGACGGACGAGTTTGCCAAAGGCAGGAAGGTAGCCGACCTATACGAACTGGTCCAGTATGCCGGGAACATAATCCCCAGGCTGTGAGTATGACTCCCATCATGTTTCCTGTCCTGTGAATGTCCTATTACATTGCCCGAGGGTGTCATTCAGCATTGGCTCCCAGAACTCATCTGAGGTCCCCTGTCTATAGAGGGATCTGCGCTATCCAGATTCCAGGGTTAGTGTCTCACTTGTGCTTTCTCTCCCAGTTATCTGCTGATCACTGTTGGCGTCGTCTACGTGAAAATCCTTTTCCCAGTCAAGGAAAGACATCCTGAAGGATATGGTGGAGATGTGCCGCGGGGTCCAGCATCCGCTAAGAGGGCTGTTTCTACGTAATTACCTCCTGCAGTGCACCCGGAATATCCTCCCGGACGAAGGAGAACCAGTCAAGTAATGAGAATCTTAATTATAGCAGTAACTGTGTTCCTAATGGGGTATTCCTATCCTACAAAGTGATGGTATGTTATGATAGGTGAGGTTCCGAGACCTCTGGGAACCCCACCGATCCTGAGAATGAGGGGAACATATCGCTGGTTTAGGGTACTTTTACATTAGCGGCAGGGGAGTCCATCAGGCTGTTCTTGCGGGTGAACAGCCTGTCGGATCCGTTCTGCCGGTAGTTCACGTGTGCCCCCGGACTGCCGCTCCGTCCCCATTGACTATAATGGGGGTGGGGGCGGAGTTCCGGCGGCAGGTCACGACGAGAGGCCGCCGGACTGAAAGTACGACATGCAGTACTTTTAGTCAGACGGCCTCTCGCCGTGCACTGCTGTGCTGCCGCTGGAACTCCGTCCCCATTATAGTCAATGGGCACGGAGCCGCAGTCCGGGGGCACACGTAAACTAGCGGCAGGACAGATCCGACAGGCTGTTCACCCGCCGGATCAGCCTGACCGACTCCCCTGCCCCTAGTGTGAAACTAGCCTTAGTGCTTGCTTTTTCCTGCTCAGTTTTAGCTCCTGGTCACCTGGCTGTGCAGGGAGTTATAGCCTGCCGCGTTCACTTCTTATACCAGGGGTCGGCAACCTCCAGCGCTCCAGCTGTTGTGAAACTACAACTCCCAGCATGCACGCTTGCTCTTCTCCTCGCAGAACTTTCATAGAAATGAATAGAGCATGCTGGAAATTGTACTTTTACAATAGCTGGAGTGCCGAAGGTTGCTGAGCCCTATCCTATTCAGACAGTGACCAGGAGCGCTGCTCTGCAGGGAGAGCTTAGAAGGTAATGCAGAGCTCAACCTGTTTTGAGGACACTGATGTCCTTTGTCTTGCAGCGAGGAAGTTACAGGTGACATCAGCGACTCCATTGATTTCGTACTGCTGAATTTCGCTGAAATGAACAAGCTATGGGTGCGAATGCAGCACCAGGGCCACAGCCGGGACAAAGAGAAGAGGGAGCGGGAGAGGCAGGAGCTTCGTATTTTGGTGGGAACCAACTTAGTCCGACTCAGTCAGCTGGAGGGAGTCAATGTTGAGCGGTACAAGCAGGTGAGTAGTGCGTGCTTTACGTCTGCAGACTGACGCTAGGGACTAGATAGCGGCCTTGAGTAATGGCGTCTGTTTTCTCACTCAGATTGTGCTCCCTGGGATACTGGAGCAGGTTGTGAACTGCAGAGATGGGCTGGCTCAGGAATACCTCATGGAATGTATCATACAGGTGAGCACTGAGGTTATGACCCCTGACCTACTGCTCTGCTGTGTTAAAGGGGTATTCCAGTTCGATGGTATTATCCCCTATCCATAGGGTATGGGATAAGCATTAGACTCATGAAACTGGGGGCGCCATTTCCGAAATGAATGGAGAGACAGGTTAACCATGTGTTCTTCCACTCTTCATCTCTGTGGGTCTGCGGGAGATAGGTGAGTGCTTGTACTCGGCTATCTCTGACATAGAGATGAATGGAACGGTTGTATGCATTCCCGACCTACCTCTCCACCGATCTAGTAGTTACCCAGTATCTTGTGGATAGGAGATAACGTGATATAAACGGAATACCCCGTTAAAGGGGTTGTCCGGGTTCAGAGCTGAACCTGGACATATCCCCTTCATCCCCCGCTCAGCCCCGCTGACATCAGCATCAGAGCATTTCATACTGATTCCCTCTCTTGACCTGCGCAGAATCGTGCAGTGCAAGGGCTGTTTGTTAATATTATTAAACTGCTAGGCAGAGGCTTCTGCCTAGCAGTGTTCCTGGTGAAGTCACCGGCACTGATGGGCGGGCTTTAGTGCTGCCATAGCTGTTTTACAGGCTAGGCAGCGCTAAAGCCCGCCTCTTAATGCCAGTGACGTCACCAGGCTCACTGCTATGAGAAAGCCTCCGCCTAGCATACCCATGGGGAGCCTGGTACGTCACCGGATCTCCAGAAAAGTCCTTGCAGGACAAGAGAGAGCATTGGAGCATGAAATGCTCCGATGCTCATGTCAGAGGGGCTGAATGGAGGAAGAAGGGGATATGTCCGGGTCTGACCCAGACATCCCCTTTAAGGTGACCATTTCACTTCCAGGATCTTACAAGTAGTCATGTAGCAGAACTCACCTTATCCTCACTTTTTGACAACATTTCAGGTTTTCCCAGATGAATTTCATCTCCAGACACTGAACCCTTTCCTTCGCGCTTGTGCAGAGCTCCACCAAAGTGTGAACGTGAAAAACATCATCATCGCTTTAATCGACAGGTAGGAGTGCAGCCGCCTGCCTAGCATGAGTCGCCTGGTGGGATCTCTCTATGGGGGTGCAAAATGGAAGATAGGTGAGGGTGGGAAGATTGTTCTTCGTGGGTCTCCATCTTCATCCGTTGCATTGTCGCAATTTCGAAGCCAATCTGCATCAAAATCCTCACGTACAACATGCAAATATGTCTGTAGCGGAAGATTATGCTACATCCGAGGGCTCCCTTGTTGACCTAAAACTGAAGAACCCTTCAACCCTATAATAGGTTTTCTCCTGCGACCTCCACATCTGCGGACCTCACGACGCTGTGCCTCTTCTGTCTTTTTTAGGTTAGCCCTGTTCGCACATCGAGAAGATGGACCTGGGATCCCCGCAGACATAAAACTCTTTGACATTTTCTCACAGCAGGTGGCCACAGTCATACAGGTGAGTCAAGTAGAGCCATTGCCCATCTGTTGGCGCCGCTAAATGGCAGATGTGTGGTTAAAACGTGGCTTAGTGGCACTGTCAATAAATACCAATCTTTCTGTGATTGTATTACCTGAAGGTAAGTGTGTACCCCTCCCCCATGGACAAATCATTAGGCTGCTGGATTATCCAGTATTATGGATTTTTGGGCCGTCATAGAATAGCTTTTGATATCCTTGCGATTGGGTGGAATATGGAATGTTACTGTAAATGTCACGTAACGAGAGTCTCCGGATCTGGTTTTAGGGAGTTCAAGATTACCGTGCAGTCCGTCGTCACCCATAGTAATGAGACGAGGACACTGACAGAGATATGGCGGGACATTCTGTCGCCATATGTATTCCTCTCATGGCAGGGCCCGCACACAGAAGGGTTTCCCAGGAATGTCCGCTTCACCAACCTAGGAGTGTGCGGGATGTACAGGCCCAGCTGTAGCCTCTGTGCTGGAGGATGCTATACAGGACCTGTATGCCTTCATGACCACCCTTATCTCATCTTCTATCCGGTCTCGAGGCCTCATCTCATCTTGTATCCAAGCTATAGAGGCTATATCTGACCTTATATCCAGGCTCGAGGCCGTATCTCATCTTGTATCCAGGCTCGAGGCCGTATCTCATCTTGTATCCAGGCTAGAGGCCGTATCTCATCTTGTATCCAAGCTATAGAGGCTATATCTGACCTTGTATCCAGGCTCGAGGCTGTATATCATCTTGTATCCAGGCTCGAGGGCGTATCTCATCTTGTATCCAGGCTCGAGGGCGTATCTCATCTTGCATCCAGGCTAGAGGCCATATCTCATCTTGCATCCGGGCTCGAGGCCGTATCTAATCTTGCATCCAGGCTCGAGGCCGTATCTCATCTTGCATCCAGGCTCGAGGCCGTATCTCCTCTTGCATCCAGGCTCGAGGCTGTATCTCATCTTGCATCCAGGCTCGAGGCCGTATCTCATCTTGTATCCAGGCTAGAGGCCGTATCTCATCTTGTATCCAGGCTAGCCTGGATGCAAGATGAGTGCCTGATGGTGTGGGCACTGCTGTAATACATGGCTGCACTGCCAACATTCGCCATGGCTGCTGGCCTTCCTCTCCCCTTTTAAACACGATTGACTGCCCTGGTGGCTTGTTTAGCGGGACCGATGTCCCTGTGGAGACAGCCTAGGACCAGATACAAGTGTGTCCCTTGTAAAAAGCCTGTGGGGGCTTGTCACTGGCACTACAATTTGACCCTAAAGAAATCTGGGGTTTTAGTTCCTGACATGAAAATGAAAAAAAAAAAAAAAGTGTGGTCCTGAAGGCCAACAATAGCTTGGTCCACAGCGGGTTAAAGGGGTTTCGCTGCGACACATTCCGTATATGAATAGATTGTAATTGCGTCCCACGTCTTCATCTTGATGCTTCTTCCCACAGTCTCGGCAGGACATGCCCTCAGAAGACGTTGTGTCCCTGCAAGTGTCTCTCATTAACTTGGCGATGAAGTGCTACCCTGACCGGGTGGATTATGTGGACAAAGTGCTGGAGACGACGGTGGAGATCTTCAACAAGCTCAACCTTGAACAGTGAGTAGAATAACGGAGCGTATGTGAAAGCTTATAGGGCGAATGTGCCCGACATCCCCTCCAAGTGTCTCATTATAAGTGGTGCTAAATCTTAATAAGACGGTAAGAGCCTGACACCTCAAGCGGCTGTCATGAATAGTTCTGCAGCTTTGTAATGGCCTGTGTGTGTTTTTTTTTTTTTTCTCACCATATCTGCTAGCTGTCAGGGAATAGGAGCATACTAGAGCTAGGAAAATACACCTTGACAAATTACTCACAGCAGAGACTTTGTTACAGTAGTTTCCAGTCCATTCCTCACAATCCTGCATTGTGAATGTGCAGGTAATATCGTCCTGAACTTCAGGGGTTTAAAGCAGGCATCCTCTTAGCAGATTGCGGCTCCCCTAACGATGTGTTAAAACAATCAATTTACTTAAAATGGCTGAAGGCGACTCAATACACACTGCAGTTATAGTCTGATACCTAGGCTGCTCAAAGGCTAAGCACCCTGAAGGAGGTCAGCAGGTTTAAGTAGGCATCCCCCCCCCCCCCTTAGGCGAACTGGAGGGTTGCAGAATTACAGAAGTGGTCCAGTGCTGGGATTCCCCTTTAATCAGTCATTATCGCTTTGGGAATCTGATGATAAACCCATGACGCAGCGCCCATAGAATCGATCAAGCTGCATCCTCCTCTAAGGCTACTTTCACACTAGCATTTTTGCTGGATCCGGCAGGGTTCAGCAAAAACGCTTCCTGATAATACAACAATCTGCATCCGTTATGAAGGGATCCGGTTGTATTATATGTAACATTGCCAAGACGGATCCGTCATGAACTCGATTGAAAGTCAATAGAGGACGGATTCCCTTTCTGTTGTGGCAGATTGTGTCAGAGAAAACGGTTCCGTCCACATTGACTTGCATTGTGGGTCATGACGGATCCGTCTTGCTCCGCATCCCAGGACGGAAAGCAAACTGCAGCATGCTGTGGTTTGCTCTCCGGTATGAGAACGCAACCAAACGGAACGGAATGCGTTTTGGAGCATTGACAATGAATAGGGAAAAACGAAAGCGTTTTTTTCCGGTATTGAGTCGCTATGACAGATCTAAATACTGGAAAATATTAACACTTGTGTAAAAGTAGGCCGTATCTCATCATTAAGTCAGAAAGTCACGGTAAATAGAAAGTCGACTTCGGTAAATAACCGCCAGAGCCGGAACAGAGGCTGCTCAGGGCACAGGCTGGCATAAAACAGGGCACAGTTATTTTTGAGATCACTGTGTGGCAATAATTATCGAAGGGGCACTATTTGTATGTGAACAGGATTTTCTGGAGGACTAGCTGGTTCTGCAGTGTAGTATTTGGGAACATCGGAGGGGGCGTTGTGGTTTCAGCAGGATAGCACTGTGGGGAACCAGGATGCAGAGTCAGCGTCGAGAGGTTGGTAAGGATGTTGGAAAAGTGAACATTGAGATGAGACATGACTGGAAGAAGTTGTCATGGAGGTCTGGACTAGATGGAGAAGAGGAAAGAGAACATCTCTATGAGAGGAGATGTCACCGGATGTAATAGGTATGTAGTGTAGTGCTGTATTCTCCTGTATGTTTGGTAGTGCTGAACGTAATTTTAAAAGTAATAGCTCTCAATAATGGGTCCAAATCTCGTGTCTGCCATTTTGACACAAAGATCATCGCCGTTCTTTCCATCAGCTGCTGACTGAGAAAGGGAACAGAATCTGAGAATATCCTTATTGGTTAACTTTTATCACTGGTCGCTCCCTTTGGTGCACTGTGTTGGAACTAGGGGGGTACTTGGCTTAAAAATATTGGGAAATGCTGCACCATGACGCCCATATTTATAACGACCTGACTTAATCAGAAAACTCTTTAACAAGCTCATCCCCTGGGCGGCTTTTCAGCACCAAAACAAGAATCTATCCTTTCACTGACTTAATAGGGCCTGCATGTAGATGAAATCCTAGCTTCTGAAGGCCACCTCTGAACGTGACCTATTTTCCTCACCTCCTCCGTGTGCTGTCTGTGCAGGCAGCGCCGTGTCATGTACGCAGCCGCTCTGCTCTTATTACGCTCTCACCTCCCCATTCTGCGTCCTATCCAGACCGGCGCCTGTTGACCTCTCTTCGTGGCACAAACAAGTGAATAAATAGCTGGTACATTTAGTTCTCTGCGGCTGGAGCTGAAGGCCGCGTTGCCCCAGGGTCAGATCTCTCTTTTTCTATTTTATTTGTGAGCCGTTCTGTCTGTTCTCGATTCATTTCGTAATTTTACATTAATAATGGGAGAGGACAAAAGAAAGTGTTGCTTAGGAAACCATCTTCTAACGAGCTGCCGTCCTGTCTCTTTATATGGTGACGCTTTTCAAAGGAAAAGTAGATCCTGTATTGTAAAGCAGCATTTCTCAGACGTTCCCTGTCCGGTACCACCTAGTGACCAGAAGTACCAATAGACTACATTCAAGGAAACGCTTTGTCAACACTTCTTTTCGGATTTGACGGAAAGAATAGCACAGCACGCAGAGCGGATCGTCCTGTCAAACACGTAGACGCATTTGGACCCACAGTGGAGGATTGTTACTTTTTAAATTGTTTTCAGCACTGCCAAACATACAGGAGAATACAGCACCACATACCTATTACATCTAGTGGTTCTGCTAATTTTTTTCATTCGGCCCAGACCACGATGATGACTTCTTCCAGCCACGTCTCGTCTCCGCAGTGTTCGGCACACAGACATCTTATGTTCCTCACTTTTCCATCGTCTTCTCAACACGAGCTCTCCGTCGTGGTGCCCCGCAGTGTCTTCCTTCTGCCACCCCCCAATACTGACTAATCCCCGCCCGCAGACAGTGCGGCTAACAGTGGCTATACATTTACCTTTCAGCATCGCCACAAGCAGCGCCGTGTCTAAGGAGCTGACCCGACTTCTGAAGATACCGGTGGACACTTACAACAACATCCTGACTGTGCTGAAGCTCAAGCATTTTTATCCGCTCTTCGAGTACTTTGACTACGAGTCCAGGAAGAGCATGAGCTGCTACGTGCTGAGCAGCGCCCTGGATTACAACACCGAGATCGGCTCTCAGGATCAGGTAAGTGTCTGTGGCGTCCTCCTGCCGCTGTCTCTTGTGCTCTGTGGGCTTCTTCACACCTTGCTTTGCTTTATTGACAGGTGGATGCCATCATGACACTGGTATCGACGCTCATCCAGGACCAGCCAGACCAGCCAGCAGAAGACCCTGACCCTGAAGACTTTGCTGATGAGCAGGGGCTCGTGGGCAGGTTCATTCACCTTCTGAGATCAGACGACCCCGATCAGCAGTACCTGGTAAGGAACATCGGCCATCAGCCTACGTATCAAACAGTGGAAGGCATGCTCAAACTAACGGAGCTAGCTGAGGACAGCGCTCGGTGTCTCCAGCAGTCCCATAGAGAATGAATAGAACAGCAGTGGGCATGCTCTTCCTGCTCCTCCCCACAAACTGCTCCATTTGTACAAGGGCAAGGAACCCCTATTCTTGGACACCCCCCCCCCCCCGATCAGATACGTATCCCGTAACCTGTTGGATTTTAGCTCTACCACTTCACTATCATTAGCAGTGATTTTCGGAGCGCAGGATTGCCCTGTTAAGTCGCACGCCCACAAGGCGCCATGTAGCCCTAGCCTTATAGAGAGCTCTGACCGCTTGTGAAGGCTTGCGGCAGTTTCACAATTCGTCTACAGGGGGCACTGTTTATTAGGGTATAAGATGGAGAAGACTTGACTACTCTTTTCGGATCTGAGGTCACAGTGATCCTGCCGATAGAAACCCCCCTACTCTGATGGGCTGTTTGCTGTGATGTTGTACATATACAGTTCATAGACATCAGGTTATTGCTCCACTGCTATCCCCCCCCCCCCCCTCCACTTAAAGAGATTTTCGGGTTTGAAAGTGTGTTTGACTTTCTAATAAACTTTGTGTTGAACGATTTACAGTATGCATGTTTGCTGTCAGTGAATGAGAACACGTTTGCTTATGTTGAGAGGCAGTAATCCTGTACATACCTAATACTGCTCTCTGCTGAAAGGTAGCTATGATTGTTTCCACTCTAGACAATGCTCTGTGAGCTAAACAGCCTGGACTCCTGACTGATACATTGTAGCAAACCACCAGCTCCTGCTGGTGTGTTCAGCTCGCAGAGTGTTGTCAGGACTGGATAGAAGGGCTCGTTTTGTACAGGATTACCACCTCTGAATGGAAATTCAGATGAATAGTGCGTAATTATAACATAAAGAGGGTAGATTATCAAAATGCACCAGAATTCTGACGCAATTTGCCACAATGGAACTGGCGCACAGAGCGTGCTCTGCTGTTTCCGGAACTCCATAGCGATGACTGGGACTTTCCGGATTGCCGGAAATAGCTGAGCCAGCGCTCGCTATTTTCAGAACTTCCATAGCCGTGAATGAAGGGTGGCCGCTCTTAAGTGGTGTGTTATCCTTCACTTAAGAGGGGGCCGTTCTGGAGGTCGGAGGGGGTCCCGGAGGTGTGATCCGCACCTATCTGACATTGATGGGATATCCTACCGATATGCCGTCAGTGTCTGAGATGAAAATGCCCCTTTAAGCTTTATTTACATAAAACGAGGAAACCCCTTTAACCCCTTGGTGACCCTTGACATACTAGTACGTTATTGCCCACAGAGGCTTGGCGACCTTTACTGTACTAGTACGTAAAGATAATCGGGCGGGCACCAGAAGGGTTGCGCGTGTGATCAGTGCAGGGGCCCGGCAGTCACTGTCAGACGGGCCCTTGCTGTATCGGCAGGCATCAGCGATGTTGGGTACATTAGAGCGTCTTCAAATTGGACATGGTGTCTAAAAACCAGTCCAGCAAAATCTGCCTTCCAAAAACCATATTGCGCTCCTTTTCTTCTGCACCCTGCCGTGTGCCCATGCAGCAGTTTACCACCACATATGGGGTGTTTCTGTAAACTGCACCTAAAGGGTTATAATATCAGTTTTGAATACCTTGAGGGGTTTAGTTTCTAAATTTGGGCCATTTATGGGTGTTTTTTACTACGTAAGCCTCACAAAGTGACTTCAGAACTGAACTGGAGGAACAAGTGGGTTTTGGAAATTTTTTAAAAAATTGCTTCTAAAATTCTAAGCCTTCTAACATTTACAAAATGATGCAAACATGAAGTAGACATATGGGGAATGTTAAGTAATAACTATTTATGAGGTATTATTAGCTGCTTTAAAAGCAGAGAAATTCAAATTTTGAAAATTGCTAATTTTCCCAATTTTTTAGTAAATTTTGTAGTTTTTTTTTATACATAAAGGGGAAATATATCTACTCAAATTTACCAGTCTTTATAGTCTCAGAACGGCTTGGATAAGTAAAAGTGTTCCAAAATTATTAGCGCATAAAGTGACACATGTCAGAGCCGCGAAAAATGGCCTGGTCCTCAAGGGGTTAAGGTCCCCGTTGCTTACAGTTCCCATTGGACCTGTCCTCTTAGCTCTGAATGTGGTTTTCGTGAATGACCCACCAGTACGACCACCATTACTCCCTCTTTGGCACCGTCACCCATAGTCCCTGTAGAAGGGTAAAGTAACGAGGCATAATTGGCACTCAGGACGACTCTTGCGGCTGGAATGGCGGCCATTGTGGTAGATGGTGACGGTATTATTTTCCACTTGATTATAGTGACGGGCTTTGGATGGCATATCCGGCAGATGGCTGCGGACGGTTCCAGCTCTGACTCTCTCACATTTCATGTGTATAATTGCTTCCATTGTGCGCATTTCATAGGATATTGGAAGCCTTGAAAGGAAACGTTTGTGCCGCCGTTCCTGATTCTCCTTCCTAATAATTCAGATTTAATATCCCTTTATCATTTCTGGGATCGCAGTGTGAGTCAGCACAGCGCCGTGCCGGTGACACCAGTAATAAAGTTGTCCACGGCGGCCGCCCTTTACCTCGGAGGTTCCTGAGCCCCTTCCCATGTTATTATTATTTAGCTATAATTATGTATTGCTCCCCTTCCCCGTCGTTTGCAGCCGCTGAAAAAGACGATGACGGTGGGCGTCTTCCTCCACTTTTCTTTCACTCGTCCCACAGGTCCATCTTTTGCTCCTCTGTTTTAAGCATTCTTCTCTCTGGATGGGACCCATAGCGCTGTTCATGCTAATCCTTCTGGGTCTTGACCAAATTCTAGAGCTGCAGTGAATACCGACACAGGCAAAGCCGTAGCATGAGGAGTATACCGGAGATGTGTGCTGTGCGGAGTCTCTGAAAAGCTGTGTGATATCGCCTATGGGCAGAGTGATGGCGACCATTACTAGTTATACTGTGGTCTGCACATCGTCTGGCACACTGCTATGTCTGCAGTCTGGCAGAGTTTGTTGGGAGTTGTAGTATCACAATAGCTAGAGAGCCACGGGCTGCAGAAACTACAACTTCCAGCACATATTGATGTCCTTAGGCTAGTTTCACATCTCCGGCCCTGTGATCCAGCAGCCAGTTCTGGCAGAGAATGCCGGGAATCGGCCAGACACAAACGGCAGCATGCCGCGGTTTCTGTCCGACCGATTCTCGACATATTTGCCCGATTGCGGCATTCCGTCTCCACCTGGCAGACGCGGATCTGGAGAGTTCCGGATCTGGAGAGCAACTAGCCTTAGGCTGCCAGGCCTTATTGAGAGTTGTAGTTTCACACTGCGGGTGATTCACAGTCTGTAGAAACTACAAACCCCAGCATTCATTAATGTCCTCAGTCTGATGGGGCTTGTTGAGGGTTGTAGTTTCACACTGCTGGTGAGTCACAGGCTGCAGAAACTACAAGCTCCAGAATATATTGATGTCGGGCTGCCAGGGCTTGCTGAGGGTTGTAGTTTCACACACCAGGGAGCCAGTGTCTGCAGAATCTACAAACCCCAGCATGCATAGATACTGTCAGTCTGCCTGAACTTGTTGAGGGTTGTAGTTTTACACTGCAGCTGATTCACAGGCTGTAGAAACTACAAACCCCAGCATGCATTGATGTCACCAGGCTGCCAGGGCTTGCTGGGGGTTGTGAGTGAGAGAAGCGTCGCTGAGGAAGCGGGACTGAGCGCTCTGATCCCCGCTGTAGTGTAAGCGAGGTCACAGTCTGTACGCCGGCACCTCTCATCTTGCAGCCGGAAGGTTCGGACTGTCACCTCCTACTTAGACATGCTACTTTGCTTGCTGGCGGTGTTTTTAGCTGCCACCTCCGACACAGCTGACAGCTCGTCCTTGTCATGAAAAGAAGCAATTTCTCCAAAGTGTCCTGTGCGTACCGAGGAAATGACGAGACGTAACGCACACCGCGTTCTGTCTGGTCCAGCCGGCGACCTGTGGGAGGAGAGATTCCGGCACGTACTCTATAATGGAAAACCGATGAGCAGGTATGAACTGTTCTGTCCGCCTGACAACTGGCCCGCGCCTACATGTGCGCTAATGAGTCTGTCAGGATTCTACAACCATGTCCAGACAACCTATGGTCAATGTGTATTTACCAGAGGATCCTCGGCGTTCAGATTTCTGCTCTGGTGATGTGGGGTTTTATTCAGTGGGGCTAAGGGGTGACGTAATGCGGCACTTACTTTGTTTTTTGTGCGGCATGGATTGAAATCTGGAAGTGTAAATTTTTGTTTGCCGGTTAGCGCGGTTGTGGAAGCGCCATTCATTGCCTTGGAGGTGGATTGTCACCGGATTTGATAAGGATTCTGGTTCAGAATCTGTGGCAAAATCTTAATAGCAAGTGAATGGGGCCTCAGAGCGTGGGTGCATATAGCAGCAGCCGCGGTGCAATTTTTAAGTGGATTATTAATGACAAGGTTGCATGTACAAGTTGCACTGTGGCTCATTCTGCTGTAATAGCATGTGAAGGTTGCATGAAGTCACATGGGCAAATTGCATTATGGCACACAGCGCTATATTTGTACGTGAAGGTTGCATGAAGTCGCATGTGCAAGTTGCATTATGGCACACAGCGCTATATTTGTACGTGAAGGTTGCATGAAGTCGCATGTGCAAGTTGCATTATGGCACACAGTGCTATATTTGTACGTGAAGGTTGCATGAAGTCGCATGTGCAAGTTGCATTATGGCACACAGTGCTATATTTTGTACGTGAAGGTTGCATGAAGTCACATGGGCAAATTGCATTATGGCACACAGCGCTATATTTGTATGTGAAGGTTGCATGAAGTCGCATGTGCAAGTTGCATTATGGCACACAGCGCTATAATTGTATATGAAGGTTGCATGAAGTCGCATGTGCAGGTTGCATTATGGCACACAGCGCTATATTTGTACGTGAAGGTTGCATGAAGTCGCATGTGCAAGTTGCATTATGGCACACCACGCTATAATTGTATGTGAAGGTTGCATGAAGTTGCATTATGGCACACAGCGCTATAATTGTATGTGAAGGTTGCATGAAGTCGCATGTGCAAGTTGCATTATGGCACACAACGCTATACTTGTACATGAAGGTTGTATGAAATAGCATGTGCAAGTTGCATTATGGCACACAGCGCTATACTTGTACGTGAAGGTTGCATGAAATCGCATGTGCAAGTTGCATTATGGCACACAGCGCTATAATTGTATATGACGGTTGCATGAAGTCGCATGTGCAAGTTGCATTATGGCACACAGCGCTATAATTGTATGTGAAGGTTGCATTATGGCACACAGCGCTATAATTGTACGTGAAGGTTGCATTATGGCACACAGCGCTATAATTGTATGTGAAGGTTGCATGAAGTCGCATGTGCAAGTTGCATTATGGCACACAGCGCTATAATTGTATGTGAAGGTTGCATGAAGTCGCATGTGCAAGTTGCATTATGGCACACAGCGCTATACTTGTACGTGAAGGTTGCATGAAATCGCATGTGCAAGTTGCATTATGGCACACAGCGCTATACTTGTACGTGAAGGTTGCATGAAATCGCATGTGCAAGTTGCATTATGGCACACAGCGCTATAATTGTATATGACGGTTGCATGAAGTCGCAGACTCGATGTGCAAGTTGCATTATGGAACACAGCGCTAAAATTGTACGTGAAGGTTGCATTATGGCACACAGCGCTATACTTGTACGTGAAGGTTGCATGAAGTCACATGTGCAAGTTGCATTATGGCATACTATAGCCTACTAGCATGTGAAGGTTGCATGAAGTCCCATGTGGAAGTTGCACTGTGGCACAGAAGGCGGTCGTACCTTGATGCAGTGTCATCAGATATGCATTTTTTTTTTTTCATTTGTGTCTGTGGTTCACAATAAATGCCTGCAGCTGTCACTGGTAGTAATGCCGCTATAATTATCCCCATCCCTAAAGGACCCGTGACTTGCACCGCTTCAGAGATCAACCCTCCCGTATGTAATCTAGCCGGGGAGCGGAAGGGCCTCTTCTGAAAATGCTAAGTGATTCATTATCTCGTTCATTACTTATTTAATTGACTTGGATTGAACCAACGGCAACAAGTGGGAATCAACATGGCTTCCAAGTCCCGCTCAGACCGCACCGTAATGAATTCCTGTTTTTTGCCTCCTTCTTTACATTAGCGCGCCTCAGTTTCTTGGATCGAAGACCACAGGGGTTGGCTGCTCGCGGATGTCTTGTACATGCAGCCGAATTCCTTATTCTTCTTACAATTAATCCGCCTCACCATTAGTGAGATTGTGCTTTATCTTGGCTCTCCGAAGGCTGAATGGAAGTAGAACCTTTTGAAAGCTTCTGAATCCCATGCATCCGTGCGTGAAGTATCTCCAGGAGCTGCGCTCTTGCATTCTTAATTGCTTCATTTAGCGCCCTCTTAGGATGCGAAGACGTGGGTTTAATGCCAGAGAAGACTGCAATTTTGCTGTAGCGCTATAGGGTGTTTGTCCCATTATTTTTGTATTAATCATTCAATAGTTCCTTTTTATGTGGAAAATGAGCATTTATTTTTTTTAACGAAGAAAATTGCAGAGCGCTTGGCACCTGAACAATGTGGATTCCTGGTACATTATATGGCAGATTTTATACTCGAGCCGCTGTGTTCTCTGCTAAAAGATGGGCATCAAAAGCGGTTTTTGAATTCTACACCTTTTCAATTGGGGTGTTCCAGTAGGTAACAGTTATTCCCTATCAGATCGGTGGGGGTCCTACTGCTGGGACCCCCACGATCACGAGAACGGGGACTCCGTACTCCCTGCAGCCCCCCTGAAAAGAACAGAGTGGCCAGTGGAGCATGCGACTCCATTAATTTCTATGGGAATTCTGGAGATAGGTGAGTGCTGTACTCGGCTATGTCTGGAACTCCCATAGAAATTAATGAAACAGCCACACGCATGCCCTACAAGCCGCTCCTTTCAGTGGGGATGCAGGGTGTACGGGGCCCCCGTTCTCGTAATAGGTGGGGGTCCCAGCAGTAGGATCTCCTAGTTATCCACTATTGGGACAGCGGGATGCTAATGTGTATAAAGCACTTTGCAATATAGCAGCGCTATATAAGTGCGTAAAAATAAATAAATATCCTGTGGATAGGGGATATGTTTTACCTGTTTGGAATACCCCTTTAACTGCTGGGACTTCCTGCTGTTAGAGAGGGCAGAGGGAGCTGCTGTTAGAAAATAAATTGATTTATGCATGGGGGCATCCTGCAAAATAACCAGGAAGGCACAAGTTTCATGTTCCCATTTTTGAAGTCTCCTGCTTTTTACATTGTTTTTATGGAGCTCAACTGCTGGGACTTCCTGCTGTTAGAGAGGGCAGAGGGAGCTGCTGTTAGCAAATAAATTGATTTATACATAGGGAAATACTGCAAAAGAACCAAGAAAACAAAAGTTTTATGTTCCCATTTTTGAAGTCTCCTCCATTTTAGATTGATTAAATGGAGCTCAACTGCTGGGACTTCCTGCTGTAAGAGAGGGCAGAGGGAGCTGCTGTTAGCAAATAAATTGATTTATACATAGGGAAATACTGCCAAAGAACTAGGAAAACAAAAGTTTTATGTTCCCATTTGTAAAGACTCCTCCATTTTAGATTGATTTTATAGAGCTCAACTGCTGCGACTTCCTGCTGTTAGAGAGTGCAGAGGGAGCTGCTCTTAGCAAATAAATTGATTTATACACAGGGACATCCTGTAAAAACAACCAGGAAAGCACAAGTAGTTTCAGGTCCCCCATTTGAAGTCTCCACAATTCAGATTGCATGGAATTTAACTGCTGGGACTTCCTGCTGGTAGAGAGAGCAGAGGGAGCTGCTTCAAAAACAACCATAAAAACATGTTTTGTGCCCCCCCCCCCATTTTTAGGTAATGGATTAGTGCCACGTTCTTTATCTTTCTATCTCGTGCTCCATTGCTGTGGTTCTTGGGCTGTATTCACACTGAGCTTTTGATCTCCATTTAGTATGTGCACTGGAAAAGCTTACGATTTGCATGGTAAGCGTGTCCATAAGGGTCCTTCTTTCAGCTTCCGCCTGGCCAGTATATGTCACTAAAAAGGGGGTGAAAATCGCCTACTAACCTACGGGTGACTATGTCTGTGAACGGCATCTATTAAATGTATACTTCATGCACTTCTCATGATGTAACTGTTAAATGGGTGCCATGATAGCCTATGGGTGACCGATGACCCCAGTAGGCGCCTATCACAGCCTCAGGTTACCGTATAGACCAAGCGTATATGTTACACGGAGGATAAAAGCGCAATGAGAACATCGCCTTACTGATAGTGCTGCAGCCGGCATCTTCACCAGCTACTGATGAAGGATCATTTCCTATCGGGTGAGACCTTGGTTAGAGGAGCGGTGATATAACGAGTTCCAGTCCCCCGGTGGTCATTAGTACAATGGTCAGCGCTGATGCCGACTCTTTCCTACATTTTCGTGACTTAATGAGCAGGCGCGTATATTGCGGTCATTGATTAGCAGGCGTCCTGGGTACGAACTGACTCCGGCTTCTAATAAGGACCTTTTCTGCAAGGACACGGTGCAATGGCGGTTCGTTATATGGCTGTAATTACCCTGGGCGGCTGCTGTAGGTTGGAAGAAATAGAAAAATGCAGCGGAATTCCTGTCATCGGGAAAGTATGAAAGTCCTCCACTCCGTGGTGCCAGAAAGGCGCGATTTTTTTTATTACAAGCCCCCGTTTGGGCAAAAATTCTCAGCTTTTTGCCCGTTTATGTCAGCTTTCTGAAAAACAGGTGGGAGGGAGCGGCCCGATGGAGTCATCAAAAAGTTCGGGGCCGGCTCCTGGCTTGTGTTAGATTTCCATTTCTGATGCATGGAACTTCAGACACAGAGAAATTATTAATTGCCTCACTTAATAATTTTGATGCATCCGATGCAGGGGTATTTTATTTTATTTTTTTTCAGTCGACTGTATCTCTCCGCTTCCATTTCTGACGGATTAAAGGGATTTGACTATATATATATATATATATATATATATATATATATATATAATAAATAGCATTTATCATTGCCCGGTCATGCCTGGAAACGGCTGGTTAATTTGCACAAGTCCCGCCCACTTTCCCTGACCGTTGACAAATCTGATAATTTTCTATGCATTTAAGTCGGGGCAGATTTATGAAAACTATCTAAAAGAAAAATGGCTGGTGTTGCCCGTAGCAACCAGTCACTGGGCACCATTACGCTGAGCTTGGTTGCTATGGGCAACAGTGGGTTTTGCATGTGTGGGGATCCACAGGCCGCAGGAACTGCTAGCCCCGTAGTTTCAACATATCTATAGGAAATGAAAGCAGCGCTCTGATTGGTTGCTATGGGCCAATAAAGACAGGTTCACAGAGCTGAGGGTTGCAGAAACTACAAGTCCCAGCAGGCTTTGATGTCCTCAGGCTGCCAGAGTCGTAGTTTCTTAAGCACCGGAGGGCCGCTGATAGCCCAGGCCCCTGTAGTTTTCTTGGTCACCCATAGCAACTAATCACAACGCAGCTTTCATTTTTCGAGAGCACTGTAAAAAATGAAAGCTGCGCTGTGATTGGTGGCTGCGGGCAGCAAAGACACGTATATGCCCTGTCGTATCCCAGCTGTTTGGCAAAGCTTTAGAGGGGTATTACATTTAGAATAAGTTGCAGCACGCATGCCTGACTGCCTGACCTGCAGCTCTAGTCACTTGGGGACACGTGACCTCTGATTATGGGGGTCCCAAGGGTCGTGCATTGGATATATGCTTGAACCCTTTAAATAATTGCACCCGGCAAGTTAAATTAGAGATGTCAACATGGCATGACATCTGTCCGTCTATGATGGTCACTAGAAATCCTTCTCTGGGAGTAATTAAAGGGGTTGTTTAGGATTCATAAAAAAACAGCGCCGACCATGGCCGGTGTCTAGTATTGCAGCTCGGTCCCACTGATCTGCTAGAAATGTGTCAATGGGGATGAGCTGTAATACCAGTCAGTTTAGAGCTTCCATTTACAATTAGAGGGTCCCCCCCTCCACGTTTATCATCATCTTCATTACGTGCCGCTGGTTGTACTGTTGTCTGTGTCTTCGCGTGGGACAGCCTCTGCATATGTGCCGGCCTCTACGTGTACTGGTCTTTGGTCTCTGTATTTACCAGTCTTTGTATTTGCCTCTTTTCAGATCCTGAACATGGCTCGAAAGCATTTTGGGGCCGGTGGGAACCAGAGAATCCGCTTCACGTTACCGCCCCTGGTGTTCGCAGCGTATCAGCTCGCATTCCGATACAAAGAAAACGCTAAAGTAGTAAGTAATTGTCTCCTTGCATCCTTAAAGGGGTTGTGCCATCTTTCCTGTGCAAGATGAGAATATTCACAGTGAGTATTGGCCCAGGGAGGGGGTGAAGTTACAGAAATGGGTGAGCGTCCGGCACTGTGCTGTTTCCGTAACTCCCATAATAGTAAATGGGAGCTATGCTGTTTACATAGCTCTCATTCACTGCTGTGAGAGTTACGGAAACAGTAGAGTGCCAGCTGCTCGGATCTTTCTATAGGTCCGTCCACCCCTGGCCAGCGCTTACTGTGGTTACTCCAAGAAAAGGCCAAGATGGGGGAATCCCCTCAAGTAGATATCAGCCTTAAAGGGGTGGTCCTGCTATAGCAACATATTACCTAGAAACAGTAAAAGAGTTTCCCCGCGATCACTAGAAGGGGGTCCGGTGTCCCCTAGAGTGGTGGTCCTGCATGCACACTGCAGGTTCATTCAGTGTCTATGGGACTGACTGAGACAGACTATAGACAGGGAATAGAGCGGTATTGTCTATGCATGACCAGCACACTAGTCAAACGGGGGACACTGGACCCCCATTACTGCTGTGGGACCCCCAGTGATCAGACACTTCTCCTGTGGGTAGGTAATAAGTTGCTACTGGACAACCCCTTTTAAAGGCGGTGTTCAGTTTTATGGAAATAAAGCGGAATAATTTTTGAGACTTTCTAATATACCGTATTTTTCGCTTTATAAGACGCACCCCAGATTTTAGAGGAGGACAATAAGAAAAAAATATTTTGCATCAGACTTTATATCAGGACATCACATCAGACCCCCATATCAGGACATCACATCAGACCCCCATATCAGGACATCATATCAGACCCCCATAAATATCAGGACATCACATCAGACCCCCATAAATATCAGGACATCATATCAGACCCCCATAAATATCAGGACATCACATCAGACCCCCATAAATATCAGGACATCACATCAGACCCCCATAAATATCAGGACATCACATTAGACCCCATAAATATCAGGACATCACATCAGACCCCCATAAATATCAGGACATCACATCAGACCCCCATATCAGGACATCACATCAGACCCCCATATCAGGACATCATATCAGACCCCCATCAGACCTCAGATCAGAATAAAATTTTAAAAATTCCTCTTGCCTCTCCTGCGCCGCGGTTCATCTTCATCTCCGGCAGAAGTCGCGCTCCTCTGTCTTCTCCGGGCCGCGCTACAGTGTCACCTGACAGCGTGCATCGTGTGGGATGCGCGCACTACGTCCTGGCGCTGTACGGGGTCAGGACAGTGCAGTGCCGGCACCAGCAAAGAAGACCAGGGAGGGTCAGTACCGGAAGCGCTTGCAATGCTTCTTCCCCGCTCCCGGCACCTAATGCGTAGTAGTGAGCGCTTCCATAATGGAACCGCTCACTAGTATTTGCTTTATAGGACGCACAGCCATTTCCCCCCACTTTTGGGCGGAAAAAGGTGCGTCTTATAAAGAGAATTATACGGTACTTTGGTTGTCAGTTCAACACCATTTACAAGATCTCTGCTTGTTGTCAGTGGGTGGGAATATCCAGAAGCTGAAAATCCCTACAGCTGAGGGTAGGTTCACACAGAGTTTTTGGAGGAGCTTTTCAGGCAGATTTTCCTTCAGGTTTTTCAACCAAAGTCAGTAGTGGATTTAAAAGGAAATATAAAGGAAGGACTTCTACTTCTTCCTACTGGATCTACTTCTGGCTTTGTCTGAACAACCTGCAGGAAAATCGGCCTCAAAAACAGTGTGTGAACCTACCCTTATAAATTGGAGGGCTTGCTACAGTTGTGTCTTCTTGTCTGCAGGTCAATGTATGTAACGTGCACTGATACATTGCACCAAACCCTCAGATTTGTGCTACTGATCTATCTCACAGCGTGTTGTCTAGACTGGATGGATGTATCTGCTAGCAGTTCATATTTCAGACTCTAGCAGTAGTTTCTGTTCGCCGACAGCAAGCAGAAATCTTGATAATCATAAGGAATTGAAAAACAATATGGCTGCCAGTTTTCCCAGGGTCCTGTATGTTGACTTTTCGTTTTCCAGGGGTTAAATATCGATGACCAGTCTTCATGATAGGTCATCAATATCTAATCGAAGGTGGTCCAACTCCCGGCACCCGCCCCTCCCCATCAGCTGTTTGAGGTGGCCTAGCCCAGGAATGGGCAAACTGCGGCTCTCCAGCTTTTGTAAAACTACAATTCCCACCATGCCCTGCTGTAGGCTGATAGCTGTAAGCAGTCTTTGCATGCTGGGAGTTGTAGTTTTGCAACAGCTGGAAAGCCGCAGTTTGCCCATCCCTGGCCTAGGCTCAGCTCAGTCCTATTCAAGTGAATGGGGCAGAGCTGCAATACCAAGCACGGCCACTATACAATGTAGGGCGCTGTGCGTGGTGTAGCGCCGTGACCTCTTCGAACAGTTAATTGGTGGCAGTGTCGGGAGTTGGACCCCTACTGATCAGATATCGATGACCCACTCCCGGACATTGCATTGCTGCAGGGACCTACCTCTTCAAAGTCTGGAAAGGCAAGCGGCGACCCCTGTAGGACGCATATTGTTGGCCACGTTGAGCGTCACCGAGCTTTGCCACCTCGTCTGCTGAACGGGCTCTGCAGTGCTTGCCCCTTGTAATGACTGATGTCTCTCTGCAGGACGACAAGTGGGATAAGAAGTGCCAGAAGATCTTCTCCTTCGCCCACCAGACGATCAGCGCCTTGATTAAAGCCGAATTGGCCGAGTTGCCCCTAAGACTGTTCCTCCAAGGCGCTTTGGCAGCTGGAGAAATTGGATTTGAAAACCACGAGACGGTGGCCTATGAGTTTATGTCTCAGGTAATGACCCGTCCGCGCCTGTCATTCTTTTTCTTCTTGCTTGCTGTCACTTCGCTGATGACCCCGCCGTCTCGCTTTTCAATTACACCGGCCTATCCGTGGAAATTGCTCCTCTGCAGAACAGCGACTCCTGCTTCTCCATTCCTGGGTCATGGCAGAGGTTGATCAAGACCTGTGAATGAGAAAATAGGATAAGATGTCCTCCATTAGCCCCCTCCTTCCTTCTCTGTTCAGCCGCACGTCAGTGGCTGTCACCAGGGGCCAATCTGCCATCTCCATCTTGCAGATCTCTAGGATGTGCCGTCGGTGGGGGTCCCGGAGATCCTGAGGATTGCTGGGGGTTGTGCTGCACCCACTTAGCGCTTTTTTTTTTTTTTCTTTTCTGTAATGCGGTCCCCGGGCCTCCCACTGTGCTGCAAAAAGAGTTTTCTGATAGGTTTGTTAGGTCATCCACATTTTATCTGTGGGGGTCCGATACTTGCCACTGGTGAGAGCTGCACATTGTATAGTGACTGAGCTATGACTATGACTACGCCATGCGACCAGTAAAAGTGAGGTCCGCGGCCTCTTCAAACAGCTCATTGGGGGCTGCCAGGAGACGGACCCCTACCGAGCAGATATTGGTGACCTATCCTGAAGGTAGGCCTTCAATATGGAAATTTAGAAAACCCCTTGAAGACCTCGCATACGCCCCAAAGTGCAAAGAATACTATCCTAGACGGTAAGTGCCATGTGGAGCTTTTGAGCAGTTTTACTATATATTTATATATAAAAAACCAAAAAATGGACTGCACTCCCAAAAATAGCGTGGAGATAAAAAAAACTTTGTTTATTCACACATGGTGGTACAAGGCAACGTTTCAGCTCACAATGAGTTTTTTTATCTCCACGCTATTTTTGGGAGCGCAGTCCATTTTTTGGTTTTATATTTTGGAACTAGCCCTTCCTAAGGACTTTGCACCCTGCACTTACACAACGGATGGTGCCATCTTCTATTTCGGATATATATATATTGATCTAATTTGCATAAAATGCTAACCTCTGCTTGCTGTCACAGAATGACTTTAAGGCCCGTTTCACATCTGCGCTAAGCAGATCCATCAGGGTGTTCCCACCAGGAACAGCCTGCCGGATCCATCACCGAGGAGTGCTGCCGGAATTCAGTCCAGCCCCTTTTACTGTAATGGGGGCAGACAGAGATCCCGCTGCAACCCAGCAAATATGCCGAAGATTGGCCAGTCAAATATCGCTGTGACGGATCTGGCGGGCTGTACCGGGTCGGAGCAGCCTGCCGGATCTGCTTAAACGCAGATGTGAGACAGGCTTAAGGGTACTTTCACACTTGCGGCATGGCTATCCGGCAGGCTGTTCTGGCGGGTGACCAGCCTGCCGGATCCGCCATGCCGCAAGTACCCGTGTGCTGCCGTTCCATCCCCATTAACTATAATGGGGCGGGGGGCGGAGCTACGGCGCAGCTCGGCAGTGCACGGCCGGAGATCGCCGGACTAAAAGTACTGGAGGTCCGACTTTTTAGTCCGGCGATCACTGCCCTGCTGCGCCTTAGCCCCCCCCCCCCGCCCCATTATAGTCAATGCGGACGGAACGGCAGCACACGGGTACTTGCGGCATGGCGGCAGCCTGCCGGATAGCCATGCCGCTAGTGTGAAAGTACCCTAAGGCTTTATTCACACAGTCAGTATTTGGTCAGTGATTGAGCAAAAACCAGGTTCACATCGAAACTCAGATGTCTAGATCTTTCCATTATACCTGCTGTTGGGTCACAATCACTGATGGAAAACACTGACCGTGTGAATAAGGTGTAACTCTGTGCTGGTCCTATGTTAATCCCACTGGAAATATTTGAGTAAACGGACATCTGCAGGTGTGTGTACGCTCTTTGATCCGTGCTATCTGTGTAGGAACAGGAGAAAAGATGACACCAAGTTGTCAGTGTAGTCATATATTTCAAGAAGGAATAACAGAGGAATGACACAATGTGGAGTTCTAAGGCAAGGTAGTCCAGAATTGTTATTATGATGGGAATACAAGCATTCATTAAAACGGACTTGTCAGAAGAGCTGATGGGTTCCTTTAATACTTTCACCCCCTGTGTCTAACATGCCTTGGTTTAGGAGTGCTCTTCTTGCACTTTTGAGTCAGTCTGAGCAGAGCTGCAGTGTAAAGAATGGGGGAGGGATAGATCAGCAGCCTATGATGAGTAGGTAGGTGGATTTCAGTGCAGTGAAGCTTGAGTCCTTGGTTATTTTTTTGATCTGTGTGGTTGTTTGCTTCACAGGCGTTTTCACTGTATGAAGACGAGATCAGCGACTCCAAGGCGCAGCTGGCGGCCATCACCCTCATCATTGGGACCTTTGAGAAGATGAAATGCTTCAGCGAAGAAAACCACGAGCCCCTGCGGACACAGAGCGCGCTCGCTGCCTCCAAGCTGCTGAAGAAGCCGGATCAGTGCCGGGCTGTGAGCACCTCCGCTCATCTCTTCTGGTCGGGACGCAACGCGGATAAGAACGGCGAAGAGGTGAGAACTTGGTTTGGGTTGCTCAGTTTTGAAGCGCATGCAGCAATCTGTAAATCATAGGATGCCGGGAATGTTGACAGCAGCACAGAGTATTTCAGGGAAGGCGTGTCCTGATCTTGGTAGCAGGCGACGAGCTGTCTTGTCGAGTGAGGACAGGGCCAGTGTTATGATGTGAGAAGAAGAGTGAGGTCAGAGAGCCAAAGCAGCACAAAGTATTTCAGGAGAGGAACCTGATGGTCACACGGCTGGAAAGTACAAGGAGCAATTTTTTTTTTTTGCTAATAAAACTCCCCCAAAATTGCAGTGTAGTGGTCTACAGTGTTCTGCAACTTTCCAAACTACTTTGTGTTTTAATTCCTCTCCCTTTTCAAGATCTCTGCTTACTGTCAGGGAATGGGAATTGGGGCACATTTTTGAAGCTGTCGGATTGTTCTGGTGCATCTTTACAGTCCCTTTCACACAAACATTTTACTGCACGTTGATGCATCTTAAATGGGTTGTCCAGGATTTTGGTATTGATGGCTTATCCTCAGGAGAAGGGGCCACCCGGATGTCGGCGCCAGAACTACACAGCTCCGTCCAGTGCGTGATAGATGGAGCTGGTAACTGCAGGGCTGCTCCCATTGCAGGGATGGGGCGGAGTTGCAGAACCACATACAATCTTTGAATAGGGGTGACAATGTTTTTGAAAGAAATCCTGGGAAAAAAATGCTCCCAATCTTGACTAGAGCCAGGAAAATGACACCATGTCAGCTGAAGAGGGGGTTTGACACTTCCCTGTGGGGGTCCAAGTCCCGGCACCCCCGCCGATCAACTTTTTCAGGGAGCCGGAGCTCTGGTGAGTGGTGCAGGCTCCCCGCAGCTTTCCAAGGACAGCGCCGTACATCATATAGTGGCAGTGCTTGGTATTGCAGTTCAGCCCCATTGACTTGAATGGGACTAAGCTGTAACTAGGCCAGGTGACCAATGTGACGTCAGCGGCCTAGAAAGAAACCTAAGCGCTCACGGCCACTTCTAACAGCTGATTGTCGGGGGTTCCGGGTGTCGCAATCCCGAAGATCTAACACTAATGACCTATCCTGAAGATAAGGCTTATATTACGCACGCAGATCAGCCAGGCGATTGTCGGGAGAGAAGCGTTCCTTCCCGGGAATCGCCTGCTCTTCAGTCGTGGAGACCACTGCTATTACATGCAGCGATCTCCTCCACAGTATGGGGAGCCGTGATCGCTACGCCATCGCTCGCCCCCATACTGAATCATTGTTTGCCGGCAGCAGAGCGTGGTTTTTTAAGCGTGCTGAAAGATTACGCTTCCCTGATAAACGAGTGTTTGCTCAGTCATCAGTTAAGGGTCCATTCACACGTTCGTAGTGTATTGCGGATCCGCAATACACCGGGCCGGCACCCCTATAGAAATGCCTATTCTTGTCCGTTAAGAATAGGACATGTTCTATTTTTTTCCGGAGCGGCGGACTGGAAATTCGGATGCCGACAGCACAATGTGTGCTGTCCGCATTCTTTCCGTCCCCATTGAGAATGAATGGGTCTGCACCCGCTCTGCAGAATTGCGGAACCATTCTACGGACATGTAATTAGACCCTAATCGGCAGCAGTATTCCACTGCCAGATCATCACTAACGAGCGCTCCTACGCACACTTGTTAGCGATAATCTGCCAGTGTAATATAAGCCTAAATCATAAATATCTTTTCCCGGATAACCCCTTTAAGGTAACATTTTGTATGGATGAATGGGCCAGGATGGACGATATGTTCTCGCTCTTCCTTCCTGTGCCCGGGGGGCAGATCCAGAGCCATTGTTGTTACTCCATTAACGGTAAAAGCGTGAGAGGAACTATATCCAGGAGCCTGGCGCACTGCCCCCACCGCACTCCGCTCTTTGTTGTCTTTGCCGCCCTTCTCGCTCTTTTGTCGCTCTTCAGACTTTCTTGTCTGTAAAGTGTCTCCAACATTTCGGAAACCACTTAGATAATTAAAGTGTCTGGCTTCTTCACAGAGACGATGGCACCCCTAAAAGACTGACATCAGAAGCCGCCTTTCGCTTCTACTGCTAAATAAAAGTGCCCCCCCCAAAAAAAAAAAAAAGTGATTAAATGGCCATCGATCTTCATACCTAGGGCGATGTTCTTTCATACAGGCAGTATTTTTCTCTTCTGTCAGATGTCCTAAAATAATGGTCTCCAACCTCAGGTTCTCCGGCTGGGGTAGAACTCCCAGCATGCTCTGATATACATAGTCTGTCTGGGCATGCTGGGAGATGTAGTTTTGCAACAGGGAAACGGGTTGTTTAACTGGTAGGTGCCTGTACAGCTGGTAAAGGGGCTTATCCAAGTATAGCCAATTATGACTGCCTTCCATAAAATAGTGCCACCCCGGTCCACAGGTTGTGTGTGGTATTGCAGCTCAGTCCCATCCATTTCAGCGAAGCGGACCTACAGTAAGGGACACAACCCGTGGACCGGCGTGGCGCTGTCTCTGGAAGTTATCAGCCATGTTTTTCTAATCCTGGACATCTCGCTGTGCCAGAGAAAGCTGCGGCCAGCCACACAATTGGACAACTTGAGTCTGTCAGCATGGGGGAACCACTTGTACAGGAAAGCTCTCCATTCGGGCACTTAAAGTTGGGTGGGGGCGTTCCCCAAGTAGGACATAAGAAGGCAAATGGATAGCTTTTCTTCATAAGACAACCCCTTAAACCACCTCTTATCTGCCAGATCATCTCCTGTTCTTATATAGCCCCATAACTAGTCCTATTTGGGGTTCTGGGGGCAGGAGACTGGGCCTATCCCGTATTAGAGCTGTAGGAGCATTACTCGGGCTCGGCCAGGAAAGAGCGATATACAAGTTGATCAGCGCTCGTTCACACTGCCCAATGCAAAATGTATGGGGGTTGAACAATCGTCATTACGATCGTTTGTGCCCACCCCCATTCAGTTTGCATATTTTCAGGCAAACAGGGCGATATTCTGCCATCGAGTGACTCTGCTAGAAAGATGAGGTCACCCAAAAAACAAGCTCGCTTGTTGGGTGTTCTGCAGAACCTTTGCTTGGACCACGGATCGGGACAGAACGTTGGATCGAACGAAGAAACAATTGAGATGTTCGCCCATGTCTCCGTCATGGCCTTGATTTATACACGACCTCTTTCTCGTAAATGTATTCCTGTAGAATGGAGAAGAAAACCTTGCCTGCTACAGTATGTACAGTTCTTTTTCCCGTTCAATTGTCGAGTTTTGATGGTGAAAGAAATAGTTTATACCATTTGTCATCTACTGACGGCCCTGCCTGAGACGTGCAGTTATCCTGTGAGTCACCCAGGCTTCTTAGAAATGCCCAGTCCCTGCTCTCCCACGGTCTCCTCCTGTAAGATCGGGCATTGAATTTGCTACTTAAAGCATCACCAAACTTTCAACAAACGTTGCATTAAGGGGCTGACCTATAGTCGTGAATAAAGCCCATGTAGCTACAGCAGTCTGCTTGTCTGTGCTCCTGCACATTCCTCCCCCCTCCCCTCTCCATAGACTTGCATTGACATCTATAATAAGTGTTGGACAGCATTAAGGCGTTTTTTTTTTAAGTGAAAAGCAATTGTGGGTTGGGGGTAGAGTTGTTTCAATACCAAAATTCTGATTCAGTATCGATACCATAAAAAAATATTGCGATATTCGATACCATTCGATACCACGCGAAAAAAATAAAACGCCCAAAAAAGTCATTTTATGGAACAGCCGGGCCATAATACAACAGTCCTATCCTATTTTTTGGGGAGACAAGGCGACTAAAAGAAAATGGCAAATCGTGTATTTTTTTTTTTACTTTAACGGTACGGGCGTTCACCACATAAGAGTATTTTTTTGATAGTTTGGACTTTTCGGATGCAGCGATTATGTAATGTTTTATTTATTTATTGTTTATATATTTTATATGTAAAATTGGGAAAGGGGGTGATTTATACTTTTGGTGTACTGTTTTTTAACCTTTTTTTTTTTTTTTTTTACAGTTTATTAACTTTCCCCCCCTTAGGGGCTAGAATCTGGGATATTCTCATCCTATTCACCCTGATAGAGCTCTATTAGGGTGAATAGGATCTCACCCTCTCCCTGCTGCCCTGTGCACAGTACACACAGCGGCAGGGAGCTGACCATGGCAGCTGGGGCTGGGGCTCCGATCACTACTACTGCCACCAATGACGGGGAGGTGAGGGGGCCCAGTGACCACTGCCACCAATGACTTCAATACTGGGGGGGAGGGAGAAAGGGGGGGATGGGGCACTGACCACTCTTATCTTTAATACTGGGGACAGGGGGGGCTCACTGGCTACCAATGTCTTTAATACTGGGGGGGGGGGGGGGTTGCACTGGCCACCAATGACAAGTAACTATTCATATACAAATACAGGCAGCAGGAATACATTGCCGGCACCTGCCTGTGACCGAGCGCTGCGATCCGCGGCAATTAACCCCTCAGGTGCGGCACTGATGAGACATTGCAAAGTTTCTTGTGCATCCCACCGCCGGGATCGATAGAGGCAGCACGGCTGCTCCATCACAGTGCTCATTTATCTGAGAAGATTGTAAAAAAAGCTCCTGTCTTCTCCCCAGGGACCCCGGCAGTCCCTGACAGTGGGGGCGGCTGACATCCACAGTAGATACAGCCAGCGGTCATTAAGTTAAGGAGCATTGAGACCCAATCCCGGCAGGACACCATTACACGTTCAGTATACAGATTCCAGGTCCGTCAACAGCATTCCATTCTAATCAACAGACGTCTAATATTTGACAGTCCAGAACATGTGCCGGATTAAAGGAGCTGTGCTGTATCGGTACCCCTTGCGCTTGATGACAGACGTAATCTTCTTGTCCTCAACCACAAGAGCGCATTTCTGAGAAACGAGTGATTCTTTGAATCCTTTGAGCAGCGCGGCGCCCGTCATGAGTCACCGTCGTTGCCTCCTGAGTATTTCATTGGATGCAGGACAATAGAGACGAGCGGCAATTACTTGTGTATGTCCGGGGTTAATGGTTTTGCACGCTCCACTTGACAGGAGTCCTTTGCTTGTGCTCACAGTCGTCCTTCCTCCGCCCCGGGATGTCCCTCATCATCCTTTTGCCTTCCAAACTTTACACAATCACCTTGTATGACACGGCCCACGCGTTTCTCCGCTGCTGCACCCGCTATAAAGGAGATATCTGCCGTCAGACTCTTAAAGGAGAAGTCACTTTTCTGCCTGCGGCAATCTTCTGCTTTTAACCGTGTTGATTGCAGCTCAGGGTTAGGAGTAATAGGGGTGTCTCTTCAGCTTCTCAGGGTGGTCTGACCAGGCAGTGACCCCTGGGTTGGTCACCTAGGGGTGGTAGAGCCAAGCCATGCGCCATCAGGCTGTAGATATGTGATGGCAGCACCAGTCCAATCTCATGCCTGTGGTCCAGCTATATTGTCTGGTTCTGCCCAAATTATTGAATGGGGCGGCAGGGAGCAGGTGAGTATGATTCTTACATTGGGCACCGCACACTATCGGGGCTAATTAAAAAGGAAAATACCTTTTAAGGTTGGAGGAGGTCTTCCAGGACTTGTATTGATGACCTATCCTCTAATTGATGGGGTCCGATTTCTGGCACCCGCTTCAATCAGCTGCTGGAAGGGGCCCGACCTCTTTCTCGGCCAGTGATGTCACATCCATCAGTCATATGACCTTTTATGCAGCTCAGTCCCATTCAAGTGACTGGGACGGAGCTGCAATACCAAGCACAGCCACCATACAATGTACGGCGCTGTGCTTGATATAGCATGACAAAGCCACTGCCCCTTCAAACAGATGGCCGGCGTAAGTGCCATGAGTCGGACCCCCACCAATAGCATATTGATGGCCTATCTTGAGGAAGTCTTGGATAAGGCGGTGGCATTTGGTGAGATTTATGTAGGCCTTGGACCAGGGGAGTAGCTAACGGCGCATGGGCCCTGGTGCAAGAGTTCAGATTGGGCCCCCTTCCCTCAGTGCTTTGTGTGTCTTCTTATGCGGCACAAGAGTGTTTGGGCCCCCCCAGGCTGATGGGCCAGGTAGCGACTGCTACCTCTGCACCCCCTATAGCTACGCCCCTGCCTTGGACAGTTATGGGGGGTCGGCAGTGGTTAAGTATTAAAGGGGTATGGGACCATGTCTGGGATTCACAGTAGAAGTGAAACAACTATCTGCTGGCCTTATCAAAGCTGATTACGCCTTTAAAGGGGTATTCTGGCTAGATGAAGTTAGCCCCTATCCACAAGATAAGGGGGTAACTTAGATCAGCGGAGGTCTGGCTGCTGGATCACCCACCAGTCAAGAGAACGCTGGCGACTGGTCGAGCATGCATACGTCCACTCCGTTCATCTCTGAGGAACTGCCGGAAATAACTTGGCCCTTGTGCTCAATCCCATAGAGAATGAGAGGAGCATGCTCGACCACGAATGGTGATTGCTGAGGGACCCATCTGATAGTTATTCCCTATCCCATCATCTTTCTGGAATACCCCTTTAAGACTTGGCATTCACTCTCCACCGTAATCCTATGGGGCACCTTTAAACTTAGCAGCACACAGTTTTCGGGGTTTTTTTTGGGTGCAGTTTCCCTTTAGCAAATCTGAGCCTCTTATGGATTTCTTTCCTAAACTCCTCCATGTTTATTAGTAGGTATCGGAGAGTTCCCTATCAGTAACTGCGTGTCCCTGGTTCTGTCTCCTTTCAGATTCACAGCGGCAAACGGGTCATGGAGTGTCTGAAGAAAGCGCTGAAGATCGCTAATCAGTGCATGGATCCCTCCCTTCAAGTGCAGCTCTTCATAGAAATTCTCAACAGATACATCTACTTCTACGAGAAGGAAAATGAAGCGGTACGTGAACACCTCTCATCAAGCCTGCCTTTCTTCTCTCCCACACCCCCCCCCCCCCCCCCTCCGCCCCAATCATCTCTCGGGGAGGATTTTGAAGACGTGTGTTCCTCGGGATGAAATGCTGGTGATTAGGGGGGCTGTAGGAGACGGAGGCAGAGTGTCCTCAGATCTGGAGAGGAGACCTTTAATTATTTTTCTTATGTAATGTTTTATGGATCAGTATGGCGATGACTCCGAAGGGGAACCGCACATTAACCTCTTCTGCAGGTCCAGGGATTTGTGGTCCTTGCTGCTGCGGTGATAATTGCTCGCTGCTTGTACGGTGATTACTTTGATGATGTGGAAATCCTCAGATCTCACATTCTATGTAACCTTGTGTGTACGTCTGGAGTCTGCGCTTGTTGGCGGCACCTCAAGTCCTCACGGTTGTAGAATAGGGTTCTGTGAGAATTTGGGATGCTGTTCCCGCTCTAGCTCACTATGGGGGGAGAGGCAGTGGTTTTACCATAGTGCAAGTGCAAATACATCCAAACTGGATGCAGCTTTTGTCAGTATATTATGGGCATACACAGTGAGGCCCCCCCCCCCCCCCCCATAGGTGTGGCATTGCTGGTGGGGAGCAAAGGGGGCAGATGTAGGGGATCACTCTGTGTGAGCAGCCTCTGGCACGTGGGAGTAAAGGGGAAGAAACTAGGGTGTAAGCTAGGGAACAGGCTGGCACAAGGGGGCTCAGTGTGTGCAGCAGTTGGCACATAATGGGACAGGATGGCACAGTCAGATGGAATCTAGGCAGCAAGAGCTGGCAATGGATGGTTTGTGTGATCAGGAGTTGCCACATAGGGATAGAGAACAAGCAGTTGAGGCTTGCACAAAGCAGGCAGACATTGGCTCAGGTTGAGCAGCTTTTGGCACGTTGCTTTCAACGGGTTGGCACAAGAAGGCTGTTAAGCAGGGGCAGGCATAGGAAAATGAAGACGGGGGTTTGCTCAATGCAAGAACTGGCTCAGCATGAGCAGAAGTTGGCACATTGGGGAGGACAGGACTGGCAGTGAGATGGTGGCAGGTGAGTAGGGGCTGGCATAGGGTGGTTGAAGTGGGGGTTGGCTCAGAGTGATCAGCAGTTGGCACATTGGGGAGGATAGGACTGGTGGTGAGATGGTGGCAGGTGAGTAGGCGGCTGGCATAGGGTGATGGAGGTGGGGGTTGGCTCAGAGTGATCAGCAGTTGGCACATTGGGGAGGACAGGACTGGCAGTGAGATGGTGGCAGGTCAACAAGGGTTGGCATAGGGTGATGGAGGTGGGGGTTGGCTCAGAGTGATCAGCAGTTGGCACATTGGGGAGGACAGGACTGGCAGTGAGATGGTGGCAGGTGAGTAGGGGCTGGCATAGGGTGGTTGAAGTGGGGGTTGGCTCAGAGTGATCAGCAGTTGGCACATTGGGGAGGACAGGACTGGTGGTGAGATGGTGGCAGGTGAGTAGGCTCTGGCATAGGGTGATGGAGGTGGGGGTTGGCTCAGAGTAATCAGCAGTTGGCACATTGGAGAGGACAGGACTGGCAGTGAGATGGTGGCAGGTGAGTAGGGGCTGGCATAGGGTGATGGAGGTAGGGGTTGGTTTAATGTGTTGGCACATTTAGAAGAAGCGGATTGAGGGATAGAGGATAAGGAGCGGAGGTTTGCACAAAGGGGGCAGAAACTGGCTCAGGAGCAGCATTTCATACATTTCAGAGGATAGCGGCTGAAACAGGGATGGAGGCAGTGATATTTCAGTATGATATGTGGTATGCTGGGCTGGGGCTGGCACAGGCGGATGGGGACCAGTGAGCAGGCCTTGGCACAGTTCTGGCTCGGTGACATCGGGACGGATGTGGGAGGATGAAAGGCTGGCATGGGGACTGCAGGCTAACCACTACTGTTTGGAAGACTGTCCAGAGGGAGGAAATGACCCATTTCTAGGAGATCTGGTGACGTGTGAGTATATATTGTGATCCGTCCTGCCGTGTACAGTAGGCTGACCCCCACAGCGCTGTCTTTCAGGTCACCGTTCAGGTACTGAACCAGCTGATCCAGAAGATCCGTGAAGACCTTCCCAACCTGGAGGCCAGCGAGGAGACTGAGCAGATAAACAAGCACTTTCACAACACCCTGGAACATTTACGTCTACGGAAGGAGTCGCCGGAAGCCGAAGGTCCCGTCTACGAGGGTCTCGTTCTGTGAACCCCATTCATCCCGTCCGTCACCCCCTCCCCCATCCTTTTCTGTTATTCCGCTGTGATTTTTATTTTTATTCTATAAATTCCGATATTCTTTTTCCCCTTCCGTGATAGTTTGTGCCTTTTGGAAATGCCAAGTATTAAAAAGATCATCCACATCATTTCTGACGGTGACCATGAAGGTGCAGTGCGCAGCGTGCCTAGATATCCCACCGCTCTCATCCTATTGACCCCCATTCTGTTTTCAGGCTTTCTGCTGACGGCTTTCACCCCAGTATCTTAGTCATTTCCCACCCTTTAACACCCTGTCTATCCAATAGCTTTGCTAATACCGATCCTCCAAATGCTCTTTATTAAATTCTGGCTGCCCCCAGTCACCACTAGAGGGTGCCTCAGTGCATCCTGATTGTTTTTCTGCACATTATTTTTATTTTTTGTAGTTTAAAAATTTGTCACTAAGAATTTGAAGAGCGGCCTAAAAATTTAAGAAATATAGCAACCGAACCGGCTGACCATCTAATGTTGGCCTGACTCTTCTTCCATGCCAGATGCTGGAGGCAGGGAGGTTACATTTCAACATGTCTGATCCTTGTATTCTCAAGGGAGATAAGTTGCCACCAGAGGTGTCTCACAGCGGCTCCCCTCTACCTATTGAGAAGACATGCATGCTTGGCTAAGCTGAGGGTGCATGTGTATGGGTGAGCGAGCGTTCTAAGTTGTATGCCAGATTAAAGTGTGCCTAAACGTTCAGAAAACTGTAGACAGGTTTTGATTGGTTGAGATCCGGATGCTGAGACCCCACAGATCGCTGAGGGGTAGAAGCTCTCGGCTGAGCACAGTGCCCCCTGGCTATGTTGGACTTGGCACCGCTCACGTGAACTGTGCGTGTATGGATTTATAGACTTTCTATGAGGCGATACACCACTAACCCTGTTAAAGGGGCAGAGCACTCCCTTCGAATTAGTGATCAGCGGGGGTCTCGGCACCCTGACCACTGCTGATAAAAGCTCCTCACGTTACTATGACGTGTCAAACGATTTCTGAACGTTGAGGGTTGCAGTCAGTGTGATGAAGGTTTTAATAGATGGCGGGAATATGAATTCATCTGGATGCTGTCAGAGGTACTTGGTGGCCCACGTGGCCTAATAGAACAGAGTGTGTTATTCTGGAGCTCCGCGTATAATGTATGCAGTCAGCTGCGGAGCTCCCTCTAGTGGTGACTGCAGGCAGACAGAATTTATCCAGTCTTTATATCTATGCAGGGGATTTGGAGCTCTGTATCAGAAAAATTGGTCTCCAACCGTTATAAAGAAATGTTTCTGGGCAGAGATTCAGTACAAAGATTGCTGAAATGTAGGTTGTATCTGTATCTGGAAAGGGTGGATGCCATTATGGTCACTACAATTCCCCCAGTCCCCCGGCTGGCCCAGACTCCTGAATCCCATTATTCGCCCCCCATCTCCTATTTCAGCATTACAAGGGGTATTTGCTAAACCTAGGAAGCAGAACCCGGAATATTCGTCACCCAGACACAGATACAACTGCAGTATAAACCGCCAAAATGTAACTTTTTTTGAAGGTTTGAAGACGACTCAGTCATTTTTTTAAAGGTGGGAATTGCGCTTTTTGCCAAGACAGAACTCCCTTCTTAAAGAAGTTTTCCGGAATTTGGGAAATATGGAGACCGCCCCCCTAATACCTCTCCCTCTGTAGATTTGGTTTGGATGAGCATGCATAAGAGTGAGGAAGGAGAAGCGGGTTCCTCTAATTGCTGGATCGGTGTGGCAGCCATATTTCCTTAATCTCAGCTCTGTCCCCCTGTGGAGTTTACTAGGTGACTGTACGAAAGCTTCATTTTTACAATCTCCCCCCCCCCCTTTTTTTTTATAATGCAGCCCCCTTTCATTTCGGCTCGTCTCGGAGCATACCTGGGGACTTATACAATTCAGGAAGTTTTCTTTTAGTGAGCGGGGTTCTGTGTTGTCCAGTGACGTGCGCAGAGCTCCCGTATCATCGGCGTTCGACATCTGTGACCGTCTATATAGTGTATGTATAACCAGTCTTGTAAATTTAGATCTAAATGCCGTATGCACATGTATTCAGTATCATGATTTGCACCCGTGGCAAAATAAAATGACTATTAACCGATCGCATCGATGCCTTTTCTGCAGGGCGACCTTAGGGTCTCGAATTGGAGGAGAGTCCGTCTCTCTTCCGTTAATGCATTGTGGTTACAACCAATATGGCCGCCAGCAGAGCGCTTGTCACTCAGCCTTTCCGGGCTCCTCAATGGCAAATTTGCTTAGTATTTCAGCAGGGAGGATGCACTACTGCATAACTAGACTGGTGGGGAAGGTGGCGGCACTGGCGGACATAGTGGTCCACATCCAGAAAAAGACTACCTTGAAGCGGGGAAGTATTAAAAGGGGTTGCAGAGAGTTGAAAAAACATGGCTGCCTTTTTGTAAAACCAGCGTCACTCCTTTCCACAGGGTATATGCGGTACCGCGGCTCAGTCCCATTCACATTGATAGAATCAAACTGCAATACCACATGCAACCTGTGGATGAGCGTGGCGCTGTTTCTTTAATGACAGCCCAGGATGTCTGAAGGATTTTTTCTATAAGGCCTCATGCACACGACCGTATGTATTTTGCGATCCGCAAAGAAAAAATACAGCTGACGTCCTTGTGCATTCTGCATTTTGCGGAACGGAACAGCCGACCCCTAATAGAACAGCACTATCCATGTCCGTAATGCAGACAATAATAGGACATGTTCCTTTTTTTTGCAGAATGGACATACAGAAACGGAATGCACATGGAGTAATTCCGTTTTGGTTTTTGAGGACCCATTGAAATGAATGGCTCTGCATACTGTCCGCAAAAAAAACGGTACAGACACGGAAAGAAAATACGTTCGTGTGCATGAGGCCTAAAATTGAGGATGTTGACTCTGCAGAAACCCGTGCAGCTGCAGCGTGCTCACCTCTTTTTGTTAAGTTTCTGTTTAATGGAGGTTTTATAATGCACGCCCCATTACAAATGAGAAAAACGTTTTTCAGTATCTCACTCCGATGATGAGATACGGCCCAAAGCCTGAGGCTGCACTACTGAAAATTTCCGATCAACTTTCTCTACTGATTTGTCAGGTGCAGTATTGTCCTGCAGAACTTGTGTGGATCCATTCATCCATGTTCCCCACACCTGCACAAGTGTTTTATCTCAGAATCTCAGTAGTGCAGCCTCCGGCTTTAGGCCTGTAACTTAAAATGATCATATCTTAGTGCAGAAGTAAGATATCAAAAAGCGGTTTTCGCCCTTTTAATGTATGCTCAAGACACGTTTTAAAGTCCCGCATGCTGAAAAGGTCTCAAACACTTGGAGAACAAAGTTAAGGAGTCCTGCCCTCGCCCCCCTTTTATGTCTAATCCTCACATGGCACGCCAGCGATTGACGCCATAGAAAGGATCTGACATTTTCAGTAGATCCTTCAGGCCATTTTACTTGCGAACATCTCAGCGCGCTCCTCAATCAATTGGTTTCATCTGGAGCACTTCTAAAGAGGAATAATAAAGTCTCCGATTTCACGCTGGTGTACGGCAGGGCCGGCTTCAGGTCAGCCGCAGGAAATTGAATCTGTGCCGCGTCTCCTATCTCTTCCTATTACTTGGCGATGTAATTTACACTGAACAAGTCGCCTGCGAGGATATTAAGTCTTGCCTGTGGTTCTCCTGCAGATGATTCCTCAGCCCACATCTGGATAGGCGAGCGTCATCCTTCATACAGGCTGATTCCTTGTATTTTGCCTGAGATCTTCTCTTAATTGATTACTAATGTCTTAATCCACGATCAAAAGTGATTTGCTTTGTGCTCCACTCTTTTCTACCGTCTGTGGGTTAAAGGGGTTTTCCGGTACTTTCATATTAATGGTCTAGCCTCAGGATAGGCCATCAATGTCTGCCGACACCCCCCCACCCCCTTACGATCAGCTCTATGGGCGTAGCATTAGAAGTGGACAGAGGTGGATAGGTCATCAGTATGTGATCGGTGGTCTGACACCCGGGACCCCCACCAATCAGCTGTATAAGGAGATGGCAGCACTCAAGTAGCGCGGCAGCCTTCTCGCAGCTTTCCCTAGGCTAGAGATGACACGTTCATTGGACACGTGGCCTAGGAGCAGCTCAGCCCCATGAAAGGGAATGGGTCTGAGCGCAATACCAAGCACAGCCACTATACTATGTACGGCGCTGTGCTTGGTGAGCTCAGAGAAGGCCGTGGCGCTCATAAAGCACAAGTGCCTTCTCAAACAGCTGATCGGCAAGGGTCCCGGGTGATGGACCGCCATCGATATGATAATGATGGATAGGTCCTCAGTATTAAAGTCTCTGAAAACCCCTTTTAAGCATAGCAGCCATCAACAAGCTGCTGTTGACTGATCTGATCAAATTATAATTTTTTTTTTTTTTTATCAGTCGTCACCTGGACACAGTTAAAATTGAGAGCCTGGGGCCAAATACTGTGCAGCAAAACTGTATGGGATTTGTCATCTGGTTTTGGCCACGCAGCTTTTACTGGGGAAACACTTATTGTTTTTTACATTTCTGCTGTAAAAACAGCATTAAAAAAAGTAGTAAGTGGTCGCACAGCACAATACTACATCGTGTAAACCCAGCCTTACAAATCACGACTTTGTACTTCTGCCCTCCTGCATTCCCGTCACCATTTTATTTGATTGTGACTTTTTAAACCCCTAACCCCATGACTTATAGAATAAGTTAATGACACATAGCCTACTTGTTGATAGTTTCCATGCAGAAACGACTATGCAGCACAACAAAAGCCAATTAAAAATAAGACTAAAAATGTCAGGCTTGACGCTGCAGCTTCACTGGATGTTCATGAGATTCCGCAGGGTCTAGGTGCAGACCCATGGCTATTGCCTTGGGGCAAGCTGGGAGTTGTAGTTTTTCTTCAGCAGGAGAGCCATTGGTTGTGAGCCAATGATAAAGGAACTATATTGACTCATACTGTGATAAAGCTGATGGAAGAAGGCGCCGCTTATCCTGAGGAGATTATTGCTCCCTGAGCGGCTCCGTTAAAACGCTCGCCTGCAGCTTCCCACATGGTGTCCTTCATACAAGAAGATGACTGATGGCGAGGTTATAGGCGCTGTTATTCATACCGTAAGAGTCGTACACTGTGGGCGGCGGGAAGTCTCCTCTGCTTCACAGATTCACATCATCTACAAACACCCCACCCCCCCCCCCCACCCTGACGTCATTGAGGACAGAAAATTGGAAGATGATTCTGAAAAAATGATGAAACAGATCACAGCAAAAACCGCAGGTATTCAGGTATTATTGTGCTGTTCATGCTGCTTTGATTTTTTTGAGCAATGTCAGATAGGTAGCTTGTTGATGGTTTCCAATGACAGCATGCAGAAGAGTGAGTGAAGCTCTGTAGCATATACAAGTCAGAATCAGTACAGGATAAATAATGTATGTACACAGTGACTCCATCAGCAGAATAGTGAGTGCAGCTCTGGAGTATAATACAGGATGTAACTCAGGATCAGTACAGGATAAGTAATGTATGTACACAGTGACATTACCAGCAGAATAGTGAGTGCAGCTCTGGGGGTATAATACAGGATGTAACTCAGGATCAGTACAGGATAAGTAATGTATGTACACAGTGACTGCACCAGCAGAATAGTGAGTTCAGCTCTGGAGTATAATACAGGATGTAACTCAGGATCAGTACAGGATAAGTAATGTATGTACACAGTGACTGCACCAGCAGAATAGTGAGTGCAGCTCTGGAGTATATTACAGGATGTAACTCAGGATCAGTACAGGATAAGTAATGTAATGTATGTACACAGTGACTGCACCAGCAGAATAGTGAGCGCAGCTCTAGGGATATAATACAGGATGTAACTCAGGATCATTACAGGATAACTAATGTAATGTATGTACACAGTGATTGCATCAGCAGAATAGTGAGTGCAGCTCTGGAGTATAATACAGGATGTCAACTAGCAAGTCGTGGGGTCAGAGTATCTTTCTCCCCAAGTAATCTACACAGAGAGCATTAATATGAATTGTAGGAGCTGGGTTCTCTTATTGGATAAAACTTGGCTTTTATTTCAGAATAACTATATAAAAAAATTAACAAAAATGATCAGATGAATTAAAGATAAAATAATATTGTCCGTGGGTCTAATGTTCAGGTATAACGGCAGGTTCTGTGCGGCTGGGTTACATTTACTTTCCCTATTGGGTTCTATGCTAGGATAAGGAATGGCTAGCGTGGCTGTAGTCGGAGCACCTGCCCTGAAAAGAGCGACCTCCAGACGAGCTAAATGACCCTCCTCTATACTATTCCCTTACTCCAACGCATTTCGCCATGCAATATGGCTCATCTTGGGGGAGCATGACTGGCTGTATAGATGTCTTTGGCACTGGAAGTGTCCCAAGGAGAGGGTCTTGGCAGGACCCAGAACAGCAGGAGGAGACAGCCGCAGCCTAGAGCAGTGCTGTGGACCACCGGTCAGACTGGAGGACAAGAGTGTGAATACAGCGCCTGTGCAGGAGCCAAGTGGCGTGCGTGCCCGAAAATGCCAGCGCGGTGTGCAAAGGCACCCAATGTATTAAACTACTAATTAAAGTCGAAGTCCGGGAATAAAAAAACATGGCTGCCTTCTTCCAATCTGGTGCCACGTCTGTCTGGCCATGGTTTTTGTCTAGTATTGCAGCTTTAGGGCTTTTTTGCAGTCTGCAAATTGTGGATCTGCAAAAAAAAAAAACGGATACCTGTGACGCACATTCCGCATTTTGCAGAACGGCCAACCCCATGATAGAAATGCCTACAATTCTGGACAAGAATAGGTCATGCTCTATCGTTTATCGCTTTCCACATCTTTTGCGGCCCCAGTTGAAATGAATGGATCCGCATCTGTTCCGCAAAATTGAGCAACAGATGCTGACCCAAACATACGATCGTGTGAATGAGCCCTTACTCTACTGAAGTGAATGGCACTGAGCTGCAGTAACACACCAAAGCTGTGGGCAGGCGTGGCACTGTGTTTGGAAGAAAGTCATTGTATTCCTAGTCCTGGACATCCCCTTTAAGGAACTACATAGACCTTCTGCAGAGTTATATCAGTGCTGGTTGCTATAGTTACCAAGACTGATATATAAACACATCTGCGTGTTTATTCTGAAGGACTGTTAACCCCGTTCACTGCCCTTACAGCATAGATACTGGAATTCACCCCCTTACTGTCCTGCACCAACAGGTATTCGAACATTAACCCCTTTACTGCCCTAGACCACTAATTAGAAGGATATGTAAAAAAAAAATAATAATCATAGGGCGCTGTTCCAAAAGAGTAGCTTTAATAAAACTAGTATAAAAATAGGATAACACAGGTAGATTATCTATTTTTATGTTTTATTGTTATACTATTTTTATACTAAGTTTATTAAATTTTTACATATCCTTCAAATCACATTCAGGATCCAGCAATGGGATCACACGGAGATGAGCTACAGTTCCACTAGTGGCCTGCCTTACATGCTATGCAAAACGTTGTGCCTCTTCCACAGATGGATCCCATTATCGATCAATGGGGGCTGATGGTGCCATTATGCGTTGGGAGCTAATGGGTCTAATCCCGTGTATAACAACCTCTACCCCTGGGGAGGGTGCTCAGTGGACTCAAGTACACACTACTGTTCGGGCCACTAATGATCTATAAAGAGGCTGGGATACAATGTTTGCATTCTCAAATAGTAACATTCATTAACAGGACAGTATCCTTAAAATGGCCCCGATGATGATGCACCCCCGTTGTCCTTTAAGATTCAGGAGAGGAAAAACTCCCAGTTGAATAAACATCTAGGAAACCATGGCTGAAGGGCCACCCTTCCTCTGGGCAAGGTGGTAGAAAGGCAAAATGAGATATGCAGAATATTTACTTTGTGGTTCTGTGGATGGATATGAGTGTAGAAAATGTCCAATATATATTGGTGAGTACAGAGACTGAGCCCGGAATCTTCCTCTTGATGCAGAAGATACAGTAACTAACTGTGGAAAGCCCAGCAAATGTCACGTCCATTATTAAGAACAGAGACCAAGTGTGGAATCTGGTTCATGATGAAAAACATAATTCTCTTCTGTGTTCTGTGGAAAGTGTGATAAATGTCATATCCATTGATTAGAACAGAGACCAAGCCTAGTATCTGCCTCTTGTTCTATGGAATACAGCTGTGGAAAGTCTGGTAAGTATCGGTTCCATTACTCAGAAATGAGACTAAGTCTAGAATCTCCTTCTTGATTCAGCAGATAAATACATCGAACTGATAAAAGTCTGGAAAATGTTATGTCTATTAATGAGAACTGAGACCAAACCCAGAATCTGCCTCTCGATGCAACTAATAACTGTGAAAATTGTTCTGTGAATATATCAAACTGCAGAAAATTAGATAAATGTCATATCTAGAGATGAGCGAATTTTTCAAAAATTTAATTTGGCCGGTTTACTGAATGTTTTGAAAAAATGTGGTTCTATCTGAATTTATTGGCGGCAAATCGTGTTAAAAAACGCCTATTTCCTGGGTTTAGAAAGCCTTTATAGTGGTGTAGAACACTGTGCCTTGCAGTAACGAGCATAGGGAGTCTGCTGTGGTAGTGAAATAATACAGAGGAACGTGAGTGCAGAGGGCCACCCCCCCCCCCTCCCTCTCAGACCTGCCCAGGTAAACGAGGTGCAGAACAGCGTGACACTGCCGTACCCTGAACATGTGGTATGCTGGAGGGGCACTGTGCATTGTCCCTGCAGTGGAGGCTGAGGATCAACGACGTGAGAACGTGAAGGCGGAAGCCGTGTCACCTGGCCAAGTTGCTGGTGTGGCTGGGCAGGAACCACATTTACCCAGTGGGCTGCACCCATCAATTTTCCCTTATTCTTTTTCCTATCAATATACCCCTAAAAAATAAATATAACAATCACAATTCACCGCAGAACGGCTAATAGGATGTACGTATCTATCCTATTAATACACCCTGTAATAGCTGTAGTACAATGGAACTTCACTGCTGAACGGCAAATATTGTTTTTTTGCCACTAATACACACCAAAAAGGGCTATAATTTTCTCACTTCAACACCCAACGGCTAATAAGCCCTTTTTCTTTTTTCCCACTAATACACGCTAAAAAGGGCTTTAGAACATATCCACTGAGCCGCAAATATATATTTTTTTGCCACTAATACATGCCAAAAAGGGCTTTAGAACATATAACTGCGCCGCTTAACGGCAAATACAGTATATTTTTCTTTTGCCACTATAACACGCCAAAAAGGGCTTTAAAACATATAACAGCACTGCTGAACGGCAAATATATTTTTCTTTTTTCCACTAATACACGCCACAAAAGGCTTTAGAACATATAACTGCTCCGCTGAACGGCAAATATATTTTTCTTTTGCCATTAATACACGACAAAAAGGGCTGTAATTTTCGCACTGCACCACACAACGGCTAATAAGCCCTTTTTTCCAACTAATACAAGCCAAAAAATGCTTTACAACAACATATAACTGCAGCGCATAAGGGCAAATAAGCTGTATAATGGCAATTTGGGTCCCCAGTCAGCGCAGCAAGGTGTAATAGGATTGTTCCCATTAACCAGGCTGTAACCTCCCCTACTGAACCCTGTTCTACATAAATATTGCAGAATAATTCCTCCCTATCCTTAAATAATCTTTCCCTGCACTTGTAAACCTTTTTTTTTGTTTTGTTTTAGCACAATTCTAGCACTGTCCCTAGCGCCTGCTGACGTCTCTCCCTGCACTAAGTGCACTGGAAAGCGGCAGAATCCAAGATGGCTGACGGTATTTATAGGGCTGTGACATCACAGGGCTGGCTGCTGATTGGCTGCTGACATGGCATTATGGGTGATCCCGCGTTTCCAGAGTTCCTTGCTCCATGTCCTAACACGTGCAGCAGCCATTTTAGGAAAAAATGTGATTTCTTACCATGAAGCGTGAAGAAATTCTGTGCAAATCAAAAAATTACTGAAATTCGGATCGATTCCCACTTCGTCAGCTTTGATTCGCCCATCTCTGGTCATATCCATTATTAAGAAAGGAGACTGACCCCGGAATCTGACTATAGCTTAACTTACTTGTCCATGAATAGATGCAGAGAGTTTGGTAAATGTTAAACCCATTATTAAGAACAGAGACCGAGCCCAGAATTTGCATCTTTTGCTAAAGTACAAATTATATGGTCCTCACATGGTGACCAATAGGTCATTAAACTTTCATAAAGTGGTCATTTTTATCTGATTCCATTGTCAGAACACATTAAGGTCCTGCTTTAGAAAAACAATGTGTAGAAACAATGAATATACTGCAACTTATTATGGCTAAACATGGAGGTGCAGAATGTTATGGGAAGATACACAAAATGTGCTCTCAGTGACTACTGATACATATATATATACATATGTGGTACATGTCTTATTGTAGTTGGAAATGCTCTTTGGCTGTTTTTGATAATATGTCTGAGATGGTCTAAAATTACCAGACACAGCTGTGAAATCCCATACGCTATACCAGAGTGTTTATGTACTGCATTGTTCACTGACACCATATGTTCCCTCTGCTGAGTAATGAGGAATTTGGGTACTTGATCCTGGACCTAGTTTAATCCTGGCAATTGGTTTCATATTGATAATGTTATTTCCTGGTCCAAAGAAGCAGTATTATAGTAGTTATATTCTTATACATAGGGGCAGTATTATAGTAGTTATATTCTTGTACATAGGAGCAGTATTATAGTAGTTATATTCTTGTACATAGGAGCAGTATTATAGTAGTTATATTCTTGTACATAGAAGCAGTATTATAGTAGTTATATTCTTGTACATAGGAGCAGTATTATAGTAGTTATATTCTAGTACATAGGAGCAGTATTATAGTAGTTATATTCTTGTACATAGGAGGCAGTATTATAGTAGTTATATTCTTGTACATAGGAGCAGTATTATAGTAGTTATATTGTCGTACATAGGAAGCAGTATTATAGTAGTTATATTCCTGTACATAGGAGGCAGTATTATAGTAGTTATATTCTTGTACATAGGAGGCAGTATTATAGTAGTTATATTCTTGTACATAGGAGCAGTATTATAGTAGTTATATTCTTGTACATAGGAAGCAGTATTATAGTAGTTATATTCTTGTACATAGGAGGCAGTATTATAGTAGTTATATTCTTGTACATAGGAGGCAGTATTATAGTAGTTATATTCTTGTACATAGGAGCAGTGTTATAGTAGTTATATTCTTGTACATAGGAGCAGTATTATAGTAGTTATATTCTCGTACATAGGAGGCAGTATTATAGTAGTTATATTCTTGTACATAGGAGCTGTATTATAGTAGTTATATTCTTGAATATAGGAGGCAGTATTATAGTAGTTATATTCTTGTATATAGGAGCAGTATTATAGTAGTTATATTCTTGTACATAGGAAGCAGTATTATAGTAGTTATATTCTTGTACATAGGAGCCAGTATTATAGTAGTTATATTTTTGTACATAGGAGCAGTATTATAGTAGTTATATTTTTGTACATAGGAGCAGTATTATAGTAGTTATATTCTTGTACATAGGAGCAGTATTATAGTAGTTATATTCTTGTACATCGGAGCAGTATTATAGTAGTTATATTCTTGTACATAGGAGGCAGTATTATAGTAGTTATATTCTTGTACATAGGAGCAGTATTATAGTAGTTATAGTTTTGTACATAGAAGCAGTATTATAGTAGTTATATTCTTGTACATAGGAAGCAGTATTATAGTAGTTATATTCTTGTACATAGGAGGCAGTATTATAGTAGTTATATTCTTGTACATAGGAGCAGTGTTATAGTAGTTATATTCTTGTACATAGGAGCAGTGTTATAGTAGTTATATTCTTGTACATTGGAGCAGTATTATAGTAGTTATAGTTTTGTACATAGAAGTATTATAGTAGTTATATTCTTGTATATAGAAGCAGTATTATAGTAGTTTTATTCTTGTATATAGTAACAGTGTTATAGTAGTTATATTCTTGTACATATGAGCAGTATTATAGTAGTTATATTCTGGTACATGGGCAGTATTATAGTAGTTATATTCTGGTACATGGGGCAGTATTATATACAGTATATATTGTCATGTAAATCCTATGGAGACATATACATTTTTTTTTCTATAACAATATAGCCTTGTAATTGAGAAAATAGCAGATCACTGTTATTTGCCAGAGTTATATGAACTATAGACATGGGAACAATATTGGTCTCAGCCAAATCGCATTGATAAATGAGAAGATGCTGCTGCCTAATGATACCTGCAGGATCTATTTATTGCTAGACCTTAATCATATTTGATTCACTCCTGCATATACAATTTCCCCTTGTGGCGGATAATATGAAAATGGGGAGGAGGGCAGATTCATGGAATAGAGTTAGCAGTGTATTGTTCACCGTGCACAGAGCAACTCCCAAATGTATTTTAGCTTCACAATTGCAAAAATTACAATGAGCGGCATTATATTCACTGTAACTGTGCACTGCTCATATTGATTTCCCAGTATGGAGTCTTGTTCTATAAAAGTTAAACTTGTGCAATTTGGTTAAATTCGTGTGATCTGTTTCACATCTTGATTTCTCTTGTATTAAAGTATTGACTCTGGATATTGGAGCCAGTTTATCTATAATGATGAAAACTTTCCTAAAGCAATGCACTGTGCACTGCATTGAGATGAGCTGCGAGAGGAAAGCCAACCAGATGTAAAAATTCCCTACCAGTTCAGATCCATGTACTCGTCTATAACATATTATGTATTATGTAGTCATGTTCTAGTACATAGGAGGCAGTATTATAGTAGTTATATTCTTGTACATAGGAGCAGTATTATAGTAGTTATATTCTTGTACATAGGAGCAGTATTATAGTATTTATATTCTTGTACATAGGAGCAGTATTATAGTATTTATATTCTTGTACATAGGAGCAGTATTATAGGAGTTATATTCTTATACATAGGAGCAGTATTATAGTAGTTATATTCTAGTACATAGGAGCAGTATTATAGTAGTTATATTCTTGTACATAGGAGCAGTATTATAGTAGTTATATTCTTGTACATAGGAGCAGTATTATAGTAGTTATATTCTTGTATATAGGAGACAGTATTATAGTAGTTATATTCTTGTACATAGGAAGCAGTATTATGGTAGTTATATTCTTGTATATAGGAGCAGTATTATGGTACTTATATTCTTGTACATAGGAGCAGTATTATTGTAGTTATATTCTTGTACATAGGAGGCAGTATTATAGTAGTTATATTCTTGTACATAGGGGCAGTATTATAGTAGTTATATTCTAGTACATAGGAGCAGTATTATAGTAGTTATATTCTTGTACATAGGAGCAGTATTATAGTAGTTATATTCTTGTACATAGGAGCAGTATTATAGTAGTTATATTCTTGTACATAGGGGCAGTATTATAGTAGTTATATTCTTGTACATAGGAGGCAGTATTATAGTAGTTATATTCTTATACATAGGGGGCAGTATTATGGTAGTTATATTCTTGTATATAGGAGCAGTATTATGGTACTTATATTCTTGTACATAGGAGCAGTATTATTGTAGTTATATTCTTGTACATAGGAGGCAGTATTATAGTAGTTATATTCTTGTACATAGGAGCAGTATTATAGTAGTTATATTCTTGTACATAGGAGTAGTATTATAGTAGTTATATTCTTGTACATAGAAGCAGTATTATAGTAGTTATATTCTTATACATAGGAGCAGTATTATAGTAGTTATATTCTTGTACATAGGAGCAGTGTTATAGTAGTTATATTCTTGTACATAGGAACAGTATTATAGTAGTTATATTCTTGTACATAGGAGAAGTATTATAGTAGTTATATTCTTTAACATAGGAGCAGTATTATAGTAGTTATATTCTTTTACATAGAGGCAGCATTATAGTAGTTATATTCTTGTACATAGGAACAGTATTATAGTAGTTATATTCTTTGGCAATTTTCTTTTTATTCAGAACCAAAAGTAAGGCACTTCAAAGGAGTACAGATATCTCTTCACATATACAAACTGTGCATGAATAGTCAAACAATTCAAATTGTGAAGGCTTACACTTACATTTGTTCTTACATTACAGACTTGCAAAGAGTCGTATTACAATCAGATTATAAGGACCCAAAATTGGGTAGGTGCCAACTATTGCGGAAAAGTGGCCTTAAAGACCAAAACAGACACGTAGACAAGGGTGGACAGAAAAACATCAGAAAGTGTAGTACGCAGGGCAACATGTGGGGGGGGGGTTGTATTAATATTCTTGTACATAGGAGCAGTATTATAGTAGTTATATTCTTGTACATAGGAGCAGTATTGTAGTAGTTATATTCTTGTACATAGGAGCAGTATTATAGCAGTTATATTCTTGCACATAGGAGCAGTATTATAGTAGTTATATTCTTGTACATAGGAGCAGTATTATAGTAGTTATATTCTTGTATATAGGAAGCAGTATTATAGTAGTTATATTCTTGTATATAGGAGCAGTATTATAGTAGTTATATTCTTGTACCTAGGAGGCAGTATTATAGTAGTTATATTCTTGTATATAGGAAGCAGTATTATAGTAGTTATATTTTTGTACATATGAGCAGTATTATAGTAGTTATATTCTTGTACATAGGAGCAATATTATTGTAGTTTTATTATTGTACATAGGAGCAGTATTATAGTAGTTATATTCTTGTACATAGGAGGCAGTATTATAGCAGTTATATTCTTGTACATAGGAGCAGTATTATAGCAGTTATATTCTTGTACATAGGAGCAGTATTATGGTAGTTATATTCTTGTACATAGGAGCAGTATTATAGTAGTTATATTCTGGTACATAAGAGCAGTATTATAGTAGTTATATTCTTGTACCTAGGAGGCAGTATTATAGTAGTTATATTCTTGTACATAGGAGCAGTATTATAGTAGTTATATTCTAGTACATAGGAGGCAGTATTATACTAGTTATAGTCTTGTACATAGGAGCAGTATTATTGTAGTTATATTCCTGTACATAGGAGCAGTATTATAGTAGTTATATTCTTGTACATGGGAGGCAGTATTATAGTAGTTATATTCTTGTACATAGGAGCAGTATTATAGTAGTTATATTCTTGTACATAGTAGCAGTATTATAGTAGTTATATTGTTGTATATAGGAGGCAGTATTATAGTAGTTATATTCTTGTACATAGGAGCAGTATTATAGTAGTTATATTCTTGTACATAGTAGCAGTATTATAGTAGTTATATTCTCGTACATAAGAGACAGTATTATATTAGTTATATTCTTGTACATAGGAGCAGTATTATAGTAGTTATATTCTTGTACATATTAGCAGTATTATAGTAGTTATATTCTCGTACATAAGAGACAGTATTATATTAGTTATATTATTGTACATTGTTTTTCAGGTCTGGCTGAGACAGATGACATAACTTCGGTAGATATTGACAATAAGATTTCAAGGCTGCTATTTGCTGTCATGATAGACTGTCATGGGAGAGGAACATTTGCTTCTGTTTTGTGTTTAATATGATTAAATTGATCTGTCATGGAGCATTTACTATGAAGCTGTAATGTCTCTTCATTTGGTAAACCCAGACACAATTTTGGTACAGATGGATCTGAACTTCCACTTCATTTTTGTGGCTACTTTTAATAACAATCTCTCATAAACTCCATCTGGAGAGGACACTAATTATCAGAAGCAGTATCGTGCTCCCACTCACTGACTGCGGATAAGTCCTGGAAAAAGTCATTTCCTATATTTTATTGAGGACATTTATTTTATGTTGCATTATGTACAGAGACATTTATAGTTATGTCATATAGCTGTATAATATTTGCTGACCCTGGGAAACATAACAGTAGATTTAGTCTCTGAGCCTAGCGTTCTCTATGTGCCAAAGCATCTGTCTCCATCCTAACTGATCTGCATTCATTGCATTTTTATATTGCTTTTTTATGGCTTGCAAATTCTAACATTATAAATTACAATGGAGATATCAGTAGGCCAGTGCAGATTGGTTTGTAAGGTGGTGGCAAAGCTCATATTAAAGGGGCCTTCCCATCTGGGACATTTATGGTGTATACACAATTATGCCATAAATATTTGATAGGTGCAGGTTCCACTTCTGGGACCCTCTCCTTGTCTAGAACGGGGCCCCATTGTGCTTGGCTGTGAATGGAGAGCTGTCCATGCATGACATGAGAGGTAATGCAACCATACATGTTAGCGCTTAACCTCTTAAGGATACAGGACGTACGGGTACGTCCTGTGTCCGCTCCCTAAACATGGCGCCCGCCCCTGCCCGATGCGGCGCGGGTGGCCGCTTGCTTCTGGAAGCAGACACCCGCAGCTCATGTCCTCGACCGGCAACGATGCCGATCGCGGACATTTAACCTCTCAGATGCCGTGGTCAATTCTGACCACGGCATCTGAGCGCGCACAAACCGAAAGTATGAGAATAGCAATCAGATGATTGATTGTTATAGTTTCCTATGGAAACTATATTAAAGTGTAAAAAAAAAATAAGTAGGACTGTGGTACCCATTCAAGTGGGATTACCCTAAGAGAGGAAGGGTCACCATCATGGCATAGTGAAAAATGGCGGGATACGCTGTGAGTGATCACTTTACGTTTAATGTTAGATCTGTGCTCATACATGCGGTCGCGCAATGTCCGTGTTATGCGACCTACATAGTGCAGGTTGCAAGGGCATAATAAAAGGTATATTAGATTTGAGGTCCCACAATTCATCTGGTGTCTCAAAGGGATAGGGTCGTCACAAGATTGTAATGATAATGCTCTACCATTAGTAATGACCATGGAGCAGCTTTTGCATCTTTTTAGGCTTTATAGGAGCCGACTGGATGGTAATTACTACTGTTCCATAATAAGAGTTGGTTCTCGTTGTTTTTTTTTAAAACTGGACATGATGGGGCTAAAATGCCTTTCAACGTTTTTGCCCTACGGAAAGTAAGGGTCGGGGCTGTTGGAATGGTCTTCCCTATAATAGGGTCTTTTAACAGGACTGACCAATGTTTGGTAATGATGTTTCTAATTAATGAATGTTTTCTATTATAGCGTGTGGTTAGACTAGGTAACGAGTATTTAGGATTGTTTTTTGTCCTTATTAGATAAACTTTCTTTTTGAGTTAGGAGGATGTTTTTTTTAATGGATTTGTTTAATAATTTTTTAGGGTAACCTTTCTCTAAAAACCTGTTTCCTACTAGGTCCAGTTGTTCCTTCAAAGTACCGTCGTCTGTGCAATTGTGTCGGATACGTCTCATTTGGCCATGGGGATATTATTTCCCCACCTGTATATGGCAACTCCTAAAGTCGAGACAGCTGTTGGTATCGACTCGTTTGAAGTGTGTTTTTGTCACAATTTGATTGTTGGCTATGCTTAGGTGTAGGTCCAGAAAGACCATCTCTCTCGGGTGGTGTTTAAGAGTGAATGGTAGGTTCCAGTCGTTATTGTTGAGATTATCTACCAAAATGGTTAGGTTTTCCAGGTTGCCATCCCACAAAAAAAAAAAAATAATATCATCGATATAGCGTCTATAAAATTTGATATTGGAGTGTGTGAGGCCATTTGATCTTCAAATGCCCCCATAAACAGGTTAGCATATGAGGGGGTTAATTTTGTACCCATAGCCGTACCTCTTTCCTGACGATATATATGGTGTTTTGGAATGAAAAATAATTATGTTGAAGAATGAATTCTATGGCTTTGATAATGAACATCTTTTGTGATTCAGGCATCCAGGGATCTGAAGATAGGGTTCCATCTATGGCTTTCAGGTCTAAGGAATGGGTAATATTGCTATATAAGGATGTATGAGGAGAAAGACTCTTCCTTTCCGCAGGTGTCCCACCTAGAATAGCTGCAGAGGAGTCAGCTGCAGCGAGGTGCTATGTCCTGCAGGCAACAGTTTGCAGTATTTTGGTCATTTTTCGTCAACTACTCCCTGGTGCCCATTGGCTAAATGAACCAGTTTTTGGTTTCCAATAGTTAACTACATTAGTTCCAGGTCTCCAGTAGTTAATTGAAGCAGTCCCTGGTGTCTATTGGTTAATTGAACAAGACTCTAGTATCCAGTGGTTAACTGAACCAGTCCCTGGTGTCCAGTCATTAAATGAACCAGCCCCTGGTGTCCCATAGTTAACTGACCAAATGCCTGGTGTCCAGTGGTTAATTGAACTGGTCTCTGCTATCCAGTAGTGAATTAAACCAGACCCTGAATTGGTAACTGGTGTCCAGCCATTAACTGAAACAGTCCCTGTTGTCCAGTGGTTAACTGAACTGGTCCCTGGGGTTCAGTAGTTAATTCACCAAATCCCTAATGTCTATTGATTAATTGAACTAAACCCTAATATCCTGGGGTTAACTGCTCAAGTCCCTGGTGTCCAGTGGTTAAATGAATCAGCCCCTAATGTCCAGTCATTAATTGAACCAGACCCTAGTGTCCAGTGGTTAACTGAACCAGTCCCTGGTGTCCAGTGGTTAACTGAACCAGTCCCTGGTGTTCAATAGTTACCTGACCAAATCCCTTGTGTCCAGCAGTTAAATGAACTAGTCCCTGATGTCCACTAGTTAATTGAACCAGTCCTGTGTGTCCAGTGGTTCATTGAACCAGTCCCTGGTGTCCAGTGGTTAATTAAACCAGTCCCTGGTATCCAGTGGTTAATTGAACCAGACCTTGGTGTCCAGTAGTTAATTGACCAAATTCCTGGTGTTCAGTGGTTAAAGGGGTATTCCAGTTAGATTAACTTGTCCCCTATCCATAGAATAGGGAATAACTATAGGGAATAGGGAATAACATCTATCACGAGAATGGGGGCTGTGCACCCCCTGCTGACCCCTGAACTGAACGGAATGGCCGATACATTCATCTCTATGGGAATTCCAGAGATAGCCAAGTTCAGTACATATGCGACCGGCGGCTGTGTTAATTTCAGAGAAGCTGCAGGAGGTACGAGGCCCCTGTTCTCTTGATGGATGGGGGTCTCAGCAGTAGGACCTGCTCCTATATAATAGTTATCCCTATCCTGTGGATAGGGGATAACTTAATCTAACCCCCAAAAAAACTTTAATTTAATTAGTGCCTATTGTCCAGTGGTTTGGTGCTCGACAGTTGAGTATTTTCACATAAGTCAATCTTCTCAACTTCCTTGAACATTATAACATTATCACAGAAACTGGAAAGGTGACCCGGTCTACAGGTCCTCCAGAGCGAGAGACACTCAAAATCGCCACCCTCCACTCTGGCCAAGCTCTTCTCCACTTGGACAATCCCTAATTCTTAGAAAGATTCCTAGGCAATAAGCCGATCACAAAGTCTCAACCTGCTTCGACCCCAGCGACATCACTCCCCAGCGATCACCTGTAATCTGTGGGAAAACCTGGCAGCAAGTGTTCAGTTTCCCTGCAGCACCACCACAGGGTAAATGAAGCATTACACAATGTCCATTCATCTAAGGACTGGACAGGTCCTCCAGAGTGGCTTAGACTCTCTGTAACTGTGCTCCACTTTGTCTAAGACATCAGGATCCTGGAACGAGGGCTCTAATGGGGTATGTGAACATATGTTTCCTAAACGGGTCAGTAAAATGAACCTCCCGCTATGGAGGCCTTCATCAGGATTCGGCATTGATACACTGTCATTTTGCTATCTTGCTGTGCCCAGTTTTGAGCTTCCCGACTACTGTAGACCTGATTCAGTCTACAGATAAGGAACTACAGATACAGGAGATGAGGACAGAACAGAAGACATGAAAATCTAAGGAGCCTGGGTGACTGACTAAAGGACAACTCCATAGCTGATGGCTGCTGCAGGTCAGAACAGAGCTGGTTAATATCTGAGGCAAACGTATCGCACACTGATAGAACATGATGTGATCTCCACATGACTCAGCTTTCCTGGAATTACATTATAACCCTATGAATAATAGCTGCACTCACTTTCGGTGAAGCACTGTGTGTACATGAGACAGATAAAAGTCACTCATATATTGACTACACATGTGTCATACTTGACTCTGATGTTATGTAAAACACAATGTACGAACAGAAGCTGTAACATAACAGCACAAGTAATGGAGGTAATTCAGGAGCAGAAGAGCTGGAGGAGCCGAAGAACAAAAACCATAGACGCTCTGTATGGAGGAACAATGCCAGAGCTGCAAAAGAGCCTGTGAACTCTGTAGTTATAATAGTTATTTTCATACACAGGAGGCAGTATTATAGTAGTTATATTCTTGTACATAGGAGGCAGTATTATAGTAGTTATATTCTTGTACATATGAGCAGTGTTATAGTAGTTATATTCTTGTACATAGGAGGCAGTAATATAGTAGTTATATTCTTGTACATAGGAGCAGTATTATAGTAGTAATTATTTTGTACATAGGAGCAGTATTATAGTAGTTATATTCCTGTACATAGGAGGCAGTATTATAGTAGTTATATTCTTATACATAGGAGCAGTATTATAGTAGTTATATTCTTGTACATAGGAGTAGTATTATAGTAGTTATATTCTTGTACATAGGAGCAGTATTATAGTAGTTTTATTATTGCACATAGGAGGCAGTATTATAGTAGTTATATTATTGTACATAGGAGGCAGTATTATAGTAGTTATATTCTTGTACATAGGAGCAGTATTATAGTAGTTTTATTATTGTACATAGGAGGCAGTATTATAGTAGTTATATTATTGTACATAGGAGCAGTATTATAGTAGTTTTATTATTGTACATAGGAGGCAGTATTATAGTAGTTATATTATTGTACATAGGAGGCAGTATTATAGTAGTTATATTCTTGTTGTATTGTAAGGGTATTTTTAATTGACTGATTGGTTCTCCCCTTTAATTCTGTTTAATACTCTGTGTAATAGTTTCCCGTGTAATGAAGTGGGTTAGATATAGTACCCATCCCTCATTGTTCTGACAAGACTACAATCCTGAGTGATCTCAGAGACATGCGTGCTGCACACTGGAGGAGAGGCTAACAGGTTAAAACATTATGACACACATTCACTTAGCAGACTCCACCAGGCCGTCCATTCTAGGTAGGAAGTGAGTATGACTTACCCTATCTCTCTTGTACACCCTGGGGTGTTGGTCATGTGTTATAATGGGGTAGACAGCAATGATTTATAGCATGATCGACAGAGTCTCCACCCCATTTAGGCTAGTGATGTTTATTCACTTTTTACTATTCAGTATGTGATTTCTTAGTGTTATCAAATATTTAATCACTTAGTAAATATATTTATTCATGTAGCCTGCATAAGCTTATTCATTCTCAAATCTTTCTAATTCACTTTACGTTACACTTGTATATAGGAGCAGTATTATAGTAGTTATATTGTTGTACATAGGAGCAGTATTATAGTAGTTATATTCCTGTACATAGGAGGCAGTATTATAGTAGTTATATTCTTGTACATAAGAGCAGCTTGTACATAGGAGCAGTATTATAGTAGTTATATTCCTGTACATAGGAGCAGTATTATAGTAGTTAAATTCTTGTACATAGGAGCAGTATTATATTAGTTATATTCCTGTACATAGGAGCAGTATTATAGTAGTTAAATTCTTGTACATAGGAGACAGTATTATATTAGTTATATTCTGGTATATAGGAGGCAGTATTATAGTAGTTATATTCTTGTACATAGGAGGCAGTATTATAGTAGTTTTATTCTTGTACATAGGAGGCGGTATTATAGTAGTTATATTATTGTACATAGGAGGCAGTATTATAGTAGTTATATTCTTGTACATAGGAGGCAGTATTATAGTAGTTTTATTCTTGTACATAGGAGGCAGTATTATAGTTACATATAGTTAATACAGTTGAAAAAAAGACATAAGTCCATCAAGTTCAACCAAGGGATAGGTGGGGACGCGAATCCCAGAAGGAAACGAATCTAAGACTTCTACACATTTTCATAAGCATTAATGTTTACTTTTAAGAATTCATCTAAACCCTTTTTAAAACTGTAAAAGGGGCCCCGAATCAGGGCTGATCAAGTTTGCTCTACTACTCCAAATTAATAGTAACCCAAGGGTTTTACATGCACGGAAGAAAATAACAGTGACACACACAATGGGGTCAAAGTAAATTCTCATTTATTACAGGAAGTACAGCAGTTTATTTAGACATCAGAGAGGCATTCCCCCTGAGCCACGTGTTATTGTTACATTGGCTAGAATATGAAAACATGAAAAGAGTTAACACTTGGTATCTGCACATTGTGCATTGTTTTACTAATGGCTCATTCAGACGGCCATATGCTGTGCGCAAATATGCGGATCCGTTTTTTTGCAGATTAGAAGCTGTCCCATTCACTTCTATGCAGCCCTTTTCTTCCATTGCACGGCTCAGCAAAAAAAATGAAACATGTCCTATACTTGTCAGTGAAAATCAGGACATGGCCCTATTGAAGTCTATGGATCAGCAAAAAAACAGAATGCAATCCGTTTTTTTGCGGACATACTGACTTGTGGAAAGCATACTGATTTTTGCGGACAGCATACGGCCGCCTGAATGAGCCCTTACTCTGGTATGTTAACTATGTAAATATCCAGCTGCAAACGCCATATTGTAATGGAGTCTTCACTAACAGCAGAAAAGCTTATATGACGTAGCAAGGAGGCGTGTTCTCTTCGGTGAGATGGAACCTTCGTGCTCTGGAGAAGATAAGGTGTTGTCTGAGAGCTTGAGTATATGGGAGCTTTCTTAGCTGATTTAAAGAATGATGGCCACATCTTTATCAAAACCGTCCACTGTTCCTGCTGTGACCACGTCCTGAGGAAGTCTATTCCACAGATTCACAGTTTTTACAGTAAAGAAGTTTTGACGCTTCTGGAGACTGAACTTTTTCTTCTACAGTCGGAGGCAGCGCCCCCTTGTCTTTTGAGGGTATTTTACATGAAACAATTTTTCACAGTATTTTTTGTATGGCCTATTTGTATATATGTACTAGCAGAAAGACCGGGCTTCACACTGGTATATTTCATCTATTTCATTTAATGTTTGTGTGTCATTAAAAGATAGACAGTATCCCCCATAACAGTGACCTCTGCAGCACCCCGCCCCTTTAACAGTGAACTCCACAGTCCCCCACCCCTTAACACTGCCTCCCCCAGTGCCTGCCACTTTAAAATGGGACCTCCACAGTAGCCCATCCACTTAACTTTGACCTTTACAGCAGCCCGCCCCTTTAACAGTGAGTTTCACAGCACCCCAATCCCTTGACAGTGACCTCCTCAAGGGCCTGTCCCCTTAACAGTGACCTCCACAGTACCCCGCTCCCTTAACAGTGACCTCACAGTACCCTGCTGCCTTAACAGTGACCTCCACAGCAGTTGCCCCTATATTTCATCTATTTCATTTAATGTTTGTGTGTGTCGTTAAAAGATATCGACAGAATCCCCCATAACAGTGACCTCTACAGCACCCAGTCCCTCTAACAGGGAATTCCACAGTCCACCACCCCTTAACACTGACCCCCCCCCCAGTGCCCCGCCACTTAAAAATGGGACCTCCACGGCAGCCCATCCCCCTTAACTTTGACCTTCACAGCAGCCTGCCCCTTTAAAAGTGAGTTTCACAGCACCCCACTCCCTTGACAGTGATCTCCTCAGGGGCCTGCCCCCTTAATAGTGACCTCTACAGTACCCCACTCCCTTTACAGTGACCTCACAGTACCCTGCTGCCTTAACAATAACTTCCACAGCAGTTGCCCTTTTAATAGTGGCCACTGCCCCCTTTACAGTGACCTCCACTGTGTCCGCCTCATTTAACAGTGACCTCCACAGCGGCCTGGCCACTTAACAGTAACATCCACAGTGACCTCCACAGCTCCCTGCCCCTTTAATGCTAGGACTACACGACGACATGTGTCGCGCAACATTTTGTCTCAACAATTTTTATAATGATAGGCTATGGTGTCGCACTGCGACATGTGACATGGATTTTTCTGCTACTGTCGTGTCGGGGTCGCAGCATTTCACATGTCGCAGTGCAACACCATAGACTATCATTATAAAAATTGTTGCACGACATTGGTGCGACATTAATGTAGCGCAACACATGTAGCAGTGTAGTTGTGCCCTATGTGTCATGCGACTTATTGTCGTTGTGTAGCCCTAGCCTAAAGCTGACCTACAGCAGTGAAGAAAAATGGCTGGGTTGTTATGGAAACCTGGAGTAAAACTGTGTGTTTGTGGAGACTAAGGGCCTGCGAGCTTCTATTGGTTAAGGGACATGTGACTGTGTGTATGACAGTTGGGATATGAAGAGAATAACTTGCAGACTTGTATTGGCTATAATGCAGGTTATTTTTGGGAATATCTCAGGAACGGTACGTGCATAAAGAACAGACAGACAGACAGATGTCAGGACAGACAAAAACTCATTGTGTACCGGCATGTTACCTCCATAGTATTCTTTCCCAGATAGTAAGTGATATGTGTACCAAGTTTACTAGAAATTGATCCATGAGTGTTTGAGTTAAAGAACAATATGTGTGTAGCAAAAACAGTTGGAGCATACAACCCCCACAAGATTTCTTTTCAGGAAGCGAGGGATGTGTATACCAAGTTTCGTTGAAATCGATGGTTGCATTTTTCAGTGATCATAGAAATACATACATACACACACATATATACATCCTCCTTTATATATATATATAGATATAGATAGGTTAATTATGTCCATCCTTAGACGTCTTTTCTCAAGACTAAATAAATTAAATTCTTTTAGATCTTTCTTCATAACTAAGACCCTCCATGCCCCTTATCAGTTTAGTCACTCTCCTCTGTACTCTCTCCAGCTCCAGGGCATCCTTTCTGTGGACTTGTGCCCAGAACTAAACTGCATATTCCAGACGAGGCCGCACCAACGCTTTGTAAAGTGGTAATATTACATCCCTGCCCCGCGAGTCCATGCCTCGTTTAATGCATTACAATATCCTGGTGGCCTTAGAAGCAGCTGATTGACATTGTATGCTGTTATTTAATCTACCATCTACAAGGTCACCCAAATCCTTCTCTATAAGTGACTCTCCCAGTGTTACATCCCCTAAGACATATGAAGCACAGAGATTATTACTACCAGGACGCATAACTTTACATTTATCCACATTAAACCTCATTTGCCAAGTTGATGCCCAATCACTCAGTGTGTCCAAGTCAGCTTGTAGATTATGGACATCTTCCATAGACTGTACAGTACTACATAGCTTGGTGTCATGTGCAAAAATAGAAATGGTGATATTAATCCTGTCCTCAATATCATAAATAAAAAAATTAAATAACAGAGGACCCAGCACTGAACCTTGGGGTACACCACTTATAACCCCGGACCATAATGATTGACCACAACTCTCTGGACACAGTGCTTCAGCCAGTTTTCAATCCAATTACAGGCTATACTTTCCAAGTCTATAGACCTTCCTTTACCTATAAACGTCTATGAGGGACAGGATCAAAATCCGGAAACACTCCATCCACAGCCGCCCCTCTGTCCAGGCTCTTCTACTTACCTCACTACATCCAGAGCCGCCCCTCTGTCCAGGCTTCTACTTACCTCACTACATCCAAAGCTGCCCCTCTGTCCAGGCTACTACTCACCTCCTCATAAAAACAAATCAGGTTAGTCTGACAACTTCTGTCCTTGGTAAACCCATGTTGGTTGTCACTTATAATATTATTTGCAGTGGATATAAAAAGTCAACACACCCCTGTTAAAATGTCAGGTTTCTGTGCTGTAAAAAAATGAGACAAAGATAAATCATTTCAGAACTTTTTCCACCTTTAATGTGACCTATAACTGTCCTACGACTAACCTAACTGGTCTATAATTACCTGTGGAGGACCTAGATCCTATTTTGAATATGGGCACCACATTTGCCTTGCGCCAATCACTTGGCACTGTACCAATACCTAGAGAATCTTTACAAATGATAAACGGGCACAGCAATGACTGAACTGAGCTCTTTTAGCACTCTTGGGTGTAATCCATCTGGACCCGGAGCTTTGTTGACATTTACCCTATTTAACTTAGCTTGGACCATATCTACAGTTAGCCAATTGAGTATATTACTGGATGTACTAACAGCCCCAGCACCACAGATATCCGCTCTTTTCTCTTCTTTTGTATAAACAGAGCTAAAAAAAAATTAGTAACTCTGTCTTTTTCTTATCTTTAAAGACTAACCCCCGATTATTTAGAGGACCTACCTGCTCAGACCTTGGTTCTTTAGCATTTATATATTTAAATAATTTTGGGGGATTTGTTTTGCTCTCTTTTGCCACCTGTTGTTCGTTTTGTATTTTTGCTCATTTTATTTATTTTTTACAGATTTTATTAAGCCATTTGTTATCTTCAAACGCTACAGCTGACCCATCAGATTTGTATTTTTTAAATGCCCTTTTTTCTCTTTTATAGCCCTTTTTACAGTAGCTGTAAGCAAAAAGGGGGGTTAATTTTAGCCGTTTATACTTGTTACCTAAAGGGATACATTTTTTTTGTGCAATTACTCAATGTGGATTTAAAGCTCTCCCAGTTACCCTCAGTGTTATTATGTTACAGTAGCTGCCCCCAGTCTATGCACTGAAATGCTGCCCTCAACCCAGGGAAATTAGCCTTTTTGAAATTCAGTGTCTTTGCTCTGCCGGACAGAGTTTGCTTCTTATAGTTTAGGGGGAATATAATTATGGGTACTTTCACACTAGCGTTGGTGCGGATCCGTCTGTTTATTTTCACAGACGGATCCGCACCTCTAATGCAAACGTTTGTATCCGTTCAGAACGGATCCGTTTGCATTAGGTTTAAAGAAAAATGACAAAGTCCAAAACGGATCCGTTTTGGATTACATTGAAAGTCAATGGGGAACGGATCCGTTTTCAAATGCACCATATTGTGTCACTGACAACGGATCCGTCCCCATTGACTTACATTGTAAAAAAGCAGATCCGTTAGGCTCCGCCTCTTCAGACGGACACCAAAATGCTGCATGCTGCGTTTTGGTGTCCGCCTCCAAAACGTAATAGAGGCGGAACGGAGCCTAACTGATGCATTCTGAACGGATCCTTATCCATTCAGAATGCATTGGGGCTTAACTGATCCGTTTTGGAACGTTTGTGAGAGCCCTGTAACGGATCTCACAAACGGAATCCAAAACGCTAGTGTGAAAGTACCCTATATTGTGGTCACTATTACCTAGTGTTTCTCGAACAGTAACATTTCCAACAAGCTCTGCATCATTAGAAAGTACCAGATCCAACAAAGCATCGCCCCTAGTGGGAGCTTCTACAAACTGGCCCATAAAGTGGTCCTGCAGCAAATTGAGGAATCTTTTCCCCTTTGCGGTTGAGGCAGAACCATGACCCCAGTCAATGTCTGGGAAGGTAAAATCTCCCATAATGACCACTGTACCTGCCTGTGCAGCCGCTCTATTTGGTTATACAGTTGTATTTCTATCTCCTTTGTGATGTTAGGGGGTCTATAGATTACACCAAGTATTATTTTTTCTGTGTTTTTATCCCTTTGAACTTCTACCCATAAGGTTTCCACATTCCTCCCCCACAATTGCCTCTTTCACACTTGTCTTCAGATCAGTCATCACATACAGGCACACTCCACCGCCTTTTCTATTGACCCTGTCTTTTCTAAATAGTGTAAAACCCTTAATATTAACATCCCAGTCATGTGAAGAGTCCAACCATGTCTCAGCCACACCAACTGCATCTATGTGTTTTTCTAGCACCATAGCCTCCAGCTCCCCCATTTTTCTAGCTAGACTTCTGGCATTTGTGAAAATACATTTTAAATTACTATTACCTGTAAAGTGAATATCCAGGATTTTTGGGTTACCTTGGTTGATGTTTGTATGTAACAGGTTCTTGTTACCAGCAGTTCTATTTTTTATTGGTGTACAGTTCTTCCCAGTCTTCTACATACTTTCCTACCTAACTCCAGCCCCCACTAAATCCCCACTGTCCCTCCTATATCCCACTCTCTATCTACACTATCTACCCCCTTATTAGTATGACCCCCCCCCCCCACCCTTCCCCAGGTCTAGTTTAAAAGCTCCTCCAGCCGTCTAACCATTTTCCCCCCAGGGCAGTTGCACCCTCCCAAATTAGGTGCAGCCCATCCCTTCTGTAGAGCTTGTACCTGACAGAGAAGTTGGCCCAGTTCTCCATGAACCCAAACCCTTCCTTCCTGCACCAGCTTCTGAGACATTTATGTAACTCCCTAAGCTCCCGTTGTCTCTCTAGTGACGCTCATGGCACTGGTAATATTTCTGAAAACACTAACTTGGAGGTCCTCGACTTGAGCTTCTCTCCTAGTTCCCTTAAATCATTTTTAAGGGCCTTCCATCTCCCCCTGAGATCCAATCCGATCCACAATATGCCAAACCCGAGCACCCGGCAGACAGCACACTGTTCTGCAGAGGTCATTCTCCTGGTTGGTAGGATAAACACCCTGCTGCAGTGTTGCTGGCCCTGGGCTTTCATCCCTAATATCAGCCAAACAGGCATATTTACTAGGGCGTTCCAGCTCAGGACTAGCCTCCCTGGCGCTTTTTCCTTTACCCCTTCTTCCTACATTAACCCAACTGCTGACCTGATAGTCCTGATCTTTCCCTGCTCCTCCCACCTCCATTTTACTGACCCGAGTCAGTGCCTGCACAGTGAGGTCTAAGCCTCTCTCCAGGTCTGCAATGCCCCTAAGTATTCCAAGCTGCTTATTTAGATCCAAGATCTGGGCTTCCAAATATGCAACGTGATTGCATCTAGTGCAAATGTATTCACCCTCGAATGGCTCTTCAAGGCACGCACACATTGCAGAGGACATACACTTAGTAGCATTGTCCATGGAGCACATGTTTAGATGGGGATGAACAGTAAGTATGAGTTAGAATTAGACCCTGGCTGCTGTAGTTAGAGGACAAGCTAGAATCAAGCCAACAACACACAAGGAAAATCTGGCAAACCTTAGTTTCTTGCTCCTTGTCTTAAACTCTGGTTCTTTAAACTCCACTTATTCAGAAGCCCACTTAGTGCAGCAAGCCCAGGTAGAGCGAGGTATATAGTAGGTATATTCTTGTAAATAGGAGCAGTATTATAGTAGTTATATATTTATTTTTGTAGGTGGCGGTATTGTCACAGTTCTTTTCCATGTACCCTGTTAGGTCATCATGGCATTGTAGAAGGGGATCTACAGTTTGTGATGTGCCAGAACGGAATGCCAATTTGTTAGAGTGGCTCCCTGTTTAGTGGACCCAGCATGTCCATTCCTTACATGGATGGCTATTCATTTATAAGGCCAGCATGTCATGCTATTGTACATTTCCTCTCAAAGTGAGTAGATGTGATTTAACCTAGCAATTACAGTGGTTGCTTCGTTTTCTTGTTTTTTAGAGGGGCTGTATTTATGAGTCAGCCTCTTTAGTACAGAAATGTGCACAATGTCCTTTACCAACTTTTCTTGGCAGAACATAGTCCTTCACCCATTTTTCTCTTAAAATTGATTCATACTGCATGTTGCATTATATAAAATATTACTAACTGTACAATTTCTTTATTTACTTTTTGACCAACATTGATGTATTATTTTGTGCATCTTTTTCTATTGTACATATTCTACTACAGATAATATTAATATTCATTCATGTAGAACCATTATAAATGACCATCATTTTCTATTGACGATCCTAGATGAAGTGGCCCAAAAGTCCCAATGACTCTACCAGTAGCCACTATATCATGTCCAGTGTAGGACTGGGATATCTTGGTCCACTCTTCTTCTATAATGACCATGTACCTGTCCAACGTTAATATTTGCATTGGGCAAACCATCAGTAAGAACCATGTCAGAGGTTGCTGATCCTCGTGGACCTTGTGGTGGCTGCTCTTACCGCTGTGTCAGAACCTTGGCCCACAGGATAGCTCGATGTTGGGCCTTTCAGACCTATCATCTCTTGGACTTAGACTTGGTCATAAAGTGAAAAACATAATTGACATTGATGATCTTCTACCCTGTGACTTCATTAAATTCCACATAGTCAACGATGCTCAAGAACAAGTAGTCAATCCAGTTGGGTTGAATTAGTAATCACAGGCAGATTCTGAAAACGTGAATTTTTTTTTTATTAGTCTTGAATATATAATGCCCTTAAAGGAATGTTTGAGGCATCGTTTATGCTCATGTCAATCTCATTCCCTCATCTACTAGGACTTTGGGGTTGGGGACCTATGAAGGTCGAAACATTCTGTCCAGGTAAACAGCCTTGATTACATCTGATATAAATGACCCACAAAGCCCTGACGACTTCTTGCCTCATTTTTAAATCTAACAGAATATCTTTATTGTTCATAGCAACCAATCAGCTTTCATTTTTTTAAAGCAGTTTGTGAAATGGAAGTTGAACTCTGATTGGTTGCATTGGACCCCAAAGACACAGTTAAATTATTTTGATAAATTAGGCCAATGTGACAACCAACCATAGTACAACCAACATCGGCTGGGTGACATCCCTATATTCTTCTATAATCTCCACCCCCATGTTTTATTCCATACAGTAGATGTCCTCTGTAACAGCCATATGTGTCCATAGATGAAAACAAGCCCTATTTTGCCAGGACAATCCTGGGAATAAGATGGCAAAAGGTGCAGGGATTAGGTAAACTCTACCCAAAAATTTGCATTTCGGGTTATTTTGGGGGTGTTACAAAGCTGGGACTTAAATGTCCTGATTTTTGCTATTCAGATGTTGGCTAATATGTAATGTCCTCTATTGCAAACAAAAAAGGCCATGATTCTACTCTGCACCCAAAAAGCCCTTAGAGTCCAAAAACATCACCTAAAATATGTCCTTCTCTTGAGTTTAATTCCTGGTGACGTTCCCTTGTCAGGTAAGGAATACTTCACTGATGACTCCGGCTATCCCAAAGTGATTGAAGTCTGAATTATGGAACCTAAAATCAGGTTGTCTGAGGAAGTTTCCATATCCCTCTGGCCGATCTACATAAAAATATGAGGATGTATTTTGACTTTTCCAGGACAAAGTAGCTTCATGAAGGCTTTCCTGAAACTCATATGGCAGAGGGGGTAAAGTACAGGGTTGATGGCAGAATTTAACCAGAGGAGCCAAAAGGAGATCTCATAGAGGTAGTGCTGAACGCAACGTCCATGGCAAGCTGCCCTGATAATCATCAACAGTGTGTAGGGTGCCCAGCAAAGGCCAAAGACACATACGATAATGGCCAAGGACTTGGCTACTCTCTTGTCTCTCGAAAGTCTAAACCTATTGGCGATGCTACTAGCCATGTCTGTCCTGACGTTACTACAAGCATTTTCCACCGTTTTGTAAAAACAGTCTTGATGCTTCTTGGTCTGAACTTCGACTTGTAAAGGTGGAAGATCCTGGCTTATATTGAGGTCCAGTGTGTGGGTCTTGAGTCTTTGGGACCTCTGACCTGCAGGACAAGCCTCAGAGGATATCAAACAGGTGGTCTGTTTCTTAGCATCAGTTTGAGGCCTTTCAGCTGGTTTTACAAAAAAAATAAGGTGTTCTTTTTTCTTCCTCTGGAAACTCATCTCACAGTGTTCCTGGCCTTGGGCCAATTCTTCGTTCCTCATCATGGTCCTCTTCTTTATATTGATGTAGATACTCAGATTGAAATAGGTGACGCTGATAAATGGCGTGAAGAACTCTACTGTTGAGGCGATCATCAGGAAATACCAGTTGTAGTAAAATTCCACGTAACATTCTCCTTCGGGTAAGATGGTGGCTCTTGCTATGTACTCCCAACTGATGATGGCTGGACCGTAGAGAAGAAAGGCGGCCACCCAGACAGTCAACATTTTTAGAACTGCATTTCTAGTCATTCCTTTTTGGGCTCTGTAGGACACCTGATGTATAGAAACAGAGACATTACTAATGTAAAGCATTCTAGAGGTAAGATTCAACAATAAGCAGATGGATATACATATATTTTGTACAAAAGAGGTAGACTTATAGTAGTTATATTCTTGTACATAGGAGGCAGGATTATAGTAGTTATATTCTTGTACATAGAAGCAGTATTATAGTAGTTATATTCTTGTACATAGGGGCAGTATTATAGCAGTTATATTCTTGTATATAGGAGGCAGTATTATAGTAGTTATATTCTTGTACATAGGAGCAGTATTATAGTAGTTATATTCTTGTATATAGGAGGCAGTATTATAGTAGTTATATTCTTGTACATAGGAGCAGTATTATAGTAGTTATATTCTTGTACATAGGAGGCAGTATTATAGTAGTTATATTCTTGTACATAGGAGCAGTATTATAATAGTTATATTATTGTACATATGAAGCAGTATTATAGTAGTTATATTCTTGTACATAGCAGGCAGTATTATAGTAGTTATATTCTTGTACATAGGAGGCAGTATTATAGTAGTTATATTCTTGTACATAGGAGCAGTATTATAGTAGCTATAGTCTTATACATAGGAGCAGTATTATAGTAGTTATATTCTTGCACATAGGAGCAGTATTATAGTAGTTATATTCTTGTACATAGGAGCAGTATTATAGTAGTTATATTCTTGTACATAGGAGCAGTATTATAGTAGTTATATTCTTGTACATAGCAGTATTATAGTAGTTATATTCTTGTACATAGGAGCAGTATTTTAGTAGTTATTATTATTGTACATATGAAGCAGTATTATAGTAGTTATATTATTGTACATAGGAGCAGTATTATAGTAGTTATATTCTTGTACATAGGAGGCAGTATTATAATAGTTATATTATTGTACATATGAAGCAGTATTATAGTAGTTATATTCTTGTATATAGGAGCAGTATTATAGTAGTTATATTCTTGTACATAGGAGCAGTATTATAGTAGTTATATTCTTGTACATAGGAGCAGTATTATAGTAGTTATATTATTGTAAATAGGAGGCAGTATTATAGTAATTATTATTATTGTACATATGAAGCAGTATTATAGTAGTTATATTATTGTACATAGGAGCAGTATTATAGTAGTTATATTCTTGTACATAGGAGCAGTATTATAGCAGTTATCTCCTTGTACATAGGAGCAGTATTATAGTAGTTATATTCTAGTACATAGGAGCAGTATTATAGTAGTGATATTCTTGTACATAGGAGCAGTATTATAGTAGATATATTCTAGTACATATGAGCAGTATTATACTAGTTATGTTCTTGTACATAGGAGCAGTATTATAGTAGGCATATTCTAGTACATAGGAGCAGTATTATAGTAGTTATATTCTTGTACATAGAAGCAGTATTATAGTAGTTATATTCTTGTATATAGGAGCAGTATTATAGTAGTTATATTCTTGTATATAGGAGGCAGTATTATAGTAGTTATATTCTTGTACATAGGAGCAGTATTATAGTAGTTATATTCTTGTATATAGGAGGCAGTATTATAGTAGTTATATTCTTGTACACAGGAGCAGTATTATAGTAGTTATATTCTTGTATATAGGAGGCAGTATTATAGTAGTTATATTCTTGTACATAGGAGGCAGTATTATAATAGTTATATTATTGTACATATGAAGCAGTATTATAGTAGTTATATTCTTGTACATAGCAGGCAGTATTATAGTAGTTATATTCTTGTACATAGGAGGCAGTATTATAGTAGTTATATTCTTGTACATAGGAGCAGTATTATAGTAGCTATAGTCTTATACATAGGAGCAGTATTATAGTAGTTATATTCTTGCACATAGGAGCAGTATTTATAGTAGTTATATTCTTGTACATAGGAGGCAGTATTATAATAGTTATATTATTGTACATATGAAGTAGTATTATAGTAGTTATATTCTTGTACATAGGAGCAGTATTATAGTAGTTATATTCTTGTACATAGCAGTATTATAGTAGTTATATTCTTGTACATAGGAGCAGTATTATAGTAGTTATATTCTTGTACATAGCAGTATTATAGTAGTTATATTCTTGTACATAGGAGCAGTATTTTAGTAGTTATATTGTTGTACATAGGAGCAGTATTATAATAGTTATATTCTTATACACAGAAGCAGTATTATAGTAGTTATATTCTTGTACATAGGAGCAGTATTATAGCATTTATATTCTTGTATATAGGAGCAGTATTATAGTAGTTATATTCTTGTACATAGGAGGCAGTATTATAGTAGTCATATTCTTGTACATAGAGGCAGTATTATAGGAGTTATATTCTTGTACATAGGAGCAGTATTATAGTAGTTATATTCTTGTACATAGGAGCAGTATTATAGCAGTTATATTCTTGTATATAGGAGCAGTATTATAGTAGTTATATTCTTGTACATAGGAGGCAGTATTATAGTAGTCATATTCTTGTACATAGAGGCAGTATTATAGGAGTTATATTCTTGTACATAGGAGCAGTATTATAGTAGTTATATTCTTGTACATAGGAGCAGTATTATAGTAGTTATATTATTGTAAATAGGAGGCAGTATTATAGTAATTATTATTATTGTACATATGAAGCAGTATTATAGTAGTTATATTATTGTACATAGGAGCAGTATTATAGTAGTTATATTCTTGTACATAGGAGCAGTATTATAGCAGTTATCTCCTTGTACATAAGAGCAATATTATAGTAGTTATATTCTTGTACATAGGAGCAGTATTATAGTAGTTATATTCTTGTACATAGGAGCAGTATTATAGTAGTTATATTCTTGTACATAGGAGCAGTATTATAGTAGTTATATTCTAGTACATAGGAGCAGTATTATAGTAGTGATATTCTTGTACATAGGAGCAGTGTTATAGTAGATATATTCTAGTACATAGGAGCAGTATTATAGTAGTTATGTTCTTGTACATAGGAGCAGTATTATAGTAGTTATATTCTAGTACATAGGAGCAGTATTATATTGGTTATATTTTTGTACCAAACTGGCAGCAGGTTAATGTAGTTGACCCAAATGTGAATGGACTTAATCTCCACCCACAACCCGGCATAAATCAATGTCCTTGTATAACCTAGATGCCCACATCATAATCTCAGTGCTATTATGTGTTTCTGATCTCTGACATATCTGATCTTGCAGAGTTTCGCATGTACCATCAATATTCTGCTAATTTCCCGCTGTGTCAGCATTACTATTATAAATACACACTTGTGTTGCCAGTCTGTTTGTAGCATTTGTTCTTCTGCTCTAATTTACGTTAACCACTACCAGACAGGGCCATTTATGCCCAGATTTTGCTGGAATGGTCTTTGAGGTACCCCCACAGTGAAAACCCCCAAAAACTGACCACATTTTTTAAACTACACCACTCAAGGAATTTTGAAGGTGTGTAGCGAGTGATGAGCGACATAGGCAATATTCGAATTTGCACTATTTTGCGAATTTTTGGCTGAATATTCGCCATAAATTCTCAAATTCGTGATTGTGAAAATTGGTAATATAATATGCGCATATTGCGCAAACAATTTAATTACCTATAACATATAATAACAGACAATCACACAAAAGCTGTATGCCAACAACCTATCCATAAGACAGGTACAGTCAGCATACCTTACAATGGCAACCTTGTGCACTATGAGACATTCAAAATCAGCTCTCATCTGACAGAGCCAGTAAGCGTCAAAGTTGCTTGATTTAAGTTGGATGGCTTGGGGGGACCTGCGCACCTAGATCATTATTATTAGGGCCTGAGAGGCTGTACAGCAGTATACAGCCCTGTACAACCTCAGTGCAGGGCTGATCGAGGTCTATGGAAGACCCGACAGCTCCTGCACTCTCCCGGCCCCGGGGGTCACATGACCACCCGGCCAGCATAGCGCTTCCTGATCTGTATACACAGCGCTCGGGGAGCGCTGTGTATACAGTGATCTAGAAGGCCGGGACACCTAGGAACTGTCCCTGCCTTCTCTCTGGGGTGCCGTGCTGTCACTGAAAGCGGGGCCCCCGCTCGGCAGCTGCACAATTAGCTGCCATCTCTGAATGGACCTTCCTAGAACGTCCATTCAGAGAAAAACTGACCGCCCAAGGACGTTTATAGTCTATGGGCGGTCGGGAAGTGGTTAAATATAAACCCCCGTAGACGCTGTGGGCTGTGGTAAAACACATTTAGTAATACTGTTTGTTTCTCTGGATCTATTTTGTTCTTAATGTAACTGGTTGTAACGAGCTGGTTTACATGTTCCTGGTATTCATGAAGCACAAATTGCTCATTGGCCGTGTCTCCACTGAGCCAGTTAATGTAATTGCAGGTTTGGATATATTTGTAAAGGGAAGTGCAACAAGTATTGTTTCCATGAAAAGAGCTAAAAGTGCGCTAATCAATCTGCAACGACGCGGCTCATTGTGACCTCCGAGGACCACTTCACACAACGCTTAAAGGGCTTTTAATACATACTGTGCTAAATGGAGAAATGTTCTGCTCCTTTACTCCGTAATGAAACAAATAAGTTCAGTTGTCTGCTGACCTGCGACGCGCACGGACATGAATGGGTATTGTCATGAATACGAATGTTGTCCATTTTTAGACAACTTCTTTGTTGAAATCCCATAAGTGCATATGGAGGAAATGGGGGACAGGAGAGCATTGCTCCAGTCTATCCCCTAGTAGTCATAGCAGGCACTAACATTGAGTGTAGCTATGAGGGTTGCAGAGGTAGCGCTGCATTGGGACCATGGAGTCTCAAATGACATCTCTGGATGGACCCACAGGTCTCTTTTTTTTTTTCCTAAGATTGTTTATAGATCGGCGGAGTCTGACACTTTGCACAATTGCCGATCAGCAGTTTCAGATTGGCTCCACCGCCAGAAGTAGGCGCCAAAACGACACATCCATCTATTGTGTAGTCGCAGTAAACTGAATTGGAGCAGTGCTGCAGTTACCAGCTTGGTCCACTACAGAGTAGATGGCGCTGTGTAGCTCCTGCACCCACTTCCCACTTCTCAGTCCCCCAACGATCTGATATTAAAGATTTAGCCTGAGGACAGGCCATCAATATCAAAATCCTGGACTACCCCTTTAAGGGAAATCTGAAAATGCAATGAATTTTTATTATAAATGAATGATCTGATACTATCACTCCTATCATTCCGCACTGATGGGTCCCTGAAGACTTTGATATGGAGAGCATGTAGCTGTCAGACTTTGCATTCTCTAATCTGCGAGTACAAAACATTCTGCAGAAAATATCAATGACGTGTATTTGTAGTTCTTGTCAAGTTCTTAGACAAAGGATGGAAAACCATTAGAGCGGTGAAATATCTATCGGTATTGAAGGGAAATCGAGCTCCCTGAAGCATATCTGGCTAATGTGGGGGTCTCGAAGGAGTGGGGGAATGAGAAATCTTGTAAGGTTTATATACTGCTCCACACAGTGGACCAATCTAACTCCAAGTTGAATGAAGGGGGATATCGGGTCGGGGGGATCAGATGGTGGTGGGAGATAGGGGTTTGGGTGGTGGTGGTGGAGTAAAATGGGTCGGAGGGAGGTGGGGCACAGTGGTTCGGGTGGTGCTGGTGGAGGACAATGGGTTGGGGGGAGGTAGGGGACTGCGGGTCGGGTGGTGGTGGGGGACTGCAGGTCGTGTGGTGAGGGGGGGCGAAGCAGGTCGGGGGTTGGTGGGAATGAATGGTGGTGGGGCACAGCTGATGACTTATCCTTTGGGGGTGTCTAGTGTCGGACTACTACTGATCGCATACTGATCACCTATCCTGAGGACATGTCATCGTATAAAAAAGTTGGAAAGCCCCTTTAAACATTAGTTAAGTAAAAGTGATGTGATTTTACCACCCAGTTGTGATGACATCATCGGGAACCAAGGGAATCTATTTATGTTTCTCCGGTTCTCCTACTGATTTGTAAGCTTTAAAGGGTTTGTGTCAATCCATCAGTGGTGGTCGTGCTTGCACACTATAGGAAAAAGCACCAGCCTATGTGCGCTCCCACGGTCCCTGCCTCTAGAGAGGCTAGCGCTCTTTCCTATAATGTGCAACAAGGGCACCGCTGCTGGATTACAGGGTGGTCATAACCATGGAAACGAGCCGTGGATAATGTGATGGAAAAATGAATCAAGCCAGCGAAGGAAGCAACATGGAGAATCACAATACATTAGTAAGTGGCTTATATTAACTTTCTCTACATGATAAATGCCACTTTCTGATGTGAGACAACCCCTTTAATGATCTCCAACCTGTCGCTTTCCAGGTGTTGCAAACTCCTAGCAAACCCCAACAGCCTTTGGTTGGGAGTTAGGCTACGTAAACACGACGACATTTGTCGCGCAACAAATAGGGCACAACTTCACTGCAACATTTGTCGCGCGACAATTTTTTATAATGGGAGTCTATGGTGTCGCATTGCGACATGCGACATGCTGCGACTGCGATGCGACAGTCGCAGAAAAACCCATCTTGAATGGATTTTTTGAGACTGTCGCGTCGCAGTCGCAGCATGTCGCTAGTCGCAATGCGACACCATAGACTCTCATTATAAAGATTGTAGCACGACAATAGTGCGACAAAATGTCGTCGTGTGAACGTAGCCTTATAGTTTTGCAACAGCTGGAAAGCTGCAGGTGGGAGATCACCGCTTTACGCTTCTATCCAGCCCAATGTAGGTTGCGAGCTCCTAGGATCTTCAAGTATCAGGTTTACAATGTAGAATGTCAACATGCAACATTTTGTTTACTATAAAATGTTACAATGTTCTCCTCAATGGAAGATGATGTATCATAAGGATTTATTAACCCAGGTTCCTCATGTTATTACTGATAATGTACCATATTGGTGGTCTATGGCTGATCACTGTCGGTGCCCTCCAGCTGTCCTAGAACTAATCCTACCGAATATAGAGGGGTGCTCGCTACAAAGATAGTGAATAGCTGGGGATAAAGAGGTTGGCCAACTCCTATATCCTTGACAAATTGAATGAGATTAGAAAAAGGTCGGTGAGGATGCGAGGTGTCAGATATTAATGATCTATCCCGAGGACAGGCCATCAATATCAAAATCTCGACTACCCCTTTAAGGGAAATTTGAAATTTGAATGAATTTTTATAATAATTGAATGACCTTCACTGACTTAACTGATACTATCACTCCTATCATTCCGCACTGATGGGTCCCTGCAGACTTTGATATGGAGAGCGTGTAGCTGTCAGATCAATCTTTGCATTCTCTAATCTGCGAGTACAAAACATTCTGCAGAAAATATCAATGACGTGTATTTGTAGTTCTTAGACGAAGGATGGAAAACCATTAGAGCGGTGAAATATCTATCGGTATTGAAGGGAAATCGAGCTCCCTGCAGCATATCTGGCTAATGGTGGAGTCTCGGAGGAGTGGGGGGAATGAAAACTCTTGTAAGGTTTATATTCTGCTCCATCTTTTTTTTTCCATTTCCGTTCCATTTTTGCGGATTCCGTTTGCGGTCCATATGCAGAACCATTCATTTTAATGGGTCCGCAAAAAAAAACGGAATGTAGTCCGTATGCATTCCTTCTTCGTATTTCCGTATATCCGTTCTGTAAAAGATAGAACTTGCCCTATAATTGCCTGCAAATAATGATCCGTGGCTCCATTCAGGTCAATGGGTCCGTAAAAAATACGAAATGCATACGGAACACATCTGTATGTCTTCTGTTTTTTGCGGATCCATGACCACTTTGCCCATGTGTTTACTGTTAAAACACATTACTGTACATTACATTAATGATTAAAAATGGTATGTTTCTGTTTGCGATCCGCAAACAACGGATCGCATACAGAAACCATACGGAGATTTTTTGCTGGACTATGGAACGGAAACGGAACGGAAACAAAAAGCGGACTGCAAAATACTAAAAAAGCTATACGGTCGTGTGCAAGAGGCCTAAGTTGAATGAATTTTTAAAGGGTTCCTACTCCCACTAGGGGAGCTTACCACACACATTTAAATCAACTATAAAATGGTATAAACTCCAGAGCTCCCCCTAGTGGTGGCTGCAGGCAGACAGTCTATGTCCACGCAGGGGATTTACAGCTCTGTATCAGGAAAAAATGTAGCTAGAGATATAATATGACATGAATCTGCCTAGAATCTAACCCTAAAAACCATCGAAAGGCAGACACTTACTTAAAGCTAGCACATGTTTATGGAGTGCGAGAAATTACCCTAAGGGTCCATTCACACGTCAGTATTTTTACCTTTCCAGATAAACGTTCAGTTTTTTTGCGGATCTGTTTTTCTGTACAACCTTCCATTTTTGTACTAAAGTGCATCCGAATCCGTTCCGTGTTTCCGTGTTTTTTTTTTTTTTTTCAAAATAAAAAAAAAGAGGAGGAATACATGTTGCTAGGGTACCCAAAAAAACGGATCCGCAAAATCGGATGACATTCGGATGCTAAACTGCATGTCTTCCGTTTATTTTACGGATCCATTGACTACAATGGGATAATGGAACGGAAAGTTGGACAGAAAGTAGGTCAAGGTGTTTTTGTTTCAGGATCCGCATGCAAGGATCCCGAGGAACGGAAGAGAGTCACGGATGCGGACAGCACCATGAGTGCTATCAGCATTTTTGCGGAGGCCATAGCAATGAATAGATCCGATTAAACGATCCGTTTTTTTCCGGAACGGAATCGGATTGCAAAATCGGACGTGTGAATGGATCGAAACCTACAGTCAGGCTCGGATTTATGCCTCTGCAACCTAAAGCTATAGAAGCTAACCATAGTATGAGTCCAGCCTGAGCTGTATAGCAAGCCTTTATGATGTACATGGCCTGCTGGGACTTGTAGTGAGACATCAAGTAACTCTCAGCTTGTCATATCAACAGTGAGACTTCTACACGGCTGGAATACAATAAAGACAAGAGCTTTATTTACCGCCTTGGTGACGGAGATGAATCTGTCGTAGCTGATGAGGACGATGTTGAAGACGGAGGCAGCGCAGAGCAGATAGTCCATGACCAGCCACAACTTGCACAGTCCTTTCCCAAATGTCCACTGCCCCGTCAGGACATAGGGGATATAGAGAGGGATGCAGAACCCACCTGAGGATCAGACAAGTACGGACAGTCAGTGACCACAGAAAATCACAATTGGTGTCAGTCTGCTGTCAGTCACCATAGAAATGTCAAAAATGAGAAAAATAAAAAAAGAGAAAAATAAAAAATGGAGACAGCACGTCCAAAGAAATGGAATTTATTCCAGATGCAACGTTTCGGCTTAGTGATAGCCTTTGTCAGGCATCCGTAGATGACCATAGAAAGGCACTGAGAAAATACTTATATAAGAGTTACATGGCAGTGCTGAAAATTCTAACCAAAACAACAACTCCCAGCATTCCTTCATCAGGGCTTGCTGGGAGTGGTAGTTATGCAATACACGAAGGAAGTCACTAGGGTGAACAACTGTGTAGGAGGATAGGAGAATGAGGTAGACAGACCCTGTGGGACCCCAGACTATTGCCCATTAACCTTTTTTAATCATCTCCAACTTATGTTGTGAAACTACAACTCCCAGAGAGTCCGGCATGATGGGTGGTGTCATTTGGCAACAGCTGGGCAGCCACAGGTTGATGCCATGATGGTACATCCAATACTCACCCACTAAGAAATCAGCAATGGCCAGGTTGAGGAAGAAGAAATTTCCTTGAGTCCTTAACCCTTTATCCACCACAAAAGCCAAAATGACCAGAGCATTGCCCAGGACGGTTGCTAGCACCATGAGGATCATGAGAACCGCCAGCAAAATGGAGACACTGGGAGTGAACTGTCCATAGTGCTGAAATTGCTCCTCACCGTTGGCCAAGCATTTATTCCCAAGCTGGTTGTCCACTGTTGAGCTGTTCACTCCTGACATAGCTGCTGCAGGGAGTCAGGGAAAAAAATGTAAAAACCCATAAAAAACCATAAAACCCAATGCAAAGAGTCACATCATTCAAGAGCAGATCCCGCTGTCCAGACAGGTGGCATATGGAGTTTGCTTCATCTGTGCACTGAAAATCCAAACTCCAGACCTTCTGCTGCCTGCAAATACAATGCACACAGACCCATTGAACAGGAGCAGAGGCAATGTGAATGCTGAGGAGCCAAGGACAGCCATATAGCGCCACCTAGAGGAAGAAAGTGATAGGGCAGGCAAATGTGACCAGTGTGCAAGAGAATATCTGTTGGAGGGCAAGCAGGGGGGCATGAGGAGGGCACAGCCAATAGGACTAACTGAGGTCTAAGTGTCTTGGGCAGATGTCACTATCCATAATGGCTGCACTTAGCATTTATTCACATGTCAGTAGGAGGAGTGGTTTTTGCATAAATCAGCTTTGCAGAGGACAGTCCTATAGTAAATCATACTAACCAGGCAGGAAAGAGCTAATTTTTTGTGATTGTGGGGCCACGGTTGCAGTAACCTGCAAGTTGCACTGTGACCCCATTTTTTTCTATGGCTGCAGAGGATTCTGGGAGTTGTAGTTTCAGAAGAGTTGGAGCACCAGAGATTGCTGATCCCTGTTATAGCCCATCAATACTGATCATAGGGCTCTGAACTTCAGGTCCCCCACCAATCATCATAGTGAAAGGAGCTTCAAGTTCCTGCAAGTCATACACCCCTTATGTTTTGTGTACACACAGTGGCCGCTCCACATGACGGCTGCGCCAAACGCTGCATCTCGTCACTGTGTTTATTATCCCTGTACTGTGACATCACTGTGTTTATTATCCCTGTACTGTGACATCACTGTGTTTATTATCCCTGTACTGTGACATCACTGTGTTTATTATCCCTGTACTGTGACATCACTGTGTTTATTATCCCTGTACTGTGACATCACTGTGTTTATTATCCCTGTACTGTGACATCACTGTGTTTATTATCCCTGTACTGTGACATCACTGTGTTTATTATCCCTGTACTGTGACATCACTGTGTTTATTATCCCTGTACTGTGACATCACTCTGTTTATTATCCCTGTACTGTGACATCACTGTGTTTATTATCTCTGTACTGTGACATCACTGTGTTTATTATCTCTGTACTGTGACATCACTGTGTTTATTATCCCTGTACTGTGACATCACTGTGTTTATTATCCCTGTACTGTGACATCACTGTGTTTATTATCTCTGTACTGTGACATCACTGTGTTTATTATCCCTGTACTGTGACATCACTGTGTTTATTATCCCTGTACTGTGACATCACTGTGTTTATTATCCCTGTACTGTGACATCACTGTGTTTATTATCTCTGTACTGTGACATCACTGTGTTTATTATCCCTGTACTGTGACATCACTGTGTTTATTATCTCTGTACTGTGACATCACTGTGTTTATTATCTCTGTACTGTGACATCACTGTGTTTATTATCCCTGTACTGTGACATCACTGTGTTTATTATCTCTGTACTGTGACATCACTGTGTTTATTATCTCTGTACTGTGACATCACTGTGTTTATTATCTCTGTACTGTGACATCACTGTGTTTATTATCTCTGTACTGTGACATCACTGTGTTTATTATCTCTGTACTGTGACATCACTGTGTTTATTATCTCTGTACTGTGACATCACTGTGTTTATTATCCCTGTACTGTGACATCACTGTGTTTATTATCCCTGTACTGTGACATCACTGTGTTTATTATCCCTGTACTGTGACATCACTGTGTTTATTATCTCTGTACTGTGACATCACTGTGTTTATTATCCCTGTACTGTGACATCACTGTGTTTATTATCTCTGTACTGTGACATCACTGTGTTTATTATCCCTGTACTGTGACATCACTGTGTTTATTATCCCTGTACTGTGACATCACTGTGTTTATTATCTCTGTACTGTGACATCACTGTGTTTATTATCCCTGTACTGTGACATCACTGTGTTTATTATCCCTGTACTGTGACATCACTGTGTTTATTATCCCTGTACTGTGACATCACTGTGTTTATTATCCCTGTACTGTGACATCACTGTGTTTATTATCCCTGTACTGTGACATCACTGTGTTTATTATCTCTGTACTGTGACATCACTGTGTTTATTATCCCTGTACTGTGACATCACTGTGTTTATTATCCCTGTACTGTGACATCACTGTGTTTATTATCCCTGTACTGTGACATCACTGTGTTTATTATCCCTGTACTGTGACATCACTGTGTTTATTATCTCTGTACTGTGACATCACTGTGTTTATTATCTCTGTACTGTGACATCACTGTGTTTATTATCTCTGTACTGTGACATCACTGTGTTTATTATCCCTGTACTGTGACATCACTGTGTTTATTATCCCTGTACTGTGACATCACTGTGTTTATTATCCCTGTACTGTGACATCACTGTGTTTATTATCTCTGTACTGTGACATCACTGTGTTTATTATCCCTGTACTGTGACATCACTGTGTTTATTATCTCTGTACTGTGACATCACTGTGTTTATTATCCCAGTACTGTGACATCACTGTGTTTATTATCTCTGTACTGTGACATCACTGTGTGTATTATCTCTGTACTGTGACATCACTGTGTTTATTATCCCTGTACTGTGACATCACTGTGTTTATTATCCCTGTACTGTGACATCACTATGTTTATTATCTCTGTACTGTGACATCACTGTGTTTATTATCCTGTACTGTGACATCACTGTGTTTATTATCCTGTACTGTGACATCACTGTGTTTATTATCCCTGTACTGTGACATCACTGTGTTTATTATCTCTGTACTGTGACATCACCGTGTTTATTATCCCTGTACTGTGACATCACTGTGTTTATTATCTCTGTACTGTGACATCACTGTGTTTATTATCCCAGTACTGTGACATCACTGTGTTTATTATCTCTGTACTGTGACATCACTGTGTGTATTATCTCTGTACTGTGACATCACTGTGTTTATTATCCCTGTACTGTGACATCACTGTGTTTATTATCCCTGTACTGTGACATCACTGTGTTTATTATCTCTGTACTGTGACATCACTGTGTTTATTATCCTGTACTGTGACATCACTGTGTTTATTATCCCTGTACTGTGACATCACTGTGTTTATTATCTCTGTACTGTGACATCACTGTGTTTATTATCCCTGTACTGTGACATCACTGTGTTTATTATCTCTGTACTGTGACATCACTGTGTTTATTATCCCAGTACTGTGACATCACTGTGTTTATTATCTCTGTACTGTGACATCACTGTGTGTATTATCTCTGTACTGTGACATCACTGTGTTTATTATCCCTGTACTGTGACATCACTGTGTTTATTATCCCTGTACTGTGACATCACTGTGTTTATTATCTCTGTACTGTGACATCACTGTGTTTATTATCCTGTACTGTGACATCACTGTGTTTATTATCCTGTACTGTGACATCACTGTGTTTATTATCCCTGTACTGTGACATCACTGTGTTTATTATCCCTGTACTGTGACATCACTGTGTTTATTATCCCTGTACTGTGACATCACTGTGTTTATTATCTCTGTACTGTGACATCACTGTGTTTATTATCTCTGTACTGTGACATCACTGTGTTTATTATCTCTGTACTGTGACATCACTGTGTTTATTATCTCTGTACTGTGACATCACTGTGTTTATTATCTCTGTACTGTGACATCACTGTGTTTATTATCCCTGTACTGTGACATCACTGTGTTTATTATCTCTGTACTGTGACATCACTGTGTTTATTATCCTGTACTGTGACATCACTGTGTTTATTATCCTGTACTGTGACATCACTGTGTTTATTATCCCTGTACTGTGACATCACTGTGTTTATTATCCCTGTACTGTGACATCACTGTGTTTATTATCTCTGTACTGTGACATCACTGTGTTTATTATCTCTGTACTGTGACATCACTGTGTTTATTATCTCTGTACTGTGACATCACCGTGTTTATTATCTCTGTACTGTGACATCACTGTGTTTATTATCTCTGTACTGTGACATCACTGTGTTTATTATCCCTGTACTGTGACATCACTGTGTTTATTATCTCTGTACTGTGACATCACTGTGTTTATTATCTCTGTACTGTGACATCACTGTGTTTATTATCCTGTACTGTGACATCACTGTGTTTATTATCTCTGTACTGTGACATCACTGTGTTTATTATCCCTGTACTGTGACATCACTGTGTTTATTATCCCTGTACTGTGACATCACTGTGTGTATTATCTCTGTACTGTGACATCACTGTGTTTATTATCTCTGTACTGTGACATCACTGTGTTTATTATCCCTGTACTGTGACATCACTGTGTTTATTATCTCTGTACTGTGACATCACTGTGTTTATTATCTCTGTACTGTGACATCACTGTGTTTATTATCCCTGTACTGTGACATCACTGTGTTTATTATCTCTGTACTGTGACATCACTGTGTTTATTATCTCTGTACTGTGACATCACTGTGTTTATTATCCCTGTACTGTGACATCACTGTGTTTATTATCCCTGTACTGTGACATCACTGTGTTTATTATCTCTGTACTGTGACATCACTGTGTTTATTATCCCTGTACTGTGACATCACTGTGTTTATTATCCCTGTACTGTGACATCACTGTGTTTATTATCCCTGTACTGTGACATCACTGTGTTTATTATCCCTGTACTGTGACATCACTGTGTTTATTATCCCTGTACTGTGACATCACTGTGTTTATATCCCTGTACTGTGACATCACTGTGTTTATTATCCCTGTACTGTGACATCACTGTGTACATTATCTCTTTGCTGTGACATCACTGCGTTTATTATCTCTGTACTGTGACATCACTGTATACATTATCTCTTTGCTGTGACATCACTGTGTGCATTTTATTGTACTAAGATTGTGATATGGTCCATCATCATCAGCTAACCAACTTGTTGTTGGTTTCTTGGTAAAAACCCATATTGTCTAACCTACGGGAAAAGGAAGTAAGAGAATTGTAGTTTTCCCATCCTCCAGCCATAGGAGTCAATAGTCACTTTAATGCCTTATTGCTTGCCATAGGTTTTAGACCGCTGCCTCCCACCTACAGTTTTACATATATTTAGCTCTTAAATGCTAATTCCCAAAATGTCTGAAGAACGTGCTTTGTACTGAAGACATGTTCCCTCACAATGCCTAGCGATTATACATCACGAATAATAGAAGAACAACAATAGCGCAAGGAGGAAAACATTTTATCACACAATAAATGAAATGCACTCCACACGACGATCTCTGCACCTTATACTCAGGATTTATTTTCCATATTAAAATCATAGAAACTCTGTAATCAGGCTCTGAGAGGGTCTAATACTTACACTAAAGGGAATGTATGTAATTAAAATGGAGAGACAGCGCCACCCTTGTTTATAGGCTATGTGTGGTATTGCAGCTCAGCTTTATTCATGTAAGCTGCAATACCAGACACTGTCTATGGAGAAGGTATTTTTTCTAATCTCCTAACCACCCCCCCATATTGCCTATTGTATGCAGCAGATTTGACTGACGGAACCCTCCTAATAAGGGGACATGTGGTATTGCATGGTGCCCATTCAATTCAAAGGGTGGCCATGTTGTTATTGGTCACATTGAGGTTTCCACACCAGGAGAAACTGATGGTGCTCATGTGTGACCAACGCTCCATTCACTTCTATGAGACTGCCAACTGCATTGCTCAGCGTTCTCCCATAGAAGTGAATGGAACAGAGTTCACACATCCCTCCAGGGCTCTATTTTGGTGATTGCTGGGGGTCCCAATAGTCCACCCCCAGCATTCAATTATCCGCTACCTTGTGTCAATGGGAACTGAAAAGGAGTTCCCAAATTAGAAATGGTCTTCTTCCAAAAACAGCGCCACAACTGTCTATCTGGGGTATTGCAGTGAATTAAAGGGGTATCGCTAGGATATGCCCTTATTGTCTGATAGGTGCGGGTCCCACCAATGAGAACGGAGCGGGGAAATGAATGGAGGCTGCACTGTGCATGTGGTGGACGGACCCCGGGAAAACCGGGGCCCTCCAGCCACAGCGCTGCCCCGCTTCATTCTCGTTGTAGGTGCGGGTCCCAGCGGTGGGACCCACACGTATCAGAAAATGGGGGCATATCCTAGCGATATGCCCCCATTGTCTGAGATGGGAAAACCACTTTAAATGGTGCTGCAACACCGCATACAATCTATGGACTGGTGTGGCACTTTTTAGACTAGAGTGTTTTGGGAACCAACAAGGGCACTTGGGGGGCAATAATTGCAGTTGCACCAATTAGCACAGCAAGGGGCATCATAATGAGCTCTGATCTAAAAACTTGACTGCTTCCCGTTTTGCTCCTCTTAAGATACTCTGCATAGTTTTCGGTGGCTCATTCTGCTTTGCTCCGAGTGAGGAACTCGGAGTCTCATCGGATCCTTCATTTTCCTTCCAGTCTCCAGTCATTGTTCACATGAAATATTAAAGCAGCGGTTCCTGGGGGATCAGACATGTTGCAGGGAGATCTGGAGGATTCAGCCTGCTAAGTATTTCATGCATTTATAAGCATTGGCTTTTCATGAATTCAATGATAATCCCCCTGGGAATTCACCGACAACCCTTATACAAACTGAGACACTTAGCAATAGCCTCTCCAGCGTCTCTGTCCAACTGCGCGTCCCCCTCAAAAGAGAATGATCACACAAAATGTTTTCTTCTCCCTTCACACCCAAAGCTTACCAGATCATAGTGCATTGTGGGAGCTCAAATTGTGTGCAAAATTGGTGAAATATTTGCCTAGTTACTCGTTTGTTTACATTCAAACTGCAACGTTTAGAAATAATGTTTTCGAAAAGCTGAATTGCGCATTGAGGTTGTGGATAGTTGGCATATAAAGCATGGTGGATAGTGCTGACCTGGATATCTACTCTGTATAGGATGAGGTTATAGAGGAGACATTGCTCTGTAGCACTGGGTCTCTTCCTGTACCTGCCCAGCTGTTGTGAAACTACAACTCCCAGCATGCTCTGACGCAGCCACTTTTTGGAGTCCAACCAACTTGTTCCTTCAGGTTTGGGACAGAACCCCCTGCCTCTATCCGCCCCGTTCATTTACCCTAGGTCCAGTTTGAGGCGCCCTTGATTGTACCATGCTGTGGGTTATCAACCTCAATTAGAAAACGGGCTGGCCCCCTATCTCCAGGGGCCACAAAGCAGCCACCATGCAAGTTCTTTTGAGCTCTTGTCTGCATTGATGTCCTCAGTTTCTTGAATATTTCAGAAGTTCCATTCGAGCCCTCGGTCATGGTTCTGTCCGCACAATTGTGGCTCCGGTTCTCTACGTCAATTACATTTCCGGACATCGCTCACAGTCCATGTAATAATCGTGAATTTTATATAATGCACTCATAGAGAAAAGGTTTTCCAGATTATAATGGGGAGTCCGGTAGAAAATCCTCATTTCTTGCTAGTGACAGCTCCGCTCTACTCCATGTGGCCAGGTCTGGCATTGCAACTTGAATGTTGCTCAGTTGCAGTTCCCGACTCAGCCACAAGGAGATGAGTGGCGCTAAATAAACTTTTTCAAATCACAGTGGAGTGGAGACTTTCCATGAATGTAAAATGAGAACATGTACCTCGCACTTGTTTCATCCCCTCGGAAGGTATTGCTGTGATATTATTATTCGTCGCGGCTTAAATTGCAGCCTCGGGCGATGGCGCTATTGGGAGAATTCAGGATGGGGTCTTTTGTGAAGGATGAAAAGAAGCTTCTTTGTTACATTATTAAAGGAGCTTTCCTTGAAGTTTACATTCATGAGAAGTGACTCTTAATGTGAAAGGAAACATGAAACAATAATCCTTCTGTGCCGTGAAGCGCAAGTCATTTTAAAGTGGAAACAAATGTATCTTGTGAGTTTTATGTCTTGGATGAGCCGACAGTCAATGGCGTAATGACTGATAATAAGCAGCGCTGGATGGATGAGCGGCAAAACACAAAAAATAGATTTTATGACATTATCTGTAAAATTATAACTATAAAAATAATAAAAAATGTAAAAAAAGAAAGACATGTTTTACTTTAACTGGACACTTTATAGTATATTCCGTTCATAGAGCCCAGATCTCTTAGAGGGGGGCCCTTCTCAAGGCCCCATTAACCTGAGTGGAGAGCTCTGGAGGATTGAGCATGACCATGTGTCAGCGACATAGCCCATTCATCTGTATGGTCAGCATGTAATTCACCAGCAGTGGCTGCTCCAGCAGAAATATGTTTGCTGACTGCCAGGGATCTCTGCTATTGAATCGGTGATGATCAGCTGATGCCAGAGGGTTCTCAAGTGGAGAAGAGTTTGCCCTTTTAAAGGTGTTTTTCAAGAACACATTTGGACCCAGAAACCCACCTTTAATAGTCATATCTTACCTGCAGAAGAACGCTTTCAATATACTTACCTTCTTGAAATTATGTGGCTCAACCACACGTGTCAATGTCCTTTACCAGGTTACCTTTCTGATCTGTGGATGTGACGTCACAGGGCCTCAACTATTCCTCTCCCTCATGAATGCATAGGTGAGAGGGATTCGGGAGTTAATGCAAAGAATAAGGAAGGAAGGAAAGACAGGTAGGGAGGAAGTAAGGAAGGAGAGAGTGAGGAAGGAAGGAGGGAAGGAGAGAAGAAGGAAGGAAGAAAGGAGAGAGAGGGAGGAAGGAATTAGAGAGAGAGTGGAAGGAAGGAAGGAAGGAAGGAAGGAGAGAGGGGAGTGAGGGAGGGAGAGGAGGGAGAAACGAAGGAAAGAGAGAGGGACGAAGGAGGAGAGAGGAAGCAGAGAGGAAGGAAGGAAGAGAGATGAAGAAAGAAAAGGGAGAGAGGAAGGAAGGAAAGAGGGAAGGAGGAGGGAAGGAAGGACAGAGGGAGAAAAGAAATAGGAGAAATAAAAGAAAGGGAAGGAAAAACAAGGGAGGGATAGAAGGTGGAAAGGAAAGTGCTGGAGAGAGAAGGAAGGAAAGAAAGGATGGGAGGAAGTGAAGGAAGGGGGGAAGCAGGAAAGAATAAAAGTAGGAAAGAAAGTGAAAGCAAAGAAAATGATTAAGACAAGGAATGACAGAAATAGACAGGGAAGAAAGGGAGGAGAGAGAAAGAAAAGAATGAAGGATGGATGAAAAGAATAAACATAGTAGGGAATGAACTGAGGTAAAAATAAATAAAGGAATGAAGGAAAATAAGGAGTAAGTAAGGAAGGAAAGATGGAGGGAGGTAGAGAATGAGGGAAGGACAGAAGGGAAGGGGAGTGAAAGGGGAATGAAAGCAGGAGGGAGGTAGAGAGGAAGGAAGGAAAGAAAGAAGGTAGGAGGGATTGAAGAAAGGAGAGAAAAAGAGTGGGAAGTAAGAGATGAAGAAAGAGAGGGAAGAAGGAAAACAATCTAAAGAATAGGAAGGAGTTAGAGAGAAAGAGAAATTAAATATGGATAGACATAATATGGTAGGAAAGAGAGAGGGTAGGGTGAGAAATGAAGAGAGGAGGGAATGAGTAGAAAGGAAAGGAAGCAAGGAAGGGAATTTAGGAAGGAAGGAAGAAAGAAAGCAGAGGCAGCAATGAAAAATGGAATATAGCAAAGGAGGGAAGAAGTAAGTAAAGAAAGGAGGAAAGAAGAGACCAATGGAGAAAACAATAAAGGAAACTAGGAGGTTATGGTTAGAAGGAAGGAGCTATAACGGAATTGCAAGAAAAAGGGAAGAAAATAGAAACAATTAAATAAGACATAGATGGAAACAGAGAAGAAAGGACAGGATGACTGTGTTTTATCCTGACACATGGATATGAATATGGATTTGTTACACACAGACATTTCTTAGAGAAGGACTGAATTCATACAACACTTCTGAAGCTCATTAAGAATTTCCATATACAAAGCCATTCCTGCTATTTCCTTCCCATCAGTCCTTCCAGATATAGCAGCTAATGAATCACGTTCTCTGCAGCCACCAGGAACATGTTACAAAGGTCATCTAAGATTAAACCCCACCCTCTTCACAATACATGTCCCCCATAGCTGGTCCCACATGATGGTTAAAGAGGTCATCTAAGATTTAACTGGAGTCTTTTCACAATACATGTCCCCCATAGCTGGTCCCACATGATGGTTAAAGAGGTCATCTAATATTTAACCCCACCCGCTTCACAATACATGTCCCCCATAGCTGGTCCCACATGATGGTTAAAGAGGTCATCTAAGATTTAACCCCACCCTCTTCACAATACATGTTCCCCATAGCTGGTCCCACCTGATGGAGAAAGGGGTCATCTAAGATTTAACCCCACCCTCTTCACAACACATGTTCCCCATAGCTGGTCCCACATGATGGTTAAAGGAGTCATCTAAGATTTAATCCCACCCTTTTCACAATACATGTCCCCCATAGCTGGTCCCACATGATGGTTAAAGGGGTCATCTAAGATTTAACCCCACCCTCTTCACAATACATGTTCCCCATAGCTGGTCCCACCTGATGGAGAAAGGGGTCATCTAAGATTTAACCCCACCCTCTTCACAACACATGTTCCCCATAGCTGGTCCCACATGATGGTTAAAGGAGTCATCTAAGATTTAATCCCACCCTTTTCACAATACATGTCCCCCATAGCTGGTCCCACATGATGGTTAAAGGGGTCATCTAAGATTTAACCCCACCCTCTTCACAATACATGTTCCCCATAGCTGATCCTGGTTGATCCCCTCCACTGATTGTTGATGTGATGACCTGCTCTTCATGGTGACATTGCACAGCCAAACTTGCCAATCCATTTCTGCCTTAGTGATGCCACCACTGCGGGCTGCTGAGCTCCTGTGACTTCACTTTGGATGTCATCTTATAGAAAAGGGTTATACCCTCCATCTCCATAGTGAACCTCTTGTTCTTGGGACAGTTTTATGGATCTGTAATATAGCATCATTCTAGGGTCCTCCACCCGCTGAACCAGGCTTAGCATGAAACCTTATGGTGGGCTAAGTTAAGTTTGGTAGAGCAGCGGGGTACGAGGTTAAATTTTGCATCCTTAATGAGGACCTGTCACCACTCCTGACGTGTCTGTTTTAATAGCTTCATGCATTCCCCATAAAGTAACGATTCTGGAAGATCTATTCTTATGTCTGTATGTTGTGCCATTCCTGTTATTTCTACTAGAAGTTATGAATGAATTACTAGCAGTCTGCAGTAAGGGTACAGAGGGGAGGTAACCAGTTGGGGGGTGTACCTGCACAGACTCAGTCTATCCAATCAGTGCTGCCACTGTCAGACTGTGCAGGTACACCCCCCAACTGGTTACCACCCCTTTGTACCCTTACTGCAGACTGCTAGCAATTCACTCATAACTTCTAGTAGAAATAATAAAGGAATTGCAGAACATAGAGACATAAGAATAGATGTTCCAGAATTGTTATTACACTGGGAATTCATGAAGCTATTAAAACAGACCTGTCAGGAGCGGTGACAGGTCCTCTATAAAGGGAATCAGTCACCTTAGTTCGTCCCCAAAAATAATCACACCTTTCCTGAGAATTTCCTCTTATGCAAATTAGATGTATATGCCAAGTGGGTGGGGCCACTCTCTATAACTCTCTATAACGCTCCTCAGGACCTCCCCATCCATGAGATTTCACTGGGGATGCCAGGTGAACCGTAAACTTATTTAAGGTGACAGAATCCACTTAATATGGACCCTAAAATGTGGCCGTAGATTCCTTGCAGTGGTAAGTTTCACTCTTCTCTTGAAGGTTATATAGAGACTAATGGACACCAGTTTGATAAACGTCCCCATAAATATATTGACACAGTAATGAGCTGTGCACATACACTCCTCAAAACAGAAACTGCAGCACCAAGAAGTAGAAGCTGTAAGGTTCTGAAGACTAAAGAAATATCAGGTTTCTCTAAGATCTGCAAATGATGAAATTTTCAAGCACCTAGCTCCAATCTGTCACATATGGGAGGGGCATAAAAGCCAGATTTAAAGCAAAGTGTTTTAGCCACATGAAACCTCAAAAACTGAATCAGGTCGTGTGGACTGATAAAAAAGGGAGTTCATAGATGGTGCTGTATCTAGTTCCTTCAATTCTTTCAAGTCTAGTTGAACCTGCTCGAGCTGACAGTTCTTTTTTAGATCCCATTGGAGGTTTATGTCAAGCGATACACCGCTACCTCCTCAGACAAAGTCACCCCCTACCCTTTTATGTATGTCATCCCTTCTTTCTGACTTCATACCTAAACAAGGGTTGGATAATCACAGACAACCATATTGGATCCATCAAAGACGTATAGATCATATGTGACTGTGTGTGACCAATTGGGGGCGCTCTGGTGCATTGATGTAATCATCCTCTTCAGCGCTGATTGTTTCCACACAACTTTTCTTCTTCGTAGACCGAGTTTTTGTGATTCATTTTTAATCAAGTGTTCTTTTGCTTGCATCACTAAATTACCGATTACCATGGCAACTGCACAATGACATCAACATTGTATCAAAGGAATGAGATTGTAATGTAAATAAGGCAGGCTGTTCAGATCAAAGCAGCCAATGATACATCTGCTGGTTTTTGTTGCAGGATCTTTAATCTTCTTTTCTATATTTCAATGATTAGGTCATGGCCATGGCCATCCAGTGGCCATCTTCTCGCATTTCTGTAGCTATATGGGCAACCCTGCATGGTATTCTATATTTAATCAGGGTCAGTACTCTGTTTGTTAACTGTGGTTTGTTTATTGGTGAGGGCAGCGGTGTCCATTGCAAAAGATTTAACCCGCCTTGTGCAATCTACAATATTGACGGATTCTTACGTTGCAAAGGGGCATTTGGGTTCACACAGCTGAGCGGCCAGGGGATCGTACGACTGCTGCTTCTGCAGCCCTTCTCCGACAGCATGATGGGTGACTACTGTAACCTATCAGCACTTCCTTGTGTAGAAAAAAAGGAACTGTAAGGCGACGGTTTATAGACACGTTATTCTAAAGTCATTATGGTAGCTGCATGAGCAGGCGGGCGATTGACACTGCTGGGAAAGTTTCTCGAGCTGTATTTGGCACTACGGCAGAGGTATTTTGTGCTACACTGTGAGATTTATTTGGCGCTGCTGTGGAAGTATTTTGTGCTGCACTGTGTACTTTGCACTGCGGCAGAGGTGTCTTGTGCTGCACTGTGTACTTTGCACTGCGGCAGAGGTGTTTTGTGCTGCACTGCGTACTTTGCACTGCGGCAGAGGTGTTTTGTGCTGCACTGCGTACTTTGCACTGCGGCAGAGGTGTTTTGTGCTGCACTGTGTACTTTGCACTGCGGCAGAGGTGTTTTGTGCTGCACTGTAGTATTTATCTGGCTCTGCTGTGGAGGTTGTAACAGCGGCTGCTGTGCGCCGCTGTTCCCCTGCTTACCGCCGTGTTCAGCGGTGATCGGCGGCCGGTGCTTCTCATTCATCGCTGCAGTCCTGGGCTCTGTCTGTATGGGTGCTGTTGTTCTGGGATCCGCTCCACAGTTTTTTCTCAGCCCTGGCCACAGCATGCTTGCTGTTTGTTTCCTGCAGAATTTCCTTAAGTGTCGGCGCGCGTCACTTCCTGGGCTTTATGGGTTAGGTCATGTGACCTCGCTGACCAATCCTATCCCTCCTGCGCATATATAAGTGGCTCAGCCCTCTTCCCAGATGCCTCATTGTCAAGGTCCTTGTGTCCTGCTAAGGTTCCTGTTTTCCGCTAGTGTTCCTGTGTTCCTGACTCGTATCTGTATTCCTGGACTCCTTTACCTGTTAGATCCCTATCTGCTAGCCTTGACTCTCCTGTTGCCGACCCGGATTGCCTGACCTGTACCTGTGCCGCCTGCCCTGACCTTTTGCCTGTCTGACTATGCCTCTGCCTCATAATTCGGTCCTGCACCTCTGGTACCTTTCTCAGATACCTCCTGGTCCGCCTGGACCTGCTGCCTCATGTGCCTATCCTCCTCAAGGGGTAGCGACCTGGTGTTCCCCTCGGGAAAGTATATCCTCACCATCAAGAGTACTGTGAAGAACGAAGGGTTCACTTAGACAACGCCCTTAGAGGAGGTAGGACACGTGGCACAGTGCGTACACAACCGCAGGTTCGTGACTGAGGCCATGGACCCCGCTGGTCGTTCAGGAATTGTTATATGAAGTGAGGAGTCAGGGCGAATGTCAGGATGTCATGAAGCAGTTCATGCAAAATGTTGCTGCTCGTCTGGATGCCATCTCTTCTCTAGCTACTGCAGGGTCGCCAATTTCTGCTACCCCTGCAATTCCCACATCGGTGAATCCGGATTTGTGTGCTGCTGGTGTGCAACTCCCTTTGCTGTTCCGCTATGGTGGAGATCCAAAAACCTGTCGTGGATTCCTGAACCAGTGCCTGATCCACTTTGAGTTGCATAGGCAGGAGTTTCTCACTGAGCGGTCCAAGGTCGCCTTCATTGTGTTCCTGCTGTCTGATGAGGCCCTTGCTTGGGCAAATCATATTTGGAAACATGGTGGTCCAGAGAACACTAATCTACAGTCTTTCTGGCTGGTCTTTGAAGAGCCTAGCTGCACGTCCTCCGCAGCATCAGCTCTGCTGCGTCTACGACAGGGTTCCTCATCTGTGGGTCAGTACGCCATCCAGTTTCGTATCCTGGCTGCTGAACTTGCATGGAACAGTGAGGCTCAACTGACGGTGTTCTGGGAGTGTCTTTCTGACCAGATTAAGGATGAATTAGCTGGTCATGACCGTCCGTCTACTCTGAATGACCTGATCACCTTGGTTACAAGGATAGATATGCATTTTAGGGAACGTTCTAAGGAGGTCACATGCACCAGAAGAGCACCTCGTTTGGCTCCATCCTTCCAGAGGCCGGTTGTTCTTTCTCTAGTGTTCACCCCACCTGAAGAGCCCATGCATATAGAGCACCTTCGATTGTCTGACCAGGAATGTTTTCGTCGCAAAGCAGAAAACCTGTGTCTGCATCGTGGAGGCAAGGCCCACTTTGTGCGTAATTGTTCACAGAAGCCGGGAAATGCCAATGTCTAGGATCAGTTGGAGAGGTGGTCCTAAACAAGGAGAAGTCCTCTCCGAAACTTTCAGTTCCGGGGATTCTCTCTCACAAGGGAGTCACACTGTCTGTGCCTGCATTCTTGGACTCTGGGTCAGCCGTTAACTTTATTCAGCAAGCTCTGGTCCATCAGTACCGGCTTCCAACCATCCGTCTAGAAAGGCCTCTGTCAGTGGCTTCCGTAAATGGACCGCCACTTCCTGAACCTGTGCTTTCTGTTACTCCTTCTATGTGCTACCAGCATCTTTGAATCCGGTTATCCTTGGTCTTCCCTGGCTGCGTCAGCATACTCCAGTTCTGGACTGGCACTCCGGTCAGATTCTGCCTTGGGGATCATCCTGCCAGTCCATCTGCTTATCAGAGGTCCGACCTGCTTCCTCGCCTACTGTACCTGTAGACCTGCCTGGACTTCCACAGCAGTATGCCAATTTTGGAGATGTATTCAGTAAGAAAGTAGCTGAGACCCTGCCTCTTCATCATCCTTATGATTGTCCGATTGACCTTCTGCCTGGTGCCACTCCTCGCGGTCGAGTCTACCCACTCTCACTTCCTGAGACCAAAGCGATGTCTGATTACATCAAGATTAATCTCGAGAAGAGGTTTATCTGGAAATCTACTTCACTAGTCGGTGCTGGGTTCTTCTTTGTGCAGGAAAAGATGGATCCTTACGGCCCTGTATCAACTATCGAGGTCTGAATAAGGTCACAGTCAAGAATCGATACCCTCTTCTGCTAATCTCCGAACTCTTTGACAGGGTCCAGGGAGCTACGGTCGTCACAAAATTCGACCTGTACGGCGCATACAACCTTATCCGCATTCGAAAGGGCGATGAGTGGAAGACTGCTTTCAACACGCGTGAGGGACACTACGAGTATCTCGTCATGCCCTTTGGTCTGTGCAATGCCCCCCCAGGTATTCCAGGAGTCGGTAAACAATATCTTGCGGGGCCTGCTCTAGGTCTGCGTGATAGTGTACCTGGACGATGTACTGATCTATTCTCCAGATCTGACCACTCCCCGGAAGCATGTACAGTTAGTTTTACAGCGGTTGAGAGAGAATCGACTTTATGCCAAACTCGAGAAATGCATCTTTGAAAAATCTTCCGTATGGTTCCTCAGATACATAATCTCGGATGTCGTGTTGCAGATGGATCCTGAAAAATTGAATGCAGTAATGGACTGGGTGGCTCTTCCTTGGATTTGCTAATTTCTATCGTCAGTTCATCCCTTTTCATCTCTTACATCTCCGATCTCTGCTGTTACTCAGAAAGGGGTGAATGCCAGAGACTTGACTCCTGAGGCTGCCTTAGTCCAATTATAGAGGTTTTTTGCTTCTGCACCTGTTCTGCATCATCCCGATGTCTCCTGCCAATTCTTTTTAGAAGTGGACGCCTCCTCCATAGGAGCCGTTGCTGTTTTACTACAGAAAGGTTCAAAGGGCAAGATATTTACATGTGGATTTTGTTCCAAGCTCTTCTCCCCTGCTGAGAGGAATTACTGTATAGCAGACAAAGAGCTTCTGGCCATAGAACTTGCCTTGGAGGAGTGGCGTTATCTATTGAAGGGGGCCAGCATCCAGTGATAATCTTCACCGACCTCAAAAACCTTACATATCTGCAGACGGCCCAGCGTCTGAACCCTCGCCAAGCCAGATGGGCACTCTTCTCCTCCCGTTTTGATTTTGAGCTTTACTTTCGCCCATCTGAGAAGAACATCAAGGTGGATGCTCTGTCTCGGTCATTTGATTTCTAGGACCAGCAGGAGGAGCCCCAGTACATTGTAGATCCTGCTCGCTTGATTACAGTGTCTCCTGTTCTGGTAAAAGAGATCCCTACCGGGAAGACATTCGTGCCATCTGCCAAGAGAAAACGTATTTTAGCTTGGGGGCACAACTCCAAACTGGCTGGTCACCCTGGGATCTGCAAGACCACAGAACATTTGTTTCGCCACTACTGGTGGCCCACTCTGTCTTAGGATGTGTGTGATTATGTCTCTGCCTGCACCATCTGTAACATAGTATATAAGACCGAAAAAAGACATTTGTCCATCCAGTTCGGCCTGTTTCCTACAAGTTGATCCAGAGGAAGGCAAAAAAAACCTGTGAGGCAGAAGCCAATTTTTCCCACTTAAGGGGGGAAAAAAATTCCTTCCTGACTGTGCTCAGAATAAAGTCTTCAGGACCAAACCACCCGAGCTGTTGTTATCTCTTCCTGTTCCTGATGCCCCATGGCAACACATTGCCATGGACTTTGTTACAGATCTGCCCTCTTCTGCCGGATGTACAGCTATCTGGGTGGTCCAAGATGGCGCACTTCATTCCTTTGGCTGGACTGCCCTCAACTGCTGAACTTGCTAAACTGTTCATGAGACACATAATCTCTTTGCATGTTCTACCTTGCCATATTGTTTCCGATCGGGGAGTCCAGTTGACCTCTAAGCTCTGGAGAGCTCTTTGCCGGCTGCTCGAAATTGAGCTGGACTTCTCTCCCGGTTATCATCCCCAGACCAACGGGCAAGTAGAGCGGGTCAATCAAATATTGAAGAACTATCTCTGGCATTTTGTTTCAGCCCAACACGATAACTGGGTACAACTACTACCTTGGGCTGAATTCTCCTATAACAACCACTGTAGTGAGTCTACTGGGTCCTCTCGGTTCTTTGTTGTTTATGGTCAACACCCTCGTACTCCTTTCCCTGTTCCTACTTCTTCTGAAGATTTGGCGTGACACCAAGAACTACATCAACAAAGCGGTGACCTGCATGAAAGAGAATGCAGACAAGAGAAGAAGAAAACCGCCTCAGTTCTTGTCAGGAGATAAGGTATGGCTCTCCTCTAAAAATATCTGCTTAAGGGTTCCCAGTTTGAAGTTTGCTCCTAGGTTCCTTGGACCCTTTGAAGTATTGAGGAGGATCAACGAAGTGACATATAAGTTACGTCTGCCTCTCTGCGTGTTCCTAATGCCTTCCACGTGTCCTTGCTAAAACCAGTAGTTCTTAATCGCTTCTCGACGGCTCCTTCTACTCCAACTCTGGTATCTGAAGATTCTGACGAGACATTTGAGGTCAAAGACATCCTGGACATCAAGCGTGGTAAGAAGACTTACTATCTTGTGGACTGGAAGGGCTTTGGTCCTGAAGAGAAGTCTTGGGAACCAGAGGAAAACATTCATGCTCTGAGCCTGATTAAAAAGTTTCTGTTTCGTTGTGGACTTACGAAGAGGGGGCGTAAGTGGTGGGGGTACTACTTACCGCCGCGGTCCCGGGCGCTGTGTTTAGTGGTGATCGGCGGCCGGTGCTTCCCATTCACCGTTGCAGTCCTGGGCTCTGTCTGTATGGGTGCTGTTGTTCTGGGATCCGCTCCACTGTTTGCTCTCAGCCCTAGCCACAGCATGCTTGCTGTTTGTTTCCTGCAGCACTTCCTTAAGGGCCGGCGCGCATCACTTCCTGGGCTTTATGGGTTAGGTCATGTGACCTCGCTGACCAAACCTAACTCTCCTGCACATATATAAGTGGCTCAGCCCCTTCCCAGATGCCTCAGTGTCAAGGTCCTTGTGTCCTGCTAAGGTTCCTGTTTTCCGATAGTGTTCCTGTGTTCCTGACTCGTATCTGTATTTCTGGACTCTGCTACCTGTTAGATCCCTTTTTGCTTGCCTTGACTCTCCTGTTGCCGACCCAGATTGCCTGACCTGTACCTGTGCCACCTGCTCTGACCTTTTGCCTGTCTGACTATGCCTCATTCTTCGGTCCTGCACCTCTTGTACCTTTCTCAGATACCTCCTGGTCCACCTGGACCAGCTGCCTCGTGTGCCTATCCTCCTCAAGAGGTAGAGACCTGGTGTTCCCCTCAGGAAAGTATATCCTCACCATCAGGGGTATTGTGAAGATCCAGGGGTACACTTAGACAATGCCTAAGGAGGTAGGACACGTGGCACAGTGGGTTCACACCCGCCGGTTCGTGAAAGAGGTATTTTGTGCTGCCCTGTGGTATTTGGGAAAATGGGAGAGGTATTTTGTCCTGCACTGTAGTATTTATTCAGCACTGTGGCAGAGGTGTTTTGAGCTGCCCTGTGGTACTGTATTAATTTGGCACTACGGAAGAGGAGTTTTGCGCTGCACTGTGGTATTTATTTGGCATTGCTGTGCTATTTGGTAGGATTGAGTGAATTGGTTTCGGATTGCTGTATGTGAACCCTTTTCTTTTGAATATTGGCTCCGTCCTACTGTAAAATGTATTGCCTCTGCGGAGGTCTTTCCGAAGTTTCAGCAAATATCACGAGACTTACTTCGTCTCACCTCTATCACGTGTTTCTTCATTTATTTGCATAAATTACTACTTAAGGCTACTTTCACACTCGCGTTTGGTGCATCTGCACAAATGCATCCAATCAGATAATACAACTGCATGCATCTGTTCAGAACGGATCCGTTTGTATTATCTTTAACATAGCCAAAACATAGCCTTGAACACCATTAAAAGTCAAAGGGTGACGGATCCGTTTTAGATTGTGTCAGTGAAAACGTATCCGTCCTCATTGACATACATTGTGTGTCAGGACGGATGCGTTTGGCTCAGTTTCGTCAGACGGGCACCAAAACGCTGCAGGGTTTCCACCACCAAAGCAGAATGGAGGCGGAACGGAGCCAAACTGATGCATTCTGAGCGGATCCTTATCCATTCAGAATGCATTTAGGGCAAAACAGATCTGTTTTGGACCGCTTGTGAGATCCCTGGACGGATCTCACAAACGGAAAGCCAAAACGCCAGTGTGAAAGTAGCCGAGTTAAGCTTTATATTTTGATACAAATAGTTTATGTGAATAAATGAAGTGATATGTGATAAAGATGAGACAAAGTAAGGCTACTTTCACATTGGTGTTTTTTGCGGATCCGTCATGGATCTGCAAAACTTCTTCCGTTACAATAATACAACCGCATGCATTTGTCATGAACGGATCCGGTTGTATTATGTCTTCTATAGCCATGACGGATCCATCTTGAACACCATTAAAAGTCAATGGGGGACATTTGGCTCCGCTTCGTCAGGCGGATAGCCAAACGCTGCAGGCAGCCTTCAGAGTGAAATGGAGACTGATCGGAGGCAAACTGATGTATTCTGAGCGGATCCTTTTCCATTCAGAATGCATTAGGGCAAAACTGATCCGTTTTGTTCCGCTTGTGAGAGCCCTGAATGGATCTCAGAAACGGAAAGCCAAAACGCGAGTGTGAAAGTAGCTTTAGGCCCCTTTCACACCTGCGTTCTTCTTTTCCGGCATAGAGATCCGTCGTCGGGTCTCTATGCCGGAAAAATCCTGATCAGGATCATCCCCATGCATTCTGAATGGAGAGAAATCCGTTCAGGATGCATCAGGATGACTTCAGTTCAGGACCGGAACGTTTTTTGGACGCAGCAAATACCGCAGCATGCTGCGCTTTTTGTTCCGTCCAAAAATCCGGAACACTTGCCGCAAGGTCGGATCCGGAATTAATGCCCATTGAAAGGCATTAATCCGGATCCGACTCTAAGCTAAACGTCGTTTCGGCGCATTGCCGGATCCGACATTTAGCTTTTTCTGACTGGTTACCATGGCAGCCAGGACGCTAAAGTCCTGGTTACCATGGTAAAATGTAGCAGGGAGCGGGGAGCGGCATACTTACATTCCGTGCGGCTCCCGGACGCTCCAGGATGACGTCAGGGCGCCCCAGTGCATGGATCACGTGATCGCATGGATCACGTGATCCATGCGCATGGGCGCTCTGACGTCATTCAGGAGCGCCCCGGGAGCCGCACGGAATGTAAGTATGCCGCTCCCCCGCTCCCCGCTCCTACTATGGCAACCAGGACGCTAGTAGCGTCCTGGCTGCCATAGTAACCTGAAAGCAATTCGAAGACTGATCAGGATCCTGATCAGTCTTCTAATGCTTCAGGTGACTTGCGTTCTGACGGATCCGGCAGGACGGAAGTGCCTGCCGGATCCTCAGAACGCAAGTGTGAAAGGACCCTTAGTCTTGTGATATTTGCTGAAACTTCGGGAATCTGGTTCAGATACAGCAATTTGAACCAAATTCACTAAGCCTTACTGTTTGGCACTGCAGGGGAGATATTTTATGCTGGACTCTGGTATTTACTTGACTCTCCTGAGAAGGTATTTTGTGCTTCACTGTGATATTTATTTGGCACTGCTGGAGAGGTATTTTGTGCTGCCCTGTGGTATTTAGCGCTGCAGTAGAGGTATTTTGTGCTGCATTATGGTATTCAGCGCTGCAGTAGAGGTATTTTCTGCTGCATTATGGTATTCAGCACTGTAGTACAAATATTTGGTGCTGCCTCGTGATATTCTGCTCTGTAGTAGCGGTGTTTTGTCCTGCATTATGGTATTCAGAGCTGCAATAGAGGTATTTTGTGCTGCCCTGTGATATTCTGCGCTGCAGTAGAGGTATTTTATGTCGCACTGTGGTATTCAGCGCTGTAGTAGAGGTATTTTGTGCTGCACTGTGGTATTCTATGCTGCAGTAGAGGTATTTTGCACTACACTGTGGTATTCTACGCTGCAGTAGAGGTATTTTGTGTTGCACTGTGGTATTCAGCGCTGCAGTAGAGGTATTTTGCGCTACACTGTGGTATTCTACGCTGCAGTAGAGGTATTTTGTGTTGCACTGTGGTATTCAGCGCTGTAGTAGAGGTATTTTGTGCTGCACTGTGGTATTCTACGCTGCAGTAGAGGTATTTTGTGATGCACTGTGGTATTCTACGCTGCAGTAGAGGTATTTTGTGTTGCACTGTGGTATTCAGAGCTGTAGTAGAGGTATTTTGTGCTGCACTGCGTTATTCAGAGCTGTAGTAGAGGTATTTTGTGCTGCACTGTAGTATTACGCGCTGCAGTAGAAGTATTTTGTGCTACACTGTAGTATTCAGCGCTGCAGTAGAGGTATTTTGTGCTGCACTGTGGTATTCTACGCTGCAGTAGAGGTATTTTGTGTTGCACTGTGGTATTCAGAGCTGTAGTAGAGGTATTTTGTGCTGCACTATTGTATTCAGAGCTGTAGTAGAGGTATTTTGTGCTGCACTGTAGTATTACGCGCTGTAGTAGAAGTATTTTGTGCTGCACTGTGGTATTCAGCATTGCAGTGGAGGTATAATAAAAGGGGATGTCCTCTTTGGAGACCCCTTCCATATATACTCGTAGTGCATACAGTGGGGAGAATAAGTATTTGATACACGGTAGATTTTGCAAGTTTTCCCACCTACAAAGAATGGAGAGGGCTCTATAATTTTTATAGAATTAAAAAAAAATCTAGAAAATCACTTTGTATGATTTTTAAATAATTAATTTGCATTTTATTGCATGAAATAAGTATTTGATCGCCTACCAACCAGCAAGAATTCTGGCTTTTCTTTAAGAAGCCCTCCTACTCTGCACTTATTACCTGTATAAAATACACCTGACCTGTCCACACACTCAATCAATCACACTCCAACCTCTCCACCATGGCCATGACCAAAGAGCTGTCTAAGGACACCAGGGACAAAATTGTAGACCTGCACAAGGCTGGGATGGGCTACAGGACAATAGGCAAGCAGCTTGGTGAGAAGGCAACAACTGTTGGCGCAATTATTAGTAAATGGAAGAAACACAAGATGACTGTCAATCTTCCTCAGTCTGGAGCTCCATGCAAGATCTCACCTTGTGGGGTAAGGATGATTCTGAGACAGGTCAGGAATCAGCCCACAACTACACGGGAGGACATGGTCAATGACATGAAGAGAGCTGGGACCACGGTCTTAAAGATGACCATTAGTAAGACACTACACCATCATGGATTTAAAACCTGCAGGGCACGCAAGGTTCCCCTGCTAACGCCAGCACATGTCCAGGCCCGTTTGAATTTCGTCAGTAACCATCTGGATGATCGAGATGAGGCATGTGAGAAGGTCATGGGATCAGATGAGACCAAAATAGAACTTTATGGTATCATCTCCACTCGTCGTGTTTGGAGGAAGAAGAAGAATGAGTACAACCCCAAGAACAACGTCCCAACTGTGAAGCATGGGATGGAAACATGATACTTTCGGGGTGCTTTTCTGCAAAGGGGACAGGACGACTGCATCATATTGAAGGGAGGATGGATGGGGCCATGTATCGCGAGGTTTTGGCCAACAACCTCCTTCCCTCAGTGAGAGCATTGATGATGGGTAGTGGCTGGGTCTTCCAGGATGACAATGACCCGAACCACACAGCCAGGATAACCAAGGAGTGGCTCCGTAAGAGCATTTCAATGTCCTGGAGTGGCCTAGCCAGTCTTCAGGCCTGAACCCAATCGAAAATCTTTGGAGGGAGCTGAAACTAAATGTAGCCCGTTGACATCCCTGAAACCTGAAAGATCTGGAGAAGATCTGTATGGAGGAGTGGGCCAAAATCCCTGCTGCAGTGTGTGCAAACTTGGTCAAGAACTAGAGGAAACGTCTGACCTCTGTAATTACAAAGGTATCTGTACCAAATAATAAATTCTGTTTTTCTATTGTATCAAATACTTATTTCATGCAATAAAATGCTAATTAATTATTTAGAAATCATACAATGTGATTTTCAGTTTTTTTTTTAGATTCTGTCTCTCACAGTTGAAGTGTACTTACGATGAAAATTATAGACCTCTCTATTCTTTGTAGGTGGGAAAATTTGCAAAATCACCAGTGTATCAAATACTTATTTCCCCACTGTATAGCCATAAGTGTGTGTGTGTGGGGGGGTGGAGGGGGGTCAGGGTGATCCTCTGTTTGGGACCCCCTCTATTAACCAGAGCACTGTCTCTAAGACTCTTTCCTGTATGAGATATATATATCTGTGATGGACGATATTCCAGTTTACAGGCATATGTCCATGCCCATATTACCGCACAGTGGGAACGTTTTTCATCCGGTATCCGATTCTGCCCTGGAAAATTTATTCTGGATAGAGGACTGTTGTGTCCCACAGCCTGGAAAGACGTCAGAGAGCCCCCCACCCTCCCCCCCCAGGCTGAAGAAATAGTTGTATGAGAAAAAGCTCCAAAAAGAGGTAAGTAATAAGCGGAATAGCGACGTCCGAACCCTTGACGTAGGTAGGATTTAATTTGATACTAATATATGGTAATCCTAATTGCTAAACGCATTAAATGAACGTCTTCCAATGGTAGGATTGTAACCAGGGGATTTAAGCAGATGACGGGGAACACGTCCTAAAGTTTCTAACAGCACTAATTACACTACTTCAATATCTAATTTGCTGCGGCGCATGCAGGGGGGATGATGCAAGCCGGATTTTCTGGGACGTAACTATTGTTGGCTGCATAGAAACATCTGCATCAGACATAATGTAACAAAAGGGTGCGTGACGGCGGAATTCACACCTGCCTCGGGGGCCCAGTAGCTTCTCTTTCCACATGAGAGGTCCACAGAATTCAGAACTTGCTTTTGCATCAAGACTAGAGTTGAGCGAATCGAAGTTGACGAAGTATTGTTCGATCCGAAATTTCAGGAAAAATTTCCTGGCGCTTCGCGGTATCAAATCATATTTTTTCTAATATGAACATGTTTCTGAACATGTTTAAACGAGGAACTAAGATGCCCGGGAATGAGGGATTACCCATAATGCCATGCAGACAGCCAATCAGCAGATAGACAGCACCTGTGATGTCATAGCCCTATAAAAAGTCTCCTCCTGCCGGGTCTCCGCCATTTTACAGTGAACTTAGTCTAGGGAGAGACCTTACAGGCGCTAGGGACAGTGATTAGGAAACACTTTATTTACAAAATAAAGTATTTCCCAATCACTGTCCCTAGTGCCTGTAACGTCTCTCCCTGCACTAAGTACACTGTAAAATGGCGAGCTTATTAAGGACAGTCAGCAGCTACTGCCCAGCCAAGATCTGGAGGAGACATCCGCCGCTTCCTTTGGTAGGCGGGCAAGTAGCAACGATGAGAACCTCGTGTGAGTTGCCACGCATGCGGCCTTGAGACTGGTGACATGCAGACAGTAGAGGATGATGATGTAACGATCGCACGTAGGACCTGGGTGAAGAGGGGGCTTCATCATCATCATCAGGGTGGCAGCAGTGTGAGGTCTGGAGTCAATTCTGCAGCTCCAGGAGGGTGTGCTTTGCGGTGTATGAGTGGCTGAAGTGCATGCAAATTTTCCTGGCCATTTTCAGGATGTCTTGCACTTGGGTGGAAGACTTAAGGAACCGCTTTACAACCAGATTAAAGACGTATGGGTCAGCCCTCCTTGACGCAGCGCCGACACCATGTTCTTCCTGTTGTCCTGTTCCTCAGTTGGCGATTTCCTCTTGAAGGACGCAAAGCAGTTCCTCCCCGGGGTGACTCAGTTCGCCCAGGCAAACCAGGTGCAGAACAGCGTGACACTGCCATGCTCTGAATAAGTGGTATGCTGGAGGAGCACTGTGAATTGTGCCTGAAGTGGAGGCCGTGGACAGCTTGAGAATGCGGAGGCGGCAGTGCCGTCACCTGCCCAAGTTGCTGTTGACGCTGGGCAGGTACAACATTTAACCAGTGGCCGTAAAGGACATATATTGTCCTTGACAGTAGTTATAGCTTCACACGTCGGCGCTGCGATGAACTTTAGCAGACACCGATAGGCTCAAGGACTGGCCCACCTTCTGTTGAACATACGTGTGCAGGGATTTTTGGGGCCCAAAGGTGTAATTTCTAAGACAGAGCAGAGGAACTGTTGTACCCGTGTCTGGAAGCTTAAGAAGACCCACGTAACTTCTCTGATCTGTAAATGACGGGTGATAATTGGGTGGCCCCGAAGCTATTACACCATTGTTGGGGCTGCTAGGAGTGTGGACACTGAGGAAAAATGACACCAGAGGTGCACCGAGGCTAACCAATCAGATAATTGCTTCCGTTAGACTGATCAATACTGATCGCTGCTTGTCATGCTTTCAATGCAAATATAATATTATCCGAGACTTTTTTAAACATCTCACACAGAGAACAGCGGCTCAGTCAATTATATCACATGTCACCCAATGTCAGAGAGATGAAATAGATGAGAACGACGAGGACGGTGGGTGGGAATGAGATTCACCATCACCTTCAGATGAGCTTCTTGCTGAGAGAAAATGGGGTCACTAAACTGGGATATTGTATAATAAAAACAGACCATTTCTGTCCCGTACAGCATCTGGCAGTCGCTACACTTTATAACATCTCCTCTACTGTAAGCTCCATATATATGTACATAGGAGCAGTATTATAGTAGTTATATTCTTGTACATAGGAGAAGTATTATAGTAGATATATTCTTGTACATAGGGGCAGTATTATAGTAGTTATATTCTTGTACATAGGAGCAGTATTATAGTAGTTATATTCTTGTACATAGGAGAAGTATTATAGTAGATATATTCTTGTACATAGGGGCAGTATTATAGTAGTTATATTCTTGTACATAGGAGCAGTATTATAGTAGTTATATTCTTGCACATAGGAGCAGTATTATAGTAGTTATATTCTTGTACATAGGAGCAGTATTACAGTAGTTATATTCTTGTACATAGGAGCAGTATTATAGTAGTTATATTCTTGTACATAGGAGCAGTATTATAGTAGTTATATTCTTGTACATAGGAGGCAGTATTATAGTAGTTATATTCTTGTACATAGGAGCAGTATTATAGTAGTTATATTCTTGTATATAGGAGCAGTATTATAGTAGTTATATTCTTGTACATAAGGGCAGTATTATAGTAGTTATATTCATGTACATAGGAGGCCGTATTATAGTAGTTATATTCTTGTACATAGGGGCAGTATCATAGTAGTTATATTCTTGTACATAGGGGGCAGTATTATAGTAGTTATATTCTTGTACATAGAAGGCAGTATTATAGTAGTTATATTATTGTATATAGGAGCAGTATTATAGTAGATATATTTTTGTAGATAGGAGCAGTATTATAGTAGTTATATTCTTGTACATAGGAGGCAGTATTATAGTAGTCATATTCTTGTACACAGGAGGCAGTATTACAGTAGTTATATACTTGTACATAGGAGCAGTAGGAGCAGTATTGTAGTAATTATATTATTGTACATAGGAGCAGTATTGTAGTTATGTTCTTGTACATAGGAGCAGAATTATAGTAGTTATATTCTTGCACATAGGAGGCAGTATTATAGTAGTTATATACTTGTACATAGGAGCACTATTGTAGTAATTATATTATTGTACATAGGAGCAGTATTATAGTAGTTGTACTCTTTTACATAGGAGGCAGTATTATAGTAGTTATATTCGTGCACATAGTAGGCCGTATTATAGTAGTTATATTATTGTACATAGGAGGCAGTATTACAGTAGTTATATTCTTGTATATAGGAGCAGTATTATAGTAGTTATATTCCTGTACATAGGAGCAGTATTATAGTAGTTATATTCTTGTACATAGGAGCAGTATTATAGTAGTTATATTCTTGTAAATAGGAGCAGTATTATAGTAGTTATATTCTTGTACATAGGCTCAGTATTATAGTAGTTATATTCTTGTACAAAGGAGGCAGTATTATAGTAGTTATATTCTTGCACATAGGAGGCAGTATTATAGTAGTTATATTCTTGCACATAGGAGGCAGTATTATAGTAGTTATATTCTTGTACATAGAAGGCAGTATTATAGTAGTTATATTCTTGTACATAGGGGCAGTATTATAGTAGTAATATTCTTGTACATAGGAGCAGTATTATAGTAGTTATATTCAATGCAAATATAATATTATCCAAGACTTTATAAACATCTCACACAGAGAACAGCGGCTCAGTCAATTATATCACATGTCACCCAATGTCAGAGAGATAAAATAGATGAGAACGACGAGGACGGTGGGTGGGAATGAGATTCACCATCACCTTCAAATGAGCTTCTTGCTGATAGAAAATGGGGTCACTAAACTGGGATATTGTATAATAAAAACAGACCATTTCTGTCCCCTACAGCATCTGGCGGTCCCTACACTTTATAACATCTCCTCTACTGTAAGCTCCATATATATATGTACATAGGAGCAGTATTATAGTAGTTATATTCTTGTACATAGGAGCCGTATTATAGCAGTTATATTCTTTTACATAGGAGGAGTATTATAGTAGTTATATTCTTGTACATAAGAGCAGTATTATAGTAGTTATATTCTTGTACATTGGAGACAGTATTATAGTAGTTATATTCTTGTACATTGGAGGCAGTATTATAGTAGTTATATTCTTTTACATAGGAGGAGTATTATAGTAGTTATATTCTTGTACATAAGAGGCAGTATTATAGTAGTTATATTCTTGTACATAAGAGCAGTATTATAGTAGTTATATTCTTGTACATTGGAGACAGTATTATAGTAGTTATATTCTAGTACATAGGAGGCAGTATTATAGTAGTTATATTCTTGTACATAGAAGGCAGTATTATAGTAGTTATATTCTTGTACATAGGAGACAGTTTTATAGTAATTATATTCTTGTACATAGGAGCAGTATTATAGTAGTTATATTCTTGTACATAGGAGACAGTTTTATAGTAATTATATTCTTGTACATAGGAGCAGTATTATAGTAGTTATATTCTTGTACATATGAGCAGTATGATAGTAGTTATATTCTTGTACATGGGAGCAGTATTATAGTAGTTATATTCTTGTATATATGAGCAGTATTATAGTAGTTATATTCTTGTACATAGGACAGAGTATTATAGTAGTTATATTCTTGTACATAGGAGTAGTATTATAGTAGTTATATTCTTGTACATAGGAGGCAGTATTACAGTAGTTATATTCTTGTACATAGGAGCAGTATTATAGCTGTTATGTTCTTGTACATCGGAGCAGTATTATAGTAGTTATATTCTTGTACATAGGAGGCAGTATTATAGTAGTTATATTCTTGTACATAGGAGCAGTATTATAGTAGTTATATTCTTGTACATAGGAGGCAGTATTACAGTAGTTATATTCTTGTACATAGGAGCAGTATTATAGCTGTTATGTTCTTGTACATCGGAGCAGTATTATAGTAGTTATATTCTTGTACATAGGAGGCAGTATTATAGTAGTTATATTCTCATACATAGGAGCAGTATTATAGCTGTTATGTTCTTGTACATAGGGGCATTTAAGGAATTCTGAAGTGTTCAGAAATACATTTTCAGAGTTACAAAGGGGCAAAGAACATTTTTCCTGTAAATGAATGTGGTAATCATCCAGTGTTCCCAGTGCTACATCCTTACTTATTATATAATTTCCATATTTCAGCATTAGTGCATATTGTAAAAGTGCTGAGACACGTTGAGGGATGTCAGATGTTTAGATGTTGCCGCTAATTCTGCAGGTGTCCTTATTAACTATTCATGAAATGTCACCGCTAATTACTTGCTACTTTCACTGTTGCTAGGGGTATTTTTATCATGCAGAATAGCTTTTACTGTATTTACCAACACTGAAGATGCGGCTCGGGAAGGATGCTGGAGTCATTCATTGATCTTTATCGCAGAAAAGAATACCAGAGATTTACAAAAAAAAAAGATTCTTTGATTCAGCAGATAACTGGAGGATGGTGTGCATGGGGGTCCGTGTGGGGGGGGGGGGGGGCGTGCAATCAGAAGTAAGTGGTGTACTTAGAGATGAGGGAAGTTTTGAAAAATTTGATTGGGCAACTTTGTCAATAAATTTGATTAGTTGCAAATTAATTAATTCCGAATCACTATAATTCAGGTATACCCAGGCCACTTTGCTTTAGGGTACGGCCACATGGAGTGGCAATGCTGCGCGGTGGGGGGGCATTTGCGGTGAAGAACCGCACGGCCAATTAGCCTGCAGCAGCCTTGCTAATAAGGAAGACTGCACTGTATAGTCCTTCTTCATTGCCAATAGCCAGGTGGCACCTTTACTGCACCTTTAAACAGGAGCTGTTGCTAGTATGGGGTCTGGCTGGTTAGGTATGGGGACAATATGCATATTATTGCTGTCCTGGCCTGCAATCTCCTGCAGGCTGTTTGACAGTAAACACAGAATATTAATCAGCTCTGGCATACCCAATTCTCCTATCCCAGCGCTCTCCTGCCCTACAGGTGGGAGCCCTTGTTCTGCCATCTACTTTTCCTCCTTTCCACATCATCTAATATCGATGAGAATATGTTGTCAGGAACAAACAGCAAATTCTCTCTGCATCTTGCTGACTTTTCTAGGACATGGAGACTTTGAAGGATGATTTGGAAGAATTGAAGCCAGCAAAAAATTAGGATGGTCATCATTAAGACCTGGCCCCCCTAAGGGGTGCAGACTGGATGATATTGGTTGGCCCGCTGCCACCGGAATAATAAAGGCTTCAATCTTATTGTTATTGAATTACATATCTTAATTTACGGCTGATGTAGGGATAAGTAAATATAGGAATAAATAAATAAAACTGATGCAGAATAAGTCTCCCTGTAGTCTCCCTACACTCTCCCTGTAGTCTTCCTGCAATCTCCCTGTAGTCTCCCTGCACTCTCCCTATAGTCTCTCTGCACTCTCCCTCTCCAACATCCTTCTATTAATTGTTTTTAGCAATACTGGTTCTAGCGCTTGCCCCGTCTCTCCCTGTGCTCGGCTCACAGGGCCTCTCTAGGCCTTAAGTGGGGTGTATTTCTTGCATCTATGTTCCACTGTATCTCCCAGTATAGTCACCCTATTCTTTCTGCCCCTCTGGTCAAATGTTTCCATTAGTTATGCACAGGCCAGGGAGTAGGCTCCTTTTCAGGTACTAATTCTGTTTCACCCAGCTGTGTCATTTTCACATGTACCCAACTTTTCTCACCTCGCACTTTAGTGGGAAGAGAGACTTTATCTCCTCCTGTGCTTTGCATCAACTTGTTGGTTGCCTCTACAGCGGTCTCATCTGCAGCTCATCTTCTGCATTCCTGTCATCTGCAGGTCATCTTCTGCAGCCATTTTATTTTCAGGTTGTCTTCTGCAGGAGGGAGGCTTCCTGTCCTCCTGCATACACAGCTCACCAGCTGCCCCTCATGGTCACAGGCTGCCCATTGACTGCACCCCCCACCTTCATCCAGACTACCTCCCCACACTCTCTTTTGGGCTGCCTCTGGTGGCTTTTCCTACTTGGTCCTTCATCTATCGCGCACGCCAAAGGGGGACTATTTGCTGTACTTGGTGCTCCTGTGCCACTATATGGAGACCACGTGTAGGGGGAGGCTCCCTCTCCTTCCATTCTTTGTCTTGTCTGCGATCCTGCTGCAGCAGGCCCTTGCTCTGCCTCACACCCTCAGCAAGGCAGTGCTACCAAGCCATATGGGCTCACCATAAACTTCTGAAGGTGGCATGTTTATTGATCCTTCTTGACTTGCTGAACAGCATCACATCTTGTCATCCAAGGGCGCTGGCAACTTCCTCCCCAGAGGAGCGGCAGTGCTCTAAGTAGGAAAAGGGGCTGTGGCGTAGGACTAGTGGCATCACTCATCTCTTCAGGGGAAAAGCTTCATCAAGGTGGCCCTCGACTTCCATCTTTTTCCCACTCAGGGAAAGTCTCCGGGTGCTCATGAAGTGAGGGGGAGTAACCCACTGGATCCTACAGAATTACTATTAACCCTTCCACTGCCCTAGACCTCCAGGGGCACTGAGATTAATCTTTTTTTTTTTATGGAAAACCAGGAATATAGACATTTACCCCTTCACTGCACTAGAATACAATGGACACTGAAAATTACCCTTTTCTGTGTCCCGTACCACCAGGGAACCTGAAAGTAACCCCTTCTCTTTCCTGAACCTCTAGGGATACAAAAAGTAACCTTTTACTGTTCTAGACTACCATGGTTACAGATAATTACCCCTTTCTCTGTCTTAAACCACCAGTAAACCTCGAAGAAACCCTTTCTATGTCCTAGATTACCAGGGATACAGAAATTTACTTTTCACTTTTCTAGACTACAATGGTTACTGATAATTACTCTCTTCTCTGTCCTAAACCACCAAGGAACCTGAAAGAAACCCTTTCTTATCCTAGACCACCAGTGACACAGGCATTAACTCCTTCACTCGTTGTGACCAACCAAATTTAGACTGTAGGAAAGAAGACCAAAATCCCATCGTCTTACAGCCAGAGGCAGAACTATTCCTACAAAAATACAGCTATTTTCCGTTCTTGGCAGCTCGTCACATTCGCTCCGTCAGCTGCAGCAAGATTACATTTTGTATGTCTTTACTCCTTTAGCTATTTCCACAATTACAGCTCTTGTCCCTTTTGCCACTCACCGACGTCATTTTTCAGGAGTTCAGCCGATCAAGTAGAAGCCGATTGACCTGCATCATCAACATCTAATTTGTGAGAGCAGAATTTACGCTTGTCTACGCGGTGAGTCAGATGGCGGCTTATGTTTAAACGTTATACTTGTAGCGGCACGTTATTATTTGTCAACCGCTTTAGAAAACTGTGCACAGCAGATGGAGAGTGTTCAATGTGGGTTTTTTAAAAATTTTATTTAGAATTTTTGTTGCTATTTGTGTGCATTATAAGAGCAAGGCTTTGAAAACTGAGAAAAATATGCTCAGGGTCAAACAGAAGTAAGGACTGAGACATAACCCCAGATCTTCCATTTTTTATGTTTAATACTGGTGTCTTCTTTTACTGCCCGGGCGCAACTGCTAACTCTTCAACCCCTATCCTTAAAACAGGTCATCAGTATTCGATCTGTGGGAGTCCGACTCCTGGCTTCCCCGCCAATCAGCTGTTTAAAGAGGCTGTGATGCTCTGTTGAGCACCGTGGCCTCCTCAGACTGCACCAAGTACAGCGCTGTCAATTGGATAGTGGCTGCAGTTGGTATTGCAGCTCAACCCCATTCGCCCTTCTGATGAACGTGATGTCACTAGTCTAGGAAGAGGTCTAAGTGGTCATGGAGTGCCACGGCCTCCTTAAACAGCTGATTGGCTGGATTGCCTGGAGTTAGACCCCCCCCCCAAATCAGAAGCCGATGACCTATCCTAAGGATCCGTATTAAACTCTCGGACAACCCCTTTAACTTTGGCTCCCTTAATGAGCAAACATAGTATCCATAATATATCTTACCTTTTGTGTTATTTTAGATTGTTTTGTAAGAAGCAAGCACCTTTGAAACAAACACCTTTGCTGATAGAAAACCATCAACAAGCTGCTGTTGATGGATCTTCAAGATTCCATTCATACAAACTTAAACATACGGGAAAAATTATGTTATAAACTTACCTGTCCAGGCTCCAGTGGCGAGATCCTCAGCCTCAGCACAGCCACACTGGGAGAGAGGCGCTGCTGACCCACGACCCCTGGTGATGTGACAGCATCCTTAGCACAGGATGCAATGCACTCTTTCTCTGTTGTCTCTATGTGTTTGTCTGCCTCTGCTCTTTACACACCACCAAAAAAGCCACACCAAATGGTATATAAAGATAGCCAAATTTTATTAAATAATCCATTAAAAAACACATAAATGAGCAATCAATTAATGACACCAACCCATTGTAGGAAAAAATGTGATGACTTATAGAAATGATCCCTGAAAGTATAGGGATGATCCCTGAAAGTATATACTCTGCTCTTTAGTAGCATATGGACTGTTGACCAGTTGCGGTCTTGCTACCTAGGGCTTGCACGGCAAGTAAGTAGGGAAAACGGACTGGGTTCTAGGTTAGCACTCATTGTCTGTGTCTGTCCGTACCTACAGGCGTTACAAATGACATTTATTCTTAATGCCACTGAGGGCTTCAGTGCACTGTGGGGGCATGGCCAGCACTGGAAAGCTGAGGGGCACCAAGGGGATAGACCCCCATCCCCGTGCACTGAAGCTTTAATTTGGAAAAAGAATTTAAAAAAATATTTCAGAAACACCACAACCAATTTTCACAAGACATATTTCATTGTAATCAGCAGGATCAGCCCTACCTGGCAACGTGTCTGTTTAATAGGGTTGGTCCTGCTGAAATGTGCTATTTAAGGTGTTACTGGACCCCATTACCCACTTAGCCGCTGCACTGTTGTACGGGTAGGAGGCATAACATTGCTGCCTTTCCAACTGGTCAAAGGATGGCCATTAGAAACCCATGGATATTAGGTGGATATTGGTGACCATCATGTCTGTGGCCTGATGATCTCACAGGAAAATAATTGTCTTAGATGACATCATCACTGCGGTTTCACCCAAGAGAAGTAGGTGCCAGACCATATGTCTTCACTTCTCCTCTTCTCACCTGCCTAAACCTCAAAGATCTTCAGCTGGCCATACACCACTCATTCGCAAATCAGCTTTTCCTCCTGACCTTCCTACACACATGCACACTTTTTTGGCTGAGCATGCATGTTTTCTCAATAAGGAAAGGGAAGTAAACCACTGCCAGACTCCTCTGGTTGTGGCGTATCTTGGGCTTGTTAAAAATTCATCATGCAATATCCTTCTTTTCCCCTACATCTTCTGCTGGCAGGAGAGATGGGACTACAAGATACATATGAGAGGGTCAGTGGTTCTACCAAAATTGTTGGGCTTAGGCAATATTCACCTCATGTGTATGACCTTTCTGCTAGTTCAGACCCCTAACCTTTCTTCAATGTCTTTGGCCATACAGACGTGGAGAAACATCTCACCAACACTTTTGGGTTTGCACAACTATGGGTTGAAGATCATTGCTTGGAAAACTCTTTACTCTCGCCGATGGACATTTCTAACTCTGAGGTTTCCCAACTCTTGTGAGTCTACAGCTCCCAGCCTGTGGTTGTCAGGGCAAAGCTGGAAAACCATGGGTTGGAGAACATTGCAATCAGCCAGCTATTTCTCTCTTGTTCAATTGTCTAAAAACCATTGACTCTTCTTGTCTCTATTTTGCTATTTTGCTTCCTCGGAGTATTGTGAGTCAATGATGCTGCTGATTAATGGATAGACTGGACTGAATGGCTTCAATTATTCCAACACTTCAGAGACACAGAGTAAACCATGAAGAGCACCGTCAGAAGATCGTCTCTTGCTTTATCTTTTTCTTCTGACTGCAGGTTTTGGGAGAGGCATCATACATGACGTCTCCTGTAAATGCCTCACATCTCCTCCTCGCCCGCTGAGTGTAAGTGACAATGAATGCAGAGCGGTTACAGAACCTCCAGCTATTTATCTAGTTACTTGTGACTCCAGGCTCTTCCTGAGGTTTGCTAAATTCCTCAATCCTCGGCTTAGTATAAAAAGAGCGACAAAGAGCAGGGGGGGATCCACAGAGCATTTGATGTTGTAGAGTTCCCGTAGGATGAGCGCTCAGACCGCGGTGTTCTGCATAATGTAGATTCTAAACCTCCCTATAGAGAGTAAAAGATGCAGTCTACTAAAACCTTTACTTTTCTTAAAGAATTTATGACCCGAGGATTAAGTCCTGTTGTTAGTTTTCAAAAACAGAAAGAGAAAATGAATATAATAAACGGTTTAATATAATGTTAAGTCTAATACTTCAAATAATGCTCAACAAAAGAACGATGTGGAATATTTTTGTTATGTTATAAGCTGTTTAAATACTACCAGGACTGGTAGAAAAAACAACATAGAACATAGCATCTTGCTTTTCTTGCCCCCTCAGAGAGAAATCATGTGGGTCCTACTTTCCTAACTCACTAAAAAAAAAATTCTGCCCCCCTACCACTCATAGAGAAGCCTATGAGTCCTACTTCCCGCTGCCTGCTCAGAGAGAAATGTTGTGATGGGTACTGCTCCCCCTGCCCATTCATAGGAAAATCCTGCAAGTTCTACTTTCCCTACCCGTTCAGAGAGAAATCCTGTCCACCCATCAAGAAAGCCTGTGAGTCCTGCTCCCCCACCTACGACGAAGGCTTCGAGTCCATCCTTTTCATAGAAAAAACCTGTGAGTCCTCCTTCTCCCTCCTTATCATAGAGAAAGCCTGTGAGTCCTGCTTCTCCCTCCTGCTCATAAAGAAATCATGTGAGTCCTGCTCCCCCACCTACATATCAAGGAAGGCTGTGAGTCCTGTTTCTTCCTCCTTTTCATAGAGAAAGCCTGTGAGTCCTGCTTTTCCCTCCTTCTCATAGAGAAAGCCTGTAAGTCCTGCTTTCCATGCCTCATAGAGAAAGCCAGTGAGTCCTGCTTCCCCTGTTTTATAGAGAGTCTATGAGTCCTGATTCTCCCTCCTGCTCATGAAGAAAGCCTGTAAGTCCTGCTTCCCCTGCCTCATAGAGAATGCAAGTGAGTCCTGCTTCTCCCTCCTTCTCATAGAGAAAGCCTGTGAGTCCTGGTTCTCCCCCCCCCCCTACTAGAGAAAGCTTGGGAGTTCATCTTCTTCCTGTCCACACAGAATTATTGATATATTTTTCTGTATATATCTATATGCATGTAATGTGATCAATCACTCTGTGTAGGCATGGAGAAGATGGACTAACGGGTTTTGTATGAGTGAGGCGGAAAAGCAGGACTCACAGTCTTTCTCCATTAATGGGTGAGGGAACAGAACTCAAAGGTTGTTCCTGTAATTGGGTGGGGGTAAGCATAACTCGTGGGCTTTCTCTATGAGAAGGAGGAAGAAGCAGGACTCACAGGCTTTTTCTGAGTCAGTGGGAGAAGCAGGAGGTAAATGCTTTCTCTATAAGTGGTTGGGTTAAGCAGGACTCACAGGCTTTCTGTATGAGTGGGCAGAAAAAGCTGTGCTCACAGGCTTTCTGTATGAATGGGTGGGATAAGCAGGACTCATAGGCTTTCCCCATGATTTGATGGGGTAAGCAGGACTCACAGGCTTTCTTTGGGGGGTAAAGCAGGAATCACAGGATTTCTCAGAATCGTTGGGATACACAGGACTCACAGGCTTTCTCAATCAGTGGGTGGGATAAGCAGGACTCACAGGCCTTCTTTGGGGGGGAGCAGGACTTACAGCTTTCTCTGAATTGTTGGGATAAACAGGACTCACAGGCTTTGTCAATCAGTGGGTGGGATAAGCAGGACTCACAGGCTTTCTTTGGGGGGGAAGCAGGACTCACAGCTTTCTCTGAATTGTTGGGATAAACAGGACTCACAGGCTTTCTCAATCAGTGGGTGGGATAAGCAGGACTCACAGGCTTTCTCAATCAGTGGGTGGGATAAGCAGGACTCACAGGCGTTCTCTATAAGTGGATGGGGGAAGCATGACTCACAGGCTTTCTCTATAAGTGGTTGGGGAAGCAGGACTTACAGGCTTTCTCCATGAGTAGGTGGAGCTAGTAGGACTCACAGACTTTCTCTGTAAGTGTTTGGGAGAAGCAGGACTCACAGACTTTCTCTATAAGTAGGTGGGGAAAGGAAGACTCACAGGCTTTCTCTATAAGTCGGTGAGGAAAGGAGAACTCACAGGTTTTCTCTATAAGTAGGTGGGGATAGGAGGACTCACAGGCTTTCTCTATAAGTAGGTGGGGATAGGAGGACTCAACGCTGCCCTGACAGGAATCAGTAAGTGACATGTTGTCACCAAACTCTCTCACTAGTGCAGCCTCAGGCTTTGGTCCTGCAACTTCCAACAGTCATATCTTGGCATAGAAGTAAGATATTAAGAAACTTTTTTCAAATCTTTAATGTTCAGTAGAAGACCTTTTTTTACTTGTGGTCTCCTGGACAGTTGTCGAGTTTATAGCTTATCTAGGTGGACTTCAAGTCTTCGATTCTGGTCTTCCAAGTTAACTTTCCCATTCTACCCAGCAGAGCCGTTACTTGGCAATCAGATGACCAAATGCAATCCTTTCTGTGAACGTCCTGCTTTTTAAAATAATTTTATTATATTTAATAAGCAGGAATAATATAGAAACCATGGAAACTGCTTGCTGACTCCCTCCCGAGCGCTCTGTCCTCAGGTACCAGTGATCCTCCTGAACCTCCCTCCCCGCAGCTGAAGCCATTTCTGTAATTACACAAGTTTATTTGTCATCTCTGGCTGATGCCGAGATGATTTCTCCCCCGTCGCCAGTCGTCATGTGAGGTTCTCTAGAGGTCCAGGACAAAAGAGAGAAAGTGTTGAAGGGTCTGAATGAGGAGTAAATGCTTTTCTGGCTTCGGCTGGGTTTCAGCTGATTAATTGCCATTTTTCGCATCTCATCCAGTTAACCCTTTATCTGCCGCCTCGAAAAAAGTTATACAGTTATAATTCCAGGTTGAGAGAGCACTCGTGAGTAGAGATGAGCGAACTTTAAAAAAAAGTTTGGCGTTCGGGTTGTGGTAACTCGCGCATCCTGTTATGGATTCCACTATCGCGGCATATGGAATCCATAAGGGGCGGCTTCCACCAACCCGAACTGTTGAACAGCCGAAGGACCTGGGGTGACGTCACCGTCATGTGATCAGTGCAGGGGGCATGGCTCAGCACGGGATCAAATCTTCTAAGGTGGGTAATTGTGGCCGCAGCCATTTTCTCAGGATGTGTTTTTTTTGTGCTGCCATAAGAGCTATCTGTGGGCCCTTAGGGGGTCATTTATTAAGAATTATACACCTTTTTTGGTATATTTAAGGTGCAGACTTTGCCGCAAAGGGTTTTTGCAGCAAAATCTTTGACTTTTCCTCACTTACTTTTCCGAGGTGGCGGAACAAGGGGGTAAGATGGCCACCAGCTGGCCCATCTCATTTACCATTTTCTAGCCCAGCTTATGGTGCGGAAAATGGTCTTAAAGGGTATCTGTCATTTTTTTTTATTTGCTAGGTTATTAGAGCTAGGCGTGTATACCTGAGTTAGTCTGTCAATGATTGTCAAAAGATCTGTAATTACCTTATAATAACAGCTTTCATTAATGTCCTCTGTCCCTTTCCACTGCTCCATTAAAAGACCATTACTAAGGCTTTTTTCTTCTCTTTAGTGTAAACAGAAGACAGAGGGGCGGTCCTTCACACTGCATTAGGCTTCAGAGTGAGGAGGCGTGTCTCTCAGTAATCCAATCTGATTGGCTGGCAGGAAGCTGCTGGCTACAGCAAGTGTGTATGGAAAGTGAGGGAAAGCAGTTTTGGCCTCAGAGAACTGGCAGAGGAGCCATCTTGAGAAGAGTCCTCATATTGTAGGGTTGAAATCAGCCGTAAATAAGGGAAAAGCGCAAGGAAAACAGTGGTAGGGGGAAAAAAACGGAAGATTGCTTTATGCATAATGCTGCAACAGCTGTAACATTCAGTATGCTAAAATAGATTTTTTTTAATGAAAACATGACATTTACACTTTAAACTATGCCAGCAAGGGAGCTGGTGCAGTTTAAACCATGTCGCATGGCCGGCAGAACCAAATGCCAAAGCCGGAGCAGGCAGAACCAAGTGCAAAGTTATAACTTTGGCTCATCCGCCCCCAATGCATGGGGATTAAGACTGGTGTATAAATCACTGGGGCACTGTCTTAAGTTGTGCACTGGAACATTTCTGTACGATAGATCAAAGGCATATGTCGCCATATTACCATCGCCGCATCATACCTAATATGTTTACTTTTGTATTGTTTATATATTTTTATATGTAAAAATGGGAAAGGGGGTGATTTAAACCTTTAATAGTTTGGTGTTTTTTTAAACTTTTTATTTGATAGATATTAGCCCCCTTAGGGAGCTGGGACCTGGGATCCTTTGATCCCTTGTCCTTCTCACCTCCATCTATTAGGGTGAACAGGATTGTGACATGCTCCCTGCTGAGCTGTGTCGCGTGCACAGTACAGCAGGGAGGTTACCATGGCAGGCCTGGTAAGCTTCAGAAGCGTCCAGGCTGCCATGGTAACCAATCAGAGCTACAATTGGAAGCCAGGGGGAGCCACATCCCTTTGCCTTCCCTTCAGATACATTTATCTATGGGCTTTATACCCATCTTTTTACGTAATATTGGCGATCGATATAGCCCGTGAATAAAAAGAAATTGAGAAACCCCATGTGAGGCCCTCATTGAGACCATAGATCTATTCTTCAATATATCCTCCCACTGTTCCTCTGATATCCCATCAGTATCTTTTTTCCATTTCTCTTTTGCCACAATGATTTTCTACAATAACCTATATCTTCTTGAAACAGAGCCTTTTGCCTTTCTATTATCAAGAAGTTGATTACTGATCTCCATAGGGGCCTTTTTATATTTTTGGGAGTCTGCTAGTGAAGAATTAATTGCTTCTCTCAACTGTAAATATCTGAAAAATTCTTTATTCGGAATCCCAAATTCTTTTTTTAGTGTTTCGAAATCTTTTAATAAATCCCCGTGGAACAATTGAACCAACAAACGAATACCTTTATTTTCCCAATTTACATAATGTTTAATTTTGTGTATTTCTCGCAAATTATCAGTATTCCATTTAGGAGTGAAATCTGTGAATCCTTTTATATCCATCATTTTTTTAATCGCTCTCCAGACGTGATCCATTAATTTAAAAATATAATTATCACTGCTTGTACACCCCAATATTCCCGATTCTACCTCCGTCATCTTAAGTTGATTTCTTTAAGTGCCAAGACAAAATAGGTAACATATTACCCACGTTCAAAAAACCTAACTGTGCAACTAAAAAATATATATACCAATTTGTGCCATTCCATCCTCTTTAACTGGTAACTGCAAAATCTCTAACCTTATCCTTGGATTCCCCTCTTTCTAAATGAAATCCCTCATTAACCTATCCATGCAAGTGAAAATCTTACTCGATAACCATACTGCGGCACATGGCAATACATAAAGAATCTTAGGAAGAAAAATCATCTTTATCAAATTAATACGTCCCATCATAGATAATGGTAACCTTTTCCAAATATGTATTTTCTTTTTCAGATCATCTAAAAGAGGATAAACATTTAACCTAACATATTCTGTCAGATTCCTTGCAATGTTTACTCCCAAATACTTAAAACTACTATCCTTATCCACCATGTGAACCTCAACAGGCCTTTCTCTTAACCCATCCCCTAACAACATCAAGTGAGATTTTTCCCAATTTATTTTGAAACCTGAATAATTTCCAAATCTCTCAAATATTTGCTAAAAACAATAAAATGCCATCCGTGTATAGCATTATCTTCTCCCTTACACTACCGTATTGGAATCCCTTGATATCTTCATTCTCACTAATTATCGCTCATGGCTGTATTGCGATTGCAAAGAGCAGTGGCGATAGGGGACATACCTGCCTAGTGCCCCTGAAAGATAAAAGGCAGGGACCTCACCCCATTCACAGCCACCCTCACTCTAGGATGTGAATAAATCAATTTTATTCAAACTATGAAAGACTCTCCAAACCCAAAGCGTTTAAGGACCTCCCGCAGATATTCCCACTCTATACAATCAAAGGCCTTAATTGCATCTAGTGACAATATTTCTTTTCTACTGTTTTTATCTTTATTTCCTTCAATATTCATAAATAATCTTCTAATGCCAGAATATATAATTCGCCCAGGAATAAACCCTATTTGATCCTCATTTATTATTGTTTTTATTACTTTTGTTAACCTCTCTGCCAATACTTTAGCTAGTAACTTAATATCAGTATTCAGCAGTGAAATAGGTCTATACGACTCTGGTTTTAATAAGTCCTTTTCAACTTTAGGGATCAAGACTACAGAGGCTTCTTCCATTGATTCAGGCAATTTTTGTTGATCCCTTGGCCTCAATAAGGGTCTCCATTAATTCCGGGAGAAGAACTGAATTCAATTCCTTATATACCTTAAAAGGGAGCCCATCCCCTCCCGACGCCGGCTTATCTTTGGTTGAATTCAGGGCTCTCACTAATTCCTCCAAACGTATATTATCTTCCAACTGAATCTTATAAACTTCATCAAGCTTGCTGAAGGGAATATTATCCAAATATTGATATAATTCTTCCTTTTTATACTTGATTTTGGATTTATAAGGTCTTCAAAATATTTACTAAATACAGAACTAGTCTGTTCTGGAGATTTAACGATTTGTCCACTATAATTTTTCTATAGGCCTATCCAACATTTTTTTTCTGTTTCTTTTATATTTACCAGAAGCTTACCAGCTTTTTCTCTCTCCGCAAAAGATCTAACCCCCTTCAAAAACAAAAAAAGAAAGGGTCCATGGGACCTCCAGTAACAAGTGTCTTTTATTTACACCAATGGCGTTGGTGTTGGTGTAAATAAAAGACACTTGTCACTGGAGGTGCCGTGGACCCTTTCTTTTTTTGTATGAGCATTGGGACATTGGATCGACCCTACAGCCGCTGGCACTCCATTGCTGTTTTCTGTGGTGCTGCAAAATTGTTTTCTATACCCCTTGAAAAACAGAGATGTTTAAATTTTTTCTATAGGTACTTCTTTAACAGTTTCCTTTATTTTTTCCCAATTTCTTAAGTTTTCCAATGAGGGGTCTTCTGCACAACGTTTTTGGGCATCCATTAATTTCTGGTCTAAACCCTGAGTTCAATCATTTATTTTTTTTCCAGGTAATTACATTCTTATATAATATTCGCCTCAGCAATGCCTTTGCAGCGTCCAAGATCCATTGCCTATTAGTGGAGTCTCTATTTACAGAAAAAAAAAAAACTTCAATTCCTCCTTAATACAGTTCTTATCCTTTAACAAATGAAACCAATGAGGATTAAATGTGAAAGCCCTTGAGATCTGTTTTTTCAAGGACCCAAGCCCCATTACAACTGCACCATGATCTGACATAAACATAGGAACATACTTAACACTTATTTCATTCATTTAAAGCAACCTCCCATTAGCAACGATCGCATTTATCCTAGACCAGGACCGATTTGTCCTTGAGTAGCAGGAAAATGCCTTTTCTTCAGGATTATACAAGCGCCATTTATCTGTCCAACGAAACTCCAGTAACAACCTGGCGAAATTAGTATTATGATGTAAAACTTTACCCTTAGATAGTCTGTCTATACTTGGGTCCATCACTGTATTATAATCCCCCGCAGCGGGTCTTTGGGTCAGATAATGATACAACTTATATAGTACGTCAGGTTTATACGGAGGTGATATATATGTTTGCTATTACCATCAATGCATCATTGACTCTACAATGTAAGAAGAGATATCTGCCGCCACCATCCGCCTTATATGAAATAAGCTCCAAATTGACTTTATTGTGTACTAATATGGAAACTTCAGTAAGATGCATGTATATACTGAATGATAACTTGTTCCAATCCATCTTTTATCCATATGTGTTTCCTGAAGGCAGATGATGGCCGGCAAGTACCTCCCCAACAAATCAAAAATAGCTAATCTTTTCAACCTTTCTCATAACCCGCGTACATTCACAGAAATAATTCTTATCATTCAAAGAATAAAAATAAATAAATAAAAAAAACTCTCTCGGGAAAACCTAATTCCACCCCCAACCAATCTCCCCATTTTGCTCCCTATTCTATACAAGCAGAGAGCCCCATTAGCATGCATGGTATACTCCATGTACCCTTCCCCCGCCTCAATATAAGTGCAATGTCGAATGCTACTTTTCACGCAGGCCCTTTAAGTCTGCCCATTCACATGCTTCTTCAGGGGATTGAAAAAATACAGTTTTGTTCTGATATATTACCCGGAGTTTTACTTAAAAAAACAGAGCCTTAATCTCTTTTTTACACTGATATATTTTTTTCTTTGAGCGCTGGTAGCCATTGAAAAATCCGGGTACACACTTATTTTTGTCCCATCTATTTGAAACTTCTCAGAGGCCCTAACCTCCTTCCACGCAGCCTCCCGATCTCTATAGGATACAAACTTAATCAACATTATTCTTGGATATTCCCCCGGTTTTAAATGGGGAAGACAGCACCGTCTCAGGTTTACAGTTATCCAGTATCCACTTTTCCATAAAGCCGACACAATCCGAGCCTTCCTTTCCCTCAGGTATTCCCACGCATCTCAGACTTTTTTCTTCTTGCTCGGTCTTCCAAATCTGTAAATTTATTTTCCATGGTAGCATTCATTTGTCTTAGAGATATGACCTCTTTCTCCAATTTAAATACTAAATCTTCCACCGGTGACAATCTACTTTCCAATTCTTGAATACGGTCTCTCCCCTTTGTCAAATCATCTCAAATTAACATCACATCTGTTTGAATGCCCCCAATCTGTGTTACCACTTTCCCCATCATACTCTCTAACCGCGTGACCCCACAAAGAATTTCTTTCCCTATTTTTGGGTCAGAATCACCTTTTTCTCCCTCCACTTCTTTCCCTTTAGGGCTGTCTGTTTTTCCAAATCTAGCTCTACCCCTCCCCCTATCTGATTCCCAGGGTTAGGGGTTCTTAGTTGAGAGGATGAGGGTGTCAGATATTTACTTAAGGCATGTTGTTTTTGTCTCGGTTCTGATCCAACACGGTTAGCATTATTAGTATTGGATCCATCTTGGTCCTCTCTTTTTTTTTTTTGAGGCATATTCAGCATAAATAAACAGATACAAAGACCAAGTCTGTCCGTCCAGGAATAATGTATCAATAATAAAGTGGCGGGTTAGTAAGGTGTTACCGCAATTTATGGAGGGGTCTCAGTCACAATTCCAAGTTATTGTCTCGAGTGTTAGGGGGCAGAGGAAAGAGAGTTATTTGGGGGTCCAAACTCAGTAATTAGAGAGGGGATAGCCGGATATGTTGAAAAAGTCAGGTAAAAAATGCAAAACAATGTTGCTATCTTTCTTGATCACATCCTGAATAAACTTTATCCCGACTCCCTCTTCAGAATTCCTCCTCTCTTCCTTATTAACTGCTCCCCCACCATTAACAGACAAAACTTGATAAGGGCTGTTTGCCCCACTCTTACCAATCCTCCTCAAGAGAAGCGTAATATAGTTACGTTAGTTAAATAGGTTAATGGAAGCATCTCTGTAGGTGTATGACAGGAAGTGGTTTTATATAGGCATCTCTAGTGGTCTGGTGTGCTATAGAGGTTCTTGTTAGCATGCTAGGAGGCCTAGGGCAGGGAAGATGATGAGAATCCCTAGTGGTGTAGGGAAGAGTTAATAAATCCTGGAGGTCTAGGGCAGGGAAGGAGATGAGAATCCCTAGTGGTGTAGGGAAGGGTTAATAGATCCCGGTGGACTAGGGCAGGGAAGGAGATGAGAATCCCTAGTGGTGTAGGGAAGGGTTAATAGATCCCGGTGGTCTAGGTCAGGGAAGGCAATGAGAATCCCTAGTGGTTTAGCGAAGGGAAGGGTTAATAAATTCTGGTGGTCTAGGACAGGGAAGGCGATGAGAATCCCTAGTGGTGTAGGGAAGGAAAGGGTTAATAAACCCTGGTGGTCTACGGCAGGGAAGGCAATGAGAATCCCTAGTGGTGTAGGGAAGGGTTAATAGATCCCGGTGGTCTAGGGCAGGGAAGGCAATGAGAATCCCTAGTGGTTTAGCGAAGGGAAGGGTTAATAAATTCTGGTGGTCTACAGCAGGGAAGGTGATGAGAATCCCTAGTGGTGTAGGGAAGGGTTAATAGATGCCGGTGGTCTAGGGCAGGGAAGGCAATGAGAATCCTTAGTGGTGTAGGGAAGGGTTAATAGATGCCGGTGGTCTAGGGCATGGAAGGCGATGAGAATCCCTAGTGGTGTAGGGAAGGGAAGGGTTGATAAACCCTGGTGGTCTACGGAAGGGAAGGCGATGAGAATCCCTAGTGGTGTAGGGAAGGGTTAATAGATCCCGGTGGTCTAGGGCAAGGAAGGCGATGAGAATCCCTAGTGGTTTAGGGAAGGGAAGGGTTAATAAATCCTGGTGGTCTAGGGTAGGGAAGGGGATAACAATCCCTGGAGGTCTAGGGTGGTAAGTGCGTTAATGGTACTTGATGTCTAGTAATGTAGAGCTGAGGAGACCTTGGTTTCTGGTCAAATCTACTTACAAAAATAAATAGGTAATGCGATAATGACTCCATGTAACGTTATAATAAGAGACATATGCTGGGATGTTGGATTTAGCACGTTGTTTACCAGAATCCATAATTGGAATACTGTGACCTCAGACAGTCATCGCAATGACTCTCTGTGCTGCTCGTCTGACACATCACCCTACAGAACTGCACCTCGAAGGGAACCGGCGCACACTATGTCGCCCTTCTGCTGATGATGTCATCTGGTAACATTTAAGGTTTCATGTCAAACTCCCCGTTGTGTCAAACATTCGTACGCTGACATGAGTGGGAACTGGGTGAACGATTATGGGCAAAACCCAGGGCCACGTTGGGTCCTCGTTTTTTAGTCATAAGAAATACTGGAAAAATATTGCCTAAATAATAGTATTATACAGTGAATTGCATAATAGTGACATAGAGTGCATAAATAATACCGACCTAAAGTAATGCAGCACTGATAGTGCTATATTGAAACAAAATAATACCACCTTGCTTCGCCACATACTGGACCATACAGCTACCACATCATAGTGTCATACCTATAATGGCTACAAAAAAAGTGCCTAATTAAATAGTAGCCATAGACAGTATAATGTCAGGATAATAGTGTTATACACTGGCTACATCATAGTGACATACATTGCCTAAATAATACTAACATTTGCTGCTTTATAATAGTACCAAACAGTGTGGGGCCAGGACCTACCCGAGGTGGCATTAAGAAAACTGTCGCTTCAATACCACCTGCCTGGACGAGTGGGGTGGCCCCTTTAAGAGCCAAAAGGTGCTGCCGTTCTACCGTGCGGTAGAGGAGGAAGGTGTAGGCTCCCTTGTATGACGTTCAGTGGCACTGGCCAGCATGGCACAGGAGAGGCGCCATATAGGTGCCGAACAGAGCAGCTACATGTTCTGCAAACTTCCCCCTAAAATTGAGGAAGTCGTTCTCCAGCATCAGTCCATATTTCTTGAAAACCCATTAAAAAACTTGAAGGGATGTACATCCCAATAAAAGAAACACAGCTTAGACCCCATCCCCTGCTACCACCGCAGATACAACCGCTGATGCACCACATGTAAAAAATAAAAAATAAGGACTGGAACATTATGGATCTCGGTATCAAGAAATAAATTGCTTGAATTGCATATCAGCATACAAATAAAAGAGAATAACTGATAAATGTATACTCCTTGTACCGCCATATGGTGCATAATGCTGCACTGACACAGCATTGTAAGTAAGTTGTGTAATTGTGACTGTAAAACTAAGCACTATGGTGGTAGTAATACCTGGTTTACTATATATCGGGACCGATAGGCACGTACTAGGGAACACATTGCCATGCAGTGTCTGTATATAAGCCGGAGCGACCCCCTATTGCGGTTAGAAGTTTAGGATTAGTCGTGAGCACATTAGGTTCTGCACAGCCGGGCGGCAGGACACCCACAATGTTCACTTCTAGTTTTACTCTTCACTGACTCATCTACTAATTACTGCTCTGAATATCAGCTCGAGGGCTCACAACGGCGCAGCGAATACTTCATACAAAGAACATCTCTCCAGGGCCAAAAGTGCAATGAAGTCTGCCCCCCCCCCCAAAATATAAAGTTTGTACACCGCAATCCGAGAATATCAGAGCCAGAAGACTAATATTATAAAACCCTTATTCTGTGACTTAGTTATAGTCTTTGCATAGGAGGCAATATTATAGTAGTTATATTCTTGTACATAGGAGGCAGTATTATAGTATTTATATTCCTGTACATAGGAGGCAGTATCATAGTAGTTATATTCTTGTATATAGGAGCAGTATTATAGTAGTTATATTCTTGTACATAGGAGCAGTATTATAGTATTTATATTCTTGTATATAGGAGCAGTATTATAGTAGTTATATTCTTGTACATAAGAGCAGTATTATAGTAGTTATATTCTTGTACATAGGAGCAGTATTATAGTAGTTGTATTCTTGTACATAGGAGCAGTATTATAGTAGTTATATTCTTGTACATAGGAGCAGTATTATAGTAGTTATATTCTTGTACATTAGAGCAGTATTATAGTAGTTATATTCTTGCACATAGGAGCAGTATTATCGTTGTTATATTCTTGTACATAGGGGCAGTATTATAGTAGTTATATTCTTGCACATAGGAGGCAGTATTATAGTAGTTATGTTATTATGCATAGGAGGCAGTATTATAGTAGTTATGATCTTGTACATAGGAGGCAGTATTATAGTAGTTATAGTCTTGTACATAGGAGGCAGTATTATAGTAGTTATATTTTTGTACATAGGAGCAGTATTATAGTGTTTATATTCTTGTACATAGGAGCAGTAATATAGTTATATTCTTGTACATAAGAGGCAGTATTATAGTAGTTATAGTCTTGTATAGAGGAGCAGTATTATAATAGTTATATTCTTGTACATAAGAGGCAGTATTATAGTAGTTATATTCTTGTACATAGGAGCAGTATTATAGTAGTTATATTCTTGTACATAGGAGGCAGTATTATAGTAGTTATATTCTTGTATAGAGGAGCAGTATTATAATAGTTATATTCTTGTACATAGGAGGCAGTATTATAGTAGTTATGATCTTGTATATAGGAGCAGTAGTATAGTAGTTATATTCTTGTAAATAGGAGGCAGTTTTATAGTATTTATATTCTTGTACATAGGAGCAGTATTATAGTAGTTATGTTCTTGTACATAGGAGCAGTATTATAGTAGTTATATTCTTGTATCTAGGAGTAGTATTATAGTAGTTATATTCTTGTACATAGGAGCAGTATTATAGTAGTTCATATTCTTGTACATAGGAGGCAGTATTATAGTATTTATATTCTTGTACATAGGAGGCAGAAATATAGTAATTATATTCTTGTAAATTTGTCTTCGGTTCACAATTCGCTTCTATGAGCAAGGAACGATTCACGCTCTGGAGGACTCACCAAGATCATCACACTACAGGGTGACCCATTAATTTCAGTAGGTGCCATGTAATATAAGCTTCCTATAAGGGCATTGCCTTTAGACGTCCTGATTCCTACATTCAGTTGGTGACTGCTTTGGATCTTCTTGTTCCAATGAAGGCCAGAATTTCAACCTGTGCATTTATCTGGGGGAGGTTGGCTGGAGTTAGGATCTCATGGTTTGCATTTATCCGGATATTTCTGGATATATATTTCTTTAAATAGGTTTTCAGGGCAGAGCAGGTTAGACAGGCAGCAATTACATTCCTGTATTGGTCTGATCTTTGTCATTATCACCTAGTGTTTGATGTAAAATCGGAGAACAGCACATCTATTTCTCTTTGTGCTACAGTTATTAAGAGGTTTGCATAAAGATAGGAAGTACATGCCATTAGCTTAATGACTGAGTGCTCGGTAATTATACTTTGTCTCTCGCTTTTCTATGTACCATCGGAATATGTGTAATGTAATCGGAACTAATCATGTTAGTGTTTGTCTGTTTTTACCGAATCTGGACCCAATTAAGAGGTTGTTTGCCGAGATAAAATTTACATTTCTAAAATGTAATGAGCAGAAATAAGTGAGAAGTTTTCTTTAGGAATTTCTCATTTAAAGAGACAGTAACAATTTATTTTCACTCATCGGAGGTTTGCAATTCAAACTGGATAAAAAAATCCCCAATACATTTCTATAATCCACTGATTCATATAAGACAAGATAAATCTGACTCCCTGCAGTCACCACTAGAGGGAGCTCTATGCATAGGAATTTATACAGTTACAACGGACATTTATGGAAGCTGTAAAACATCTTTTTGTAGTGAGCTCCCCCTGTTGGTGGCTGCCAGAAAATGCGTTGGATTAATGTCGGGAACAGAGGTAGAAATTCCTTTCCCTCCTGGGTACCATGTTTGCCAATTCTTTTTCCGACTCATACAACATAAGGTGTAGCATAACATGAAATTACTGTGACCAGTTACATAGGGGGTATGGCTTAAGATGTGCCAAATTTGGAACATTTTTGTCACATGATTTTAGTGTAAATGAAGCCAACTCATAGGTGACAGGTGCAACAGATTTACCATTCAGCATTTTCCAAGGGGGATTGTCTACTACAACAGTTTTGTGATGTAAAATGTATGCAAATTCAAGTGCTAAACTTTGTAAGGTTCCTTCTTTTCTGACACCCTCACCAGTTTTGTAAACAATAGGTGGGGTGTGGTTGGGAGGTCCTGGGATAGAAGGTTTTAGGGTGAGAGGTCCTGTGGTGGGAGTTTCTGCGATGGGAGGTCCTGGGGTGGGCTATCCTGTGATGGGAGGTCTTGTGGTGGGAGTTCCTAGGGCGCAAGATCCCAGTTTGGGAGTTCCCGGGGAGGGAGGTCTGGGGTGGGATTTCCTGCGATGGGAGGTTCTGGGGTGGGAATTCCTGTGATGGGAGGTCTTGTGGTGGGAGGCTGTAAAGTGGAAGGTCCTAGGATGCGAGGTCCCAGGGTGGAAGGTCCTAGGGAGGGAGCTTCTGCGATGAGAGGTCCTGTGGTGGGAGATCCAAGATTTGAAGGTCCTGTGGTAGGATTTCTTGCGATGGGAGCTCCCTGAGTGGGCGGTTTGGGGTGGGAAGTTGTAAAGTGGGAGGTTCTAGGGTGTGTAGTCCTAGGGTGAGGCGGTCCCAGGGTGGGTAGGCATGGGGTGGGAAGTCCTGCCCACAGCCTGGCTCATTTACCAATATGTGCACCAGAAAGCTAGAGCACATTACAGCAGAAATCTACGCCAACTCCTTGCTGGAGGAAAGAACGCGTCCCCAGCTCATACTTATCTTTTTATATCACTGCAGACTTTTACACCAGTTTTCAATCTTGAGACACTAAAAATCGCCTTTTCCTGCCCATGCATTTGTGGCTTTTAAGCCAGACATTTGGAGATCAGACACGCACTTTACTCCATGGAGAAGTTCTTAGATCTCTGTTTGTTTATTGTAGACCTGACTGATACACTGTAGCAAACACATTTCTTTCTGCAAGGCTTTGTCTATTGATAGGGAAGGATATTGAGATACTGCAGAGAGCATAAGATAATGTTCAGGTTCTCGTGAAATCTCAACAAAAATCAATTTCTCCCACTTGAAGGGTGAACATTGCTCCCGTGACCGGGATGAAAGCATTAAGAGATGTGTTCTGCCAGATGAAAATGCATTTTAACTGTTATCTCCAAGCCAAGTGGTTCACGAGTGCCTGGCATCTCTTCTTCAACGCTTGCAATGCAATGGAAGAGATGTCAATATTTTCTTTGCTGCTAATGGAGAAGAAAAACTTTCTTGTATATCTTTAGTAATCATATTGATTATAAGGAACATGTCAGCCACATGTCACGGACATGTCTCAGTCTCAAAGGGCAGCTCCTCCTTTAATTAGCATGGGAATGCCAGCATTATCTTTTTGCTTTTATATCCTCAGATTTTTTTTATTGTTTATTTATTTGTTTTCCCAAAATGTGAAATGTAGATTAAAAATAAATCATTTTCGTATGTGGAAACCTTTTTTGCTTTTTTTCCCAATATTTCATTTGTATTCTCAAATACGTATGTATAATGTTTTTTTTTTTACTTTACCAAAAACAGTAAGCTGACGTTGACAGATGTCTCGTATTCCGTCTATTCTATCTATTAGTAAGCTGACACTGACGGATTTACCCCAAATCCCAAAAAGTTTGGCCACTGTGTAAGATGTAAATCAAAACAGAACACATATCAGATGTCGAAAGCGAGACATTTTTAGCATTTTATGAAAAATATGAACTAATTTAGAACTTTATGGCAGTAACGCATCTCGGAAAAGTTGGGGCAGGGGCAACAAAGATTGGAAAAGTAAGCGGCACTAATAAAAAACAGCTGGAGGAGCAATCTGCAACTAAGTCAAGGGTATAAAAGGAGAATGTTAGAGAGGCAGAGTCTTACAGAAGCAAAAATGGACAAAAATTCTGAGAATCTGTAGAAATCCATGTGCACAAGGGACAAAGCTGCGGGTCATTATTGGAAGCCCGTGATCTATGTGACCTCAGGCGGTACTGCATTAAAAACAGGCATGACTCTATACTGGAAATCATTGCATGGGCTCAGGAACATTCCCAGAAATCACTGTCTGTGACCACAGTTTACCTTGTAATCCACAAATGCAAGTTAAAGCTCTATCATGCAAAGAGGAAGCCGTATGTCAACAGTATCCAGAGACACCACCTTCTTCTCTGGGCCAAAGCTCATTTAAATTGGACTGGGGCAAAATGGAAAACTTCTCTGTGTTCAGATGAATGCAAATTTGAAATTCTTTTTTGGAAACTACGGAAGCCGTGTCCTGCGGACTGAAGAGGAGAGGGACCGTCCAGCCTATAGTTCAAAAGCCTGCATCTCTGATGGTATTGGGTTGCGTCTATGGCGTGGGCAGCTTACACATCTGGAAAAGCACTGGTTTTAGAACAACATATCCTCCATCCAGACGTCTCTTTCATGGAAGGCCTTTCACATCCTGCATTCATCACAAATGCATGGCTTCCCAGAAGAAGAGTTCCGTTGATGAACCGGCCACCTGCACCCAGACCTTTCACCAAAAGGAAAACATTTGGCGCATCATGCAATGAAAAACCTAGCAAAGGAGCCCCAGGACTGTGGAGCAGCGAGAACCCGACATCAGAGAAGACGGGACGACATTCCTCCGATACCTCCAAAACTCCAGCAATTGTCTCCTTCACTTCCCAGACGTCTACAGACTGCTGGTATAAGATGAGGAGATGCGGCACAGCGGTAGACATGGCTCGGCCCGTACTTTTTTGAGATTCGTTGCTGCCACTAAGTTCTAAACGTGGTAATCTTTTCAGGAAATGGTAAATTGTCTCACTTTCATCATCCGACATTGACAGATTTTTTATTCTATCTTGATCTTTTTGCTTTTATTTATGCATTTTGTTCCATTTTTTTTCCATAAGAATGTATAATGTATACAAATATTTGTGTTTTTTTTACAGTATGGAAACCATTAGTGGCTTGGCATTGAAAGATCTCCTATTCCATCTTGATCCTCTTTTGCTTTTATTTCTACATATTCCCCCCCCCAAATGTGTAGTGTGTACCATGAACTGCATGAACCCCATTAGGAAGCTGACATTGACAGATCTCTTCTCCCATCTTGATTTTATTTTTTGCTTTAATTTCTGAATATTTTTTAATTTCCCCCCTCAAAATGTGGTATAGCATTTGCCTTTTACTGCATGGAAACCATCAGCAAACTGCAGTTGACCGATCTTAATCCTTATTCTTATTCTCACTATATATTTAGTAATTTGAGGGCTTGACTGCTGTCGAATGGGCTATGGGTCTGACTGGTTCATTACTCCATTTTCTGACACACCGATATAAACATACCCAGTGCAAATTCTAGGTAGTCATATGTATATTTGGTTGTAACTAACTATTACTAACTATTTGGAGCTCGGTGAGGTGAGCTGTCTTAGGTATTCTATTGTAATTCAAATAAACAAACATAAATCCTTACTAAGATCAGTCAACAGCATCTTTGCCTACCTTGATGACACTCTCCAGTTAGAAACACATGTTTTTTTTTATTTAGAATTGTAAATTTTGAAAATTTACTTTGGTATACAAACCTAGAAACATAAATGGAAGGTATGGTACCTAACTGTATATCATAGAGGCTGTCCATGTGGCCCTCTAGGGCCCATTCAGAACTTATGCCAGCTTAGTGTGGGACCCTCTCCTCTTCCCAATGGTTGGCAGGAACCAGCATAAGTCACCCCCTCTTTAGAGGTATTAGGCCTCTTGCACACAAACGTGTGCGCCCTGTGCCCGTATTGCGGACCGCATTTGCGGATCCGCAATACACGGGCACCATTCCGTGGCCATTCCGCATCACGGATGCGGACCCATTCATTTCAATGGGTCCGCAAATCCGGAGATGCGGAACGGTGCGGAATTGAATGACGGAACGGAACACTACGGAAGCACTTCGGAGTGCTTCCGCGGGGTTCCGTTCCATACTTCCGTCCCGCAAAAAGATTGAACATGTCCTATCTTTTTGCGGAACGTGCAGATCTCGGACCCATTCAAGTGAATGGGTCCACGATCTGCTGCGGCTGCCCCATGGCCGGTGCCCGAGCATTGCGGGCCGCAATTTGCGGCCCGCAGCACGGGCACGGGGCGCACACGTTTGTGTGCAAGAGGCCTTACTATGGGGGAGGAGGAACTGACCTAAAAGTCATGCAGACAAGAGATCCTATTATTCTACGATGGGTGGAGTAGTGGGACATATTTTGGCTTTTTCCCAGTGCATGTCCACATTTCATTGGTTAAGGAGGGAAGGGGGGGGGGGAAAGATATTGACCATAAAGTATTATCCCTTTAATTAAGACGGTACCGTGGTTGTGCACCTCTTGCTCACTGGTGTAAGGCAACAGTGGGGGTCTCTGGCACGTCATAAGAGGTTAATTAGCGAGAGGAACGGAACAATAGCAGCAAAATTATAGAGATTATCCAAGAAAGTGCTATAAATAAGGCGCTCTCACCAAGCTGGTAGGAAACATTTCACACCTTTTTGGTTAATAGTTTCTTTATGTTGCAGGATTTATTAGCGCAGGAGACAAACTTGTTGATTTGTTATTTGCAGCCTGTGAATGGAAATAATTAGCAGAGGTCTTTTTATACGTAAATCACTGCATCCAACCATCCTGCAAAACAAAAAACGGTAAAAAATATTTAGCTTTTCTTGGCAATATGTCAATCAGCTTTTCCTGACCCCTGAATAGTAGTTTGGGCTCTGGAAAGCTGGGTCACAACCTATGTGAAAGCTATAATGATAGTCATAGAAAATCACACCCATACTTTTAAGAGCATATTACTTAAAGGCACCGATCAGCAGGATCAACCCTACTAAATCAAAGGCACTCTGTTGGTAGGGTTGATTGTGCTGATTACAATGATACCTGTCTTGTAAAAATCGCTTGCAGCGTTCCCGAGAAAATAAACTTTTAATCTTTATCCAAATGAGAGTTTCGGTGCACTGAGGGGTGGGGCCTGGGCCTCAGCTTTCCAGTGTTGGCTCCACCCATCTGTGCACTGCTGCCCTCATTTCAATGAGGAATTAAAATCTATTTTTCTCAGGAATGCCACAATCGATTTTCACAAGACTGGCATTGTTTTAATCAGCAGGATCAACTGTACGAGGCAGTGTGCCTTGTTTAATTGGGTTTATTCTGTTGACAGGTGCTCTTTTAAGAGGTGATATTATACAACGAGGGCCTAAGTTAAGCCAAAAACTGCGTGAACCCTCACCCACCACTCGCTTTCTTTCTTTTGAGGATCGGCCTGACTATGCATTTGATCTACAGTCCATTGATTTTAATGAGTAGCATGCAATGCTTCATTTCACCTGTGGTGGCACTATATGGGAATGGAATACATTATTTTTGTTTTGGTGAAATTCTCTTTGGAATGTAATGTTGCTCTAAACAGGGGTAGTGCTGTGATTGTCATAAGGTTGAAATTCTGAAATTAGTGTTTTTTCTCAAAAGAGAAGAAATGATGAGTCAATGCTATTCAACATGTAGAAATGTACGGCACAAACTGAGGATAAAGCAACAAAACAAAGGAGCAATTATGTGTTTTTTGGATATGCCCTTGGAAATAATTATGCTTTGTAATCCCTCAGCGATCACACCCACATTATATAGGTGCAGGACAAATTGTGTCTCATTGAGACTCGTAAAATTGTTAAATGTCTGTCTTTTCATTCACACAGATTGCAGTCAGAGTGTGGGGGAAAGGGTGACTGACGGGGACAGAGGAAAGACAGAGGTTCTCCGGATTCCTCCCACACTCCAAAGGCATACTGATCGGGAACTTAGATTGTGAGCTCCAATGTCTGTAAATATATATAATATATAAGTGAGTAAAATAAAGAAATAATAGATAAACTGTTTCAAAAATAGCATTTACCCCCAAGTGTCCTTGGTGACAGCACCTGATTGTAAGGGGCTCCACGGCAAACGGCCTGCCTCTGAGGTTCCCCCCAACATTTTCTTGAGCATACCGAAGATATAAAATATATAAAAAAACATAAATGAGCATAATGAAGATTCAAATATATAAAAATGATAGAACCTTAGAAGAGATGAAATGATTCAAAGTGGAGAATGTGTATCACACCGGGCAGCTGGGCATGTCATCACAAGGTTTGGCTCATAGAAAAAATATCAGTCAGGGATGTGGACCAAATCCCAGTACAGATTCATATGTTCAAATCCTACACAAAATTATATTTAGCCATAATATGAAGGTGGAGGTGGATGGCAGAGGCTGGGACTCATACAGCATGTGTACCGTGAAGAGGTCCAAGACATTGTACTGCAAACCGCACCAACAAGGCTGAACAAATAGTCTATTTCTTTTTATCCTTGTACATAACAGTAGTATTATAGCAGTTATATTCTTGTACATAGGAGGCAGTATTACAGTAGTTACATTCTTGTACATAGGAGGCAGTATTACAGTAGTTATATTCCTGTACATAGGAGCAGTATTATAGTAGTTATATTCTTGTACATAGGAGGCAGTATTACAGTAGTTATATTCTTGTACATAGGAGGCAGTATTACAGTAGTTATATTCCTGTACATAGGAGCAGTATTATAGTAGTTATATTCTTGTACATAGGAGCAGTATTATAGCAGTTATATTCTTGTACATAGGAGGCAGTATTACAGTAGTTATATTCTTGTACATAGGAGCAGTATTATAGTAGTTATATTCTTGTACATAGGAGCAGTATTATAGTAGTTATATTCTTGTACATAGGAGCAGTATTATAGTAGTTATATTCTTGTACATAGGAGCAGTATTATAGTAGTTATATTCTTGTACATAGGAGCAGTATTATAGTAGTTATATTCTTGTACATAGGAGGCAGTATTATAGTAGTTATATTCTTGTACATAGGAGGCAGTATTATAGTAGTTATATTCTTGTACATAGGAGCAGTATTATAGTAGTTATATTCTTGTACATAGGAGCAGTATTATAGTAGTTATATTCTTGTACATAGGAGCAGTATTATAGTAGTTATATTCTTGTACATAGGAGCAGTATTATAGTAGTTATATTCTTGTACATAGGAGCAGTATTATAGTAGTTATATTCTTGTACATAGGAGCAGTATTATAGTAGTTATATTCTTGTACATAGGAGCAGTATTATAGTAGTTATATTCTTGTACATAGGAGGCAGTATTATAGTAGTTATATTCTTGTACATAGGAGGCAGTATTACAGTAGTTATATTCTTGTACATAGGAGGCAGTATTATAGTAGTTATATTCTTGTACATAGGAGCAGTATTATAGTAGTTATATTCTTGTACATAGGAGCAGTATTATAGTAGTTATATTCTTGTACATAGGAGCAGTATTATAGTAGTTATATTCTTGTACATAGGAGCAGTATTATAGTAGTTATATTCTTGTACATAGGAGCAGTATTATAGTAGTTATATTCTTGTACATAGGAGGCAGTATTATAGTAGTTATATTCTTGTACATAGGAGGCAGTATTATAGTAGTTATATCCTTGTACATAGGAGCAGTATTATAGTAGTTATATTCTTGTACATAGGAGGCAGTAATATAGTAGTTATATCCTTGTACATAGGAGCAGTATTATAGTAGTTATATTCTTGTACATAGGAGCAGTATTATAGTAGTTATATTCTTGTACATAGGAGCAGTATTATATTATTTATATTCTTGTACATAGGAGCAGTATTATAGTAGTTATATTCTTGTACATAGGAGCGGTATTATAGTAGTTATATCCTTGTACATAGGAGCAGTATTATATTATTTATATTCTTGTACATAGGAGCAGTATTATAGTAGTTATATCCTTGTATAAAGGAGCGGTATTATATTAGTTATATTCTTGTACATAGGAGCAGTATTATAGTAATTATATTCTTGAACATATGAGGCAGTATTATAGTAGTTATATTCTTTGTCAATTTTCTTTTTATTGAGGACATGAGTATATAAAAGTACAACACTGCCTCGACAGCCACAGCAGAGGAGTCGCGGGCAGAGATGAAGACATAATATAGCATCGACATGTCACAAAAATGCAGTGAGCAGAATCTAAGAATGTAATATGGGGGAACATTAGGAAAGGGAACTGGTCGTCATCACCATTATCATAAATACAGAATAAAACAAAGATCTGTGTGTGTTGGTTACATCCCATTTGAAGTACCATCTAGGGAGGCAACGGCGTGAGGCCTCGCATAGGTGTCAGACTATATTTAATGCACGGCTTCTGAGGTTCGGAAAGTTTTCCAAGGACTCCAGATCTTAATGTATTGGGCATGCTTCCTGACTTCCCAACTAGCTAGCTCTTCCATCCTACTAATGTGATCCACCTTCATAACCCATTGAGAGTACAAAGGTGGGTCTCTGCAAAGCCATTTGAGGGGTATTAGGAGTCTGGCGGCCTGAATCAGTTGTGTTACCAGATCCCTTTTGGAAGGTGTGAATTCGGGAGTGGGAAGCCACAGGAGAACCAGTCCGGGGGTCAGGACAATTTTTACTTTCGTGACTTTATGAATGGCCTCTGAGATGTCAGTCCAGAATTGTTTTACACCTGGACAAGACCAAAAGATGTGTAACAGTGTCCCTGACTCTTTGCCACACCTCCAGCATTTATCTGAGGTGCTAAGCCCTTTTATATAAAGCTGTTTTGGCGTTTGATACCACTGGGTCATTACCTTATAAGAATGCTCCTGAACTCTGACACAACGTGAGAAGCCATGGGAGCGTGAATAGATACGAAGTATCTCCGTGTCTGAGAAGGTGGTATGAAGGTCGGCCTCCCATGTCTTCAGATGCTGCGGTAGTTCACTATTCGGCGGTTTGTTCAGGGCTGTGTAAAGCAGGGATATTAGCCCACGAGGGGGGGATGAGTGTAGGAAGAATCTTTCAAACCAGGTTATTTCTGAATTGAGTGCCTTTTTATCGAGCAGCACCCTGCTAATCGAGTGTAACTCTACTGTTTCTAAGAAATTAGAGGACATCAGGATGTCATTCAGTGGGTGCTGATCAGGTGAGGGCTAGATGCTGCCTTCAAGAAGTCACCAGTGGTGTATTTACGTAGTTTGAGCCAGACCGGCGCTAAATGTGACACATTTGATCTTACAGCATGCGGAGCGAGGTCTGCTGGCATGAAAAGAGAAGGGTTGTTTAGCAAGTTGTGCTCCTTAACAAGTTGTTTTATTACTAGGCTCGTACCTCTGAGTAGAGCATGTGTGTGAAGGGTAGAGGGTGTGAGGCCCCATAGCGCGGCCTTCTGTGCGGGGTCTAATTGAAGCAGCTCCAACTCAGTTCCTAATGTGTGAAAAGAGGGGACATGGATCTGTAGCCAGCGCTTGAGGTGAATAGCTCTGTAATACAGCTGAGCATCAGGTAGTGCAAATCCTCCCAGATTCTTTGGTAGGATCAGTCTGTCATAAGGAATCCTGGCTCCCTACCACCCCAAAGGAATGTTCTAAAGAGTTTCCGTAGTTGGGTAAAGAAGGAGGATGGGAGGAAGAGGGGGAGCATCTGCATGATGTACAGAATTCTCGGCATCACAAAGGCCTTCAGCAGATTTTTCCTGCCCATCCACGATACATATGGGATACGCAATTCATTCAGGTGTTTCTGTAAATCGGTGAGCAGAGAGGCATAGTTTAGTTGGTATAAGTCCGATAATTTAGCAGGGATGTTCACCCCTAGGTAAGAGATGTGTGATGTTTGCCAAACAAAAGGAGTCACCGATTTTAAGAAAGCTATTGACTTCTGTGATGCCGAGACATTCATCGCCTCTGATTTAGTATAATTAACTTTTATAGTAGTTATATTCTTGTACATAGGAGCAGTATTATAGTAGTTACATTCTTGTACATTGGAGCAGTATTATAGTAGTTATATTCTTGTACATAGGAGCAGTATTATAGTAGTTATATTCTTGTACATAGGAGGCAGTATTATAGCAGTTATATTCTTGTACATAGGAGGCAGTATTATAGTAGTTATATTATTGTACCTAGGGAGCAGTATTATAGTATTTATATTCTTGTACATAGGAGCAGTATTATAGTAGTTATATTCTTGTACATAGGAGCAGTATTATAGCAGTTATATTATTGCACATAGGAGGCAGTATTATAGTTATTATATTCCTGTACATAGGAGCAGTATTATAGTAGTTATATTTGTGTATAAGAAAATAACTCCGTGATGGTTAACCTCCGGCACTCCAGCTCTGGTAAAACTGCAACTCCCATCATGCACTCTTGCTTGGCTGTTTTTAGAACTCCATAGAAATGAATGGAGCATGCTGGGAGTCGTAGTTTCAAGACAGCTGGAGTGCCGGAGGTTAGCCATCACTGATATAACTACTATAACACTTGCTCTTAATACTGTCAACAGTTTTACGGTGTTGTAATTAAGGGCAGCATAAACTAGTGACGAATTCCCTGTGACAAAACTCTGAGTCACCTTCTTTAATTGCCCCATCAGTTTTGCTAAAATCACGTATTGAACAGCTCCAGCGCCTGGCGCTAAATCCTGATATTCAAGAATTCCTGGCTTTCCCAGCCTTCTAATGCCGATTTCAGTAAGAAAAAACAGTGAATTAGCAGCAGAGGATGGGAGACCCGGGAGCTCATGGATATCAGGACTTATTGGCATGCTCCGGAGCTGTTGGGACTTAGCAGTTAGGGCAGCTTTAAACTGGTGACAGATTCCCTTTTAGGGTCCATTCACACATCCGTGAATTTGGTCTGCACCCATTCCGCAATTCTGCGGAACGGGAGCGGACCCTTTCATTCTCTATGGGGACAGAATGGATGCGGAGAGCACACTATGTGCTCTCAACATCCGTATTTCCGGAGCCCGGCCCCAAACTTCCGGTCCGCAGCTCCGCAAGAAAATAAAGCATGTCCTATTCTTGTCCGCATCTGTGGACAAGAACAGGACTTCTCTATTTAGTGCCGGCCATGTGCGGCCTGGTGTATTGCGGATCCGGACGTGTGTATTGCGGATCCGGACGTGTGAATAGACCCTAAGGCCCCTTTCACACGAGCGAGTTTTCCGCGCGGGTGCAATGCGTGACGTGAACGCATAGCATCCGCACTGAATCCTGACCCATTCATTTCAATGGGTCTGTGTACATGAGCGTTTTTTTTCACGCATCACTTGTGCGTTGCGTGAAAATCGCAGCATGTTCTATATTCTGCGTTTTTCACGCAGCCCTAGCCCCATAGAAGTGAATGGGGCTGCGTGAAAAACGCATTGCATCCGCAAGCGGGTGCGTTGCGTTTTTCACTGATGGTTGCTAGGAGATGTTGTTTGTAAACCTTCAGTTTTTTATCACGTGCGTGAAAAACGCATCAAAACGCATTGCACCCGTGCAGAAAAAACTGAACAACTGAGCGCAATCGCAGGCAAAATTGAATGGCTTTGCCTGTGAAATCGCACAGTTTACACTGAACGCATCCGCAACGCATCCGGACCTACTCCGGACACGCTCGTGTGAACCCATTCATTTGTATTTTAATCGTTAACAAGCTGACAGTCTGAATATTGGCCTACAAAATCACTTCTTTCATTGTGCATGGATGAGAGATATACATAATATTTCCAGATTATACCAATGAGATTTGATACAGCGCTCTGCTTTACAATAAAGTCCTGCATTTCTATGCTCATACTGTATTTTCTCACTTTGGATGACGTCTGAATTCTCGGTCTCGGTGTATATTTATCAGTTGTTTTCTCCGTGGATCACAGAACAGCACTGAACCGCATCCTATCGGCCAATTATTTCTGAGTCAGAATCCACTAAACCGCTGCAGTCAGGGGCCACAATGCCAAATTGTTGACTGATTGAGCAGACAAGATATCTCCACAGAGTGAACCTGAAGACCAGCGGGCAGGAGCCACGGTCTGTGCCTCGTTTTCTGCGGAGTGAAGAAAAAGTCAATGAGAGCCATTGATCGTTCTGTGAAGTCTCACCTCCGAGTCCCTGCAGGTGAACAGGTCTGTTAAATAACTAATGACATTGTGTTCCTCACATTCCCTATTGAACTCAAAATTGAAGGAAAATGTAAGAAGAAAACAATGAAGGCTTGTCACGTACAGACAGACCTCCACATTCCTGTAATGGCAGTCTGATCCGGGAGACATACTCTCTTCCACCATGTTATGTTATGAAGATGTAGATGTAAAGGACAGACGAGAAGGAATATGACGGCACGATCAGACTACACAGGGTTTGTTTGTAGTCTGTAACCATGGAGACACATAGGTCTGCATGGAACCTGTATAGCAGGCATCCTCAAACTGCAGCCCTCCAGCTGTTGTAAAACTACAACTCCCACAATGCCCTGCTGTACGCTGATAGCTGTAGGCTGTTTGGGCATGCTGGGAGTTGTAGTTTTGCAACAGCTGGAGGGCCGCAGTTTGAGGATGCCTGCTGTATAGTCAAAGCAGTTGAAGATTTACTCATTAATCAAGATTGCAATTTGCACAGGCTGTTCTCCATATATGATCTCCTATCCCAGCGTGTACCATGACCTGACCATGTGATGCTCTTAATTATCTCCCCTGCAAAGGCCGTCTTCACCTTGAGGCCGGCGTGAGTCAACCGATGAAACTTTTTGCCTTTGTTGCCTTGTTTAGGATTATGAGCGATGCAAATCTTGGAAATGTATGGAATTTGGAAGCTTTGAAGAGTAAGGCCTCATGCACACGAACGTATTTTGTTTCAGTGTCCGTTCCGTTTTTTTGCGGGTAGGATGCAGACCCATTCATTTCAAGGGGTCCACAAAAAATGCAGACAGTACACCGTGTGACCGTGTGCTATTCGCATCCGTATGTCCGTTCTGTAGCCACGCAAAAAAAATAACATGTCCTATTCTTGACCATTTTAGGCATTGTTTCAATGGATCCGCAAAAAAAACGATGGCATACGGACCGCAAAACCTAGTAGTCTATTACTGAAGGGGTCGATGGGTATCCAGCCTATGTGAGCATGTGTCTAAATCAGCTTGGAGTTCCTCTCTAACATGTGATGTATGTGGAAAGACCCGTTCAGCAGTCATACATTTCTATTTCGCATGGGATTGTTAAATTATCACTGTCAGCCTGCAGTAATAGAAATGACAAATAACGTAATTGTGCGGGACGCAGTTCGCCCAGCGACTCATCTACAGCAGAAATCCACAGAGGGATCTCTTAATCCTAGAGATTGTCAGCCCCGACTGAGCGGGTAGGTCAACCATCACTGTCCCACACTAGAAAAGTTTGATTGACAGCTAAAAGGATTTTTGCTAAAGTTAAAGTAGGACGACATGAGTCACCCCCCACTGAAAGGGGCTATTTAGGCACACAACATTGATTGCCTGTGCTTATGACAGCCCTTCAATATCCAGTCTTTGGGGGTCCACTTCACCCGACAACTCTGCCGATTGGCTAAAAATTTTGGATGAAAGCAGCCATCTTTTTCTAGTCCTCGAGAACCCCTTTAAAAGGGTATTCGGGTATTAAGAAAATGAAAGTACTTAAAGAGAACCTGTCACCAGGAAATTCACTGATAAACCAGGCACGCTGCCTTGTAGGGCTCACTCTGCTGAATATAATGATACCTTTCACTTGGTGATCTGTTGCTTTATTGTGGAGAAATAGTACTTTTAATCCATATGCTAATGAGCTGATTGAGTCCAGCAGTTGATACGAGTCCAGCGTGTTTTTCCTATTCAGAGCTGTAGCCCCTCCTCTATTCACTTCTATAGATCAATAAATAAATAAACCACGCCCCTTTTACAACTGAAGACGTGAATAGGGGAGGGGCTACAGCTCTGAATAGAAAAAACGCTGGACTCATATCAACTGCTGGACTCCAATCAGCTCATTAGCATATGGATTAAAAGTACTTTTTCTCCACAATAAAGCAACAGATCACCAAGTGAAAGGTATCATTATATTCAGCAGAGTGAGCCCTACAAGGCAGCATGCCTGCTTTATCAGTGAATTTCCTGGTGACAGGTTCTCTTTAAATATTACTTTATTATAAATATATTCCCAAATACCTTTCATTAGTTATAATGGCTCGTTTTGTCTGGGGAGAAATCATTAGGGAAGATAAAATGGCCACTGTCCTATTAGTGCACACAAAACCTGTCCTAATCACACAGGGCAACGTGTTACTTCACAACACTGAGCTAAAGAGCTGCCTCATCCTCCTCTCTGCTCTGCTCGTCAGGGAATATGATCCTGAATACAGATGATAAGATCTTCAGCTGAATCTCTGTAGGAATGGAGTTCATGAGGATGCATAAAGTACAGAGAGGATGTGCGAGTGTGGATAATGAGCAGCAGCTCTTGTGTGAAGTTTCCATTACCACAGTCTGTCCTGTCCATCTTCTCTGTACTTAATGTCTTCTTATGAACTCCATTCTCAAAGAGATTCAGCTGAAGATTTTATCATCTGTATTTAGGATTATAATACCTGACATGTAAGAGTGAAGGATGAGGCAGCTCTTTAGCTCAGTGTTGTGAGGTAACTTGTCCTGAAGTGTGATTAGGACAGGTTTTGTGTGTACTGATAGGACGGCGGCCATTTTATTTCTCCTAATGATTGCTCCCCAGACAAAACAAACCATTATAACTAATGAAAGGTATTTGGGAATATATTTATAATAAAGTAATATTTAAGTATTTTAATTTTCTTCATTCCCAGAGAACCCCTTTAAGCTGGCCCTTCATACCGTTTTCAGCAGGACTGGCAGACTGTGTATGGTTTCCTCCCACCGCCTACAGATCTGTAAGTGTAAGGGAATTATGACATGCAGTATAAACATGCATTTTTTCGTTGTGGCGTCTTTCTTCTTTTGCGGTACTATTTTAGGCGCCATGGATTTTTTTTTTTTTAATTACAGCATACTCTAGGTAGAGTGCTCTCCCTGCCAAATTTCTCCCATACACCTCCATGTGTATTGCTTTTTTTAAAGCTTTTGATTCCTTTTTTTTATTTACTTTTTTTTCTGTATTTTTGTTTCATCTTTGATAAAAATGTCAATACCAATGCAGAAACTGATCATTTATCTGTGACTGATGTATAGGCAATGAGAAGTATCAGTGTAATGATTGTAAACGACTATTTTTGAATAAATAAAAATATTAAAGACAAAAACAAAAAAGAGCATTTTTTTAATTTTCATTGCGATCTACAAAAGAAGTGGCATCATGTTTACATACCTATGGTTTGCAAAAAAAAAAACATAAAAATGCATGCACTAAAATACACTATTTATCAAAAATGCCACAAAAAGCCTAACGAAAACACCATAAAAACTGTATGTAACTCTCTAGTGGTTAAAAAAATGAAAAAACGTTATAACAAATTTCTATGTGAAAGATGCTGGTACTAGATAATATACATACAAACAGTATATCATATTATAATAATATAAAATAATAATATTATATATATATAATGTGGGGAGTCGCTCTGGTAGATAGCAGTGCGGGTGCAGTTTAGAGGCAAAACAAGAAGTCCAGAAAGTGCAATAAACAGTGTTTTATTCACACTTGCACAAAATAAACGATAAACAGTCTCTTGGTGTTAATTCACACTCAGCAAACACAAAAAAGCAAAACCAAAGAGTCCAAAACCAGGTTCAATCACCTGTGAGATGTTTAGGTGCGCGTTCGCACCTGGCGGTCGGCCCAGCCGCAGGGTAATCCACCTTCAGGCTTCCAGGACGACTGCACGACTCCTTGCTGGGCTCATCCTTCCAGCCCAGAGAGCAACACAACACTAGCAGCAGCTCCAGGACAATCACAGCCACACCTGCTGATGTGGCTGCCTTTAAAAGCCCGGCAAAGTCCGGCCTGGACCGTGGGGAGTAGGCACCCACCCAACTCTTTGCCTACTCCCAGTAAGAGCCGGCCCGGATTGGCTTTGCAGCCAAACTAACTATCAATGTCAAGCAGCACTAGCTGCTGCTGACACATAAACCCGAGCTTCACCTCACCGAGGCCAGGAACCTCGGTGACACGTATCTTCCGTCCATGACGGCACCTTGCGCCCTCTTACATACTCTCCCCTTTGTTCAACCCCCGACAGGGTGAACACACGCCAAACACTGTACTCGAGACAGTGCATCCGCATTTCCTTGCAAGCGGCCTGCCCTGTGTTCCACTGTGAACTTGAAGTTCTGCAGAGACAAGAACCATCTGGTGACCCGAGCATTCCTGTCTTTCGCCTGGCACATCCACTTTAGAGGGGAATGGTCGGTCACCAGACGGAACTTTCTCCCTAGCAGATAATAGCGGAGAGACTCTAGTGCCCACTTGATGGCCAGGCACTCTCTCTCCACTATACTGTACCTGGTTTCGGCTGGGGTGAGTTTGCGACTCAGGAAACCACGGGATGCTCCTCCCCATTGATTTCCTGAGAGAGTACAGCCCCGAGGCCCACTTCAGAGGCATCGGTCTGTACCACAAACTCTCTCCTGAAGTCGGGCGTCACCAAAACCGGGACCCACACAGGGCCGACTTCAGAGCAGAGAAAGCCTTATCCGCCTGCTCATTCCACTGGATCGACACTGACCTGCGTCCCTTTAAAAGGCTTGTCAATGGAGCAGCAATTGTAGCGAAGTTGGGAATAAACCTCATGTAGTATCCCACCATGCCCAGGAATGATTTTACTTGCCGCAGTAGTGACAGGTCGGGGCCAATTCTTAATTGCCTCAATTTTGTTTACCTGAGGTTTGACCACCCCCGCCCAATGACATACCCTAGGTATTTGGTCTCTTCTAACCCTATCACACACTTTTTGGGTTAGCAGTTAAGCCAGCTTTCCTAAGGGAGTCCACTACGGCCTGTACCTTCGGTAGGTGACTCTCCCAGTCGGTGCTATGGACAATGATATCATCCAGATACGCTGAGGCGCACCGGTCGATGTGGACGAAGCACAATATCCATAAGCCTTTGAAACGTGGCGGGGCGCCATGTAGACCAAAGGGTAATACCTTGTACTGATACAACCCTCCGGTGTGATAAAAGCAGTTTTTTCCTTGGCAGCCTCCGTTAAGGGTACCTGCCAGTACCCTTTGGTGAGGTCCAAGACAGAAAAATACCTGGCTTGGCCCAATTTTTCAATGAGCTCATCCACCCTCGGCATGGGATATGCGTCAAACTTGGACACCTCATTCAGCTTATGGAAATCGTTACAGAACCTCAATGTCCCGTCCGGCTTAGGTATTAAAACTATCGGACTGGCCCAATCACTTTTTGACTCCTCGATGACACCTAACTGGAGCATCAGCTGCACTTCCTTCACAATGGCTTGTCGCCGAGCCTCGGGTACCCGATACGGCTTTAACCGACTTTGGCCTGAGGCTCAGTGATAATGTCATGCTGGATTAGGATGTGCGCCCAGGAGGTCCGAGAACACATCCGTGTTCCGACTAACGAACTCCTTAACTTCCTGGACCTGTTTGGAGGATAGGCTATCTGAAATTTTTACGGTGGCTGCTGCTTCCCGGACTTCGAGGTAAGGGGCTGGATCCTTCTCACCTGTAAGCCCTGGCCGGGGGCTGTCATCGCTGGACGAGTTCCTATCCTTCCATGGCTTCAGCAAATTCACATGATACACCTGCTCCGGCTTCCGCCGCCCTGGCTGGTGTACCTTGTAATTTACTTCCCCCACTTTCTCGAGCACTTCATAGGGCCCCTGCCACCTAGCTAGAAATTTGCTGTCAAGGGTGGGTACCAGAACTAAAACTCGGTCTCCGGGATTAAAGTCTCGTACCCGAGCCTGACGATTATAGACTCTACTTTGGGCCTGTTGTGCTGCCTCCATATGCTCCCGGACCAGCGGTAACACCCTCTCCATACGTTCCTGCATCTGGGTAACCTCTCCATTAACTCCTTTGCAATGAGCCTAGCCGATGTGTGTCGCAGAGGCACCGCCTCTGGATATCGAGTAGCATAGTCCAGAATCACCAGGATATGTTGGTGACCCCTAGCAGACTTCGGTACGGGTCCGACCAGATCCATGGCAATACGCTCGAATGGGACCTCAATTATTGGGAGAGGGACCAGGGGACTTCTGTAATGCGGCTGGGGGCTATTTACCTGACAGGTCGGACAGGACTTACAGAACTCCTCTACTTCCTTAAACAAACCGGGCCAGTAAAATCGCTGTAGTACGCGGTCCTGCGTTTTCTGCCACCCCATGTGTCCCCCAAGAACATGTTGGTGGGCAAGCTCCATAACAAGCTTGCGATATGCGGTGGGCACCACCAACTGTTCAACTGGCTCACCTCGGATTTGGTTCACCCGATACAACATATCCTGAAGAATAATAAATCGTGGAAACATTAACTCAGCCCCAGGTTTCTGGGGTTTACCGCCAATCATTACAACACTTTCCCAGGCCCTGGTTAGGGTTTGGTCCCGGTGTTGTGCGGTCCCAAAATTTTCCCCGAGACATTGAGGTCTGCCAACTCAGGTCCCGGTGGCAAGTCCTCCGTGTCTCCCACCATTACACTCAGTGGGGTTGTCTCCCTCTACCGCTGGAGCAGTGGTCACCCCTACCGCTGGCCCTTCAGATTCGGGCTCCCAAGGTTCTGGCCTTCCAGTGGTATCAGGCCACTCTACTAGGGTTACCCCTGTCTCGGCCCATCAGACACTTTTATAGCCGGCCACAGCGCCGGGAAACCTGGGAAGTCCCTCCCAAGTATCAGTTCATGTGGGAGTTTGGTAGCGACAGCCACCTCGTGGGTCCACTTACCAGCAGCTGTGGACAAAGTCACTAATGCAGTGGGGTAGTCTTTTAAGTCTCCGTGGATGCATAGGACCTCGACTTTACGGCCGGTATACTCCGCAGGCCGTACTAGGGCAGCTCTACCAGGGAGACTAAACTCCCGGAGTCCAGCAGGGCCACCGCCAGAGAATCTCCCACCTCTACCTGACACAGGTGGTTATTGTCCTGCCCCTCACGGGTGCCAGTTGCACACAGCTTCCGGGCATACAGGAGTGGCGATACCCGTAGTTCACATCCATCGGCTCACCCTGATGCGGACAGTCGGCCCTGATGTGGCCTGGCTCCTGACACCTCCAGCATACCACGGGAGGCGGATCCGCAGGGGATACATTCCGTGCAGGTCTCTCTGTCGCCGGTCGTCGGAACTGGGGTGGAGGCCTTCGGGGTTTGACTGGCCCCTTCCCAGCAAGAACCCCCTGCAGGTTTCTGGTGGCCTCGTAACGCTCCACCAGGTCGACCATCTCCAGGGCACTTACCAGAGACGCCTGGCCGACCCAGTGCTGGAGGGGATAAGGCAGGGCCCTCCAAAAGATGTCCGCCAACAGTCGATCCAGCATGGCAGTGGGACTTAGTAGATCAGGCTGCAGCCACTTTTGCAGCCTGTGCAGCAGATCGTAGTACTGCGGCCTAGCAGGTTCAGTCGTTTTAAAGTCCCACTGGTGGACTCTTTGAGCGCGGACCAGCACGTTCACCCCCAGTCTGGCTAGGACTCTCCTTTCACGGTGTCATAATCGGCCGCTTGGTCGTCCGACAAGTCGAAAAACACCTGCTGGGGTCCGGAAGCCAGGAACGGAGCGACCACCTCAGCCCACTGGTCACGGGCAGCTTCTCCCTCACGGCCACTTTTTCGAAGACTGCCAGGTAGGTCTCGGCATCATCCTCGGGGTCATCTTGGGAATTGCTGCACGGACCGCTTCCGGGCATCATGGGCACGGTGAGAGGCTCCAGTCGCTTGCAAAGCCATTACATGTTGCAACAGCAGCTGGTTTGTCTCCTGCTGCTGCTTGTTGGTCTCCCGCTGCTGTAAATTGGCCTCCACGAGAGCCTTTACAACTGCCTCCATCTTATCAGAGTTCACGTGTTGAAACTTTGCCGGCTTGACATATGACATTCACTTTGGGAAAAAACTCGGCGTTACGCCAGCCTCACTGCGCATGCCCGCATCCGACACCAAATGTGGGGAGTCGCTCTGGTAGATAGCAGTGCGGGTGCAGTACAGAGGCAAAACAAGAAGTCCAGAAAGTGCAATAAACAGTGTTTTATTCACACTTGCACAAAATAAACGATAAACAGTCTCTTGGTGTTAATTCACACTCAGCAAACACAAAAAGCAAAACCAAAGAGTCCAAAACCAGGTTCAATCACCTGTGAGATGTTTAGGTGCGCGTTCGCACCTGGCGGTCGGCCCAGCCGCAGGGTAATCCACCTTCAGGCTTCCAGGACGACTGCACGACTCCTTGCTGAGCTCATCCTTCCAGCCCAGAGAGCAACACAACACTAGCACCAGCTCCAGGACAATCACAGCCACACCTGCTGATGTGGCTGCCTTTAAAAAGCCCGGCAAAGTCCGGCCTGGACCGTGGGGAGTAGGCACCCACCCAACTCTTTGCCTACTCCCAGTAAGAGCCGGCCCGGATTGGCTTTGCAACCAAACTAACTATCAATGTCAAGCAGCACTAGCTGCTGCTGACACATAAAACCCGGCTCTCACCTCACCGAGGCCAGGAACCTCGGTGACACGTATCTTCCGTCCATGACGGCACCTTGCGCCCTCTTACAATAAGTACAGCAAGGCTCCATAGAAATTAATAGGGTGCTGTATGAAAATGTATTCCCATTCATGAGCTCTTTAAGGGGTTTCCAGGATTTTGATATTGATAGACCGTCAATATCAGATCGCTGGAGGTCCGACAACCCCCCCGCCCCCAGCCTCACCGCTGCTCCCAGAAGTAGTCACTGGAAGTACACAGCTCCATCACTGGTGTAGGAGAAGGAGCTGGTTACACTGAAGTGAATGGAAGTAGCGCTGCAGTTGCCAGCCCCGTCCACTACATGATGGATGTAGCTGTGTAGTTCTGGCGCTGGTAACACATTGCCGGGGGTGCTGGGTTTTGGCCATTAATATGAAAATTTCAGACAACCCCTTTAAATGGATCTTAATTATATATTGCTATCAGTATGATAAAATGTCGTCGCTCTGATAGTGACTAGTAGTCGGATCCCATCAAATACATGATGTCTAACAGGATTCTCAAGCGCCACCTAGTGGTTAAATAAAAAGAAACTTATTTTTGTGTTTTCTCAATATTTGATTGCTTGTTTAAAAATATTTGATTTAGTATCAAAATACATAAAATCCATGATCTATTCCCTGGATACAGTATGCAAGCTAGTGAGATGGAAGATGAGGGTTCAGCGGCGTGTCAGCCCCTCAATACAATGGATCAAGCTGCTTCGGGAACCTGCCGCGCAGCAATTAAATTCAACTTTACATCTTCTCGTTCTCGCTGTTAATCAGCAAGATGGTGCACGCCTCTTAATTGACTCACAATTAGTGAAGAAGGCAGGAATAATCAGCAGTTATTTGCATACAGCTGTCTACAGACAATATGTCTTCAATTTCCTAGGAGGGGAAACAAAATGATGGCGGATTCCCTGCCTGTTCAGAAGAGGGAAATGGACAACCATTTGGTCACAGTGTAAAAATGAAAAGGAATTCATCCCAAATCTCAAGGAGATGAAAATGTGACACTTGCCCCGTGGCACAGACTATGAGAAGGCGCATATTACACTTAGGCAGTATGTGCGGTATATGGCATTAGATTACGCCCAGAAATATCTGCAGTGCTCTAATTAATGCACAAAATGTAAATATTCTGCTCTCAAACAAATCATTTTTTAGAATATCGATGGTTGGTGCAGGGGAGACAGAGTTTGTGTCTCTCCTGCCTTTCCTTTTAAAAGGTCGCTGAATTTGATTGAATAGGCAGATCATGCGGTATGATGATCCTCCCTTCCCCCACAAACTTACCAATTAACCATAAAATATTAACACGATGCCACCTGGGTGTAACAGCGTCTGCTGTGCGCCTCTGTTCCCCTGCTTACCTTCGTGGTCCCGTGTTCAGCGGTGATCTGCTGCCTGTGCTTCCCCATTTACTGCTGCAGTCCTGGGCTCTGTCCTTGCAGGTACTGTTTGTTCTGGGATCTGCTCCACTGTTTCCTTTAAGCCCTGGCCACAGCATGCTTGCTGCTTCTTCCCTGCAGGCCGGCGCGCGTCACTTCCTGTGCTTTATGGGTTAGATCATGTGACCTCGCTGACCAATCCTAGCCCTCCTGCGCATATGTAAGTGGCTCAGCCCCCTTCCCAGATGCCTGAGTGTCAAGGTCCTTGTGTCCTGCAAAGGTTTGTGATATCTGCTTGTGTTCCTGTGTACCTGACCTGTGCTTGTGTTTCTGGACTCTGCTAGCTGTTTGATCCCTGCCTGCTTTCCTTGACTCTCTGTTGCTGACCCGGATTGCCTGACCTGTACCTGTGACGCCTGCCCTGACCTATTGCCTATCTGACTACGCCTCTGCCTCATCCTTCGGTTCTGCACTGTTGCTCCTGGTTATGACTTGGCGTTCTGACTACATCTGTACCTCTGGTACCTTGCTCAGGTACCTCCTTTTCCGCCTGGACCAGCTGCCCCGTGTGCCAATCCTCCTCAAGAAGTTGCGACCTGGTGTTCCTCTAGGGAAAGTCTGTCCCCACCATTAGGGGTACTGTGAAGAACGAGGGGTTCACTTAGACAACACCATTAGAGGAGGTAGTACACGTTAACCAGTGGGTTCACACCCACTGGTTCGTAATAGTACACTCAGGCCATGGACCCCGTTGGTCACCCCAAGCCTATCGTTCAGGAATTGTTACATGAAATGAGGCATCAGAGTGAACGTCAGGATGTCATGATGCAGTTTATGCAAAATGTCGCTACTCGTCTGGATGCCATCTCTTCTCCAGATACTGCAGAGTCGCCATTCACTGCTACCCCTGCAATACCCATAGATTTGTGTGCCGCTGGTGTGCAACTCCCTCTACCATCAATCTATGGTGGAGATCCAAAAACCTGTTGTGGCTTCCTGAACCAGGGCCTGATCTACTTTGAATTGCATGGGCAGAAGTTTCCCACTGAGCGGTCCAAGGTTGCCTTCATTGCGTCCCTGCTGTCTGGGCGAATCATATTTTGGAACATGGAACATAAAGGTCCAGAGACCACTAATCGGCAGTCTTTCCTGGCTACCTTTCGGCTGGTCTTTCAAGAGCCTGGCCGCACGTCCTCCGCTTCATCAGCTCTGCTGCGTCTACGACAGAGTCAGTACGCCATCCAGTTCGTACCCTGGCTGCGAAACTTACATGAAACAATGAGTCTCAACTGGCGGTGTTCTGGGAGGGCCTTTCTGAAGGATGAATTAGCTGGTCGCGACCGTCCATCCACTCTACCTGATCACCTTGGTTACAAGGATAGATATGCGTTTCAGGGAACGTTCTAAGGAGGTCGCATGCACCAGAAGAGCACCTCGTTTGGCTCCATCCTTCCAGAGGCCGGTTCTTCCTCTAGTGTCCACCCCATCTAAGGAGCCCATGCATATAGAGCACCTTCGATTGTCTGACCAGGAACATCTATGCCGCAATGCAGAGAACCTGTGTCTGTATTGTGGAGGCAAGGCCCACTTTGTGCGCAATTGTCCACAGAAGCCGGGAAATGCCAATGTCTAGGATCAGTAGGAGAGGTGGTCCAAGACAAGAAGAAGTCCTCTCCGAAACTTTCAGTTCCGGGGATTCTCTCTCACAAGGGAGTCACACTGTCTGTGCCTGCATTCTTGGACTCTGGGTCAGCTGGTTATTTAATTCAGCAAGCTCTGGTCCATCAGTACCGGCTCTACCATCCGTCTAGAAAGGCCTTTGTCTGTGCCTTCTGTAAATGGACTGCCACTTCCCGAACCTGTGCTTTCTGTTACTATGCCCCTTAAGTTGCAAATAGGGTTCTGCGTTCAGAGATGATCTCCTTCTATGTGCTGCCAGCGTCCTTGGTCTACCCTGGCTGCGTCAGCATACTCCAGTTCTGGCTTGGCACTCTGGTCAGATTCTGCATCGGGAATTATCCTGTGAGTCTACCTGCTTATCGGAGGTCCGACCTGCTTCCTCGCCTACAGTAGCCACTCCTCCTCGTGGTCGAGTTTACCCACTCTCACTTCCTGAGACCCAGGCGATGTCTGATTGCAGCAAAGAGAATCTCGAGAGGAGGTTTATCCGGAAATCTACTTCACCAGTCGGTGCTTGGTTCTTCTTTGTACAGAAGAAAGATGGATCCTTACAGCCCTGTATCGACTATCGAGGTCTGAATAAGGTCACAGTCAAGAATCGATACCCTCTTCTGCTAATCTCTGAACTCTTTGACAGGGTCCGGGGAGCTAAGGTCGTCACTAAATTCGACCTGCGCGGCGCATACAACCTTATCTGCATTCGAAAGGGCGATGAGTGGAAAACTGCTTTCAACACTCGTGACGGTCACTACGAGTATCTCGTCATACCATTTGGTCTGTGCAATGCTCTCGCGTTATTCCAGGAGTTGGTAAACAATATCTTCCGGGACCTGCTCTATGTCTGCGTGATAGTGTACCTGGACGATATACTGATCTATACTTCAGATTTGACCACTCACTGGAGGCATGTACGTTTAATTTCACAGCGATTGAGAGAGAATCGACTTGATGCCAAACTCGAGAAATTTATCTTTGAAACATCGTACCGTACCGTTCCTCGGATACATAATCTCAAATGCTGTGTTGCAGATGGATCCTAAAAAATTCAATACGGTAATGGACTGACCCCGCCCCCAGGTTTTTCGCGCCATATAGCGCTTCCTTTACTAATTTCTATCGTCAGTTCATCTCGAATTTTTCATCTCTTATGTCTCCAATCTTTGCTCTTACTGCCCCATCGTCATAAGGGTACAGGGGGTGGTAACCAGTTGGGGGTGTGTACCTGCACAGTCTGATAATGGCAGCACTGATTGGATAGAGTGAGTCTGTGAAAGTACACACCCCCAAATGGTTACCACCCCTCTGTACCATTACTGCAGACTGCTAGCAATTTATTCATAACTAGTAGAAATAATAAAGGAATGGCACAACATAGAACCAGAAAAACAGATGTTCCAGAACTGTTATAACACGGGGAAGGCATGAAGCAAATAAAACAGGCATGTCAGGAGCGGTGACAGGTCCTCTTTAATAATACTGTTATTTATTTATTGTATTTCATGCACTGTGTCTGGTTGTCCTGCAGGTGGCAGTGTATCTGTTAGAGTACCTTTAGATATAATGGACCTTACCATTTCATTCCCCCCCCTCCCCCCTTGGGCAAATTTGGGTAGTCCTGCTTCCTACCAAGGGAGGGATTGCAGGAAGTTGTATAGAGAGTTGAGTTTAGAGTCAAAAGGGACCAGATATGGTGCAGTGAGGGGAGCGTTTCCCCCTCCTGCAGCAGGAGTCTTCCAGGGTAAGCAGCTTGCAGAGCACCCAGGATCTAGGAAAATTATAGAATAAGAATTACGAGGGAGGTCAATGGCCAAAGGCACCCCACTCAATGATACCAGAACTGCTTGAATGTTTAGTAAACAAACAAACAAAGTCAAAGATCAGCCCAGCAGAAAAGAGGGAAAGCAAAGTATTCAGGATTACCTGCCAGTTTACCCTTAGCCTGCTGGAGCCAAGAGAAAAATCAAATATTGTTTGGATGACTTTAGTTTATTGCAAGTTTATTCAAGTAAAAACTGTTGAACTTCACCAAGTCTGGACTCTACTTTCTCCACCAACTACGACTTCTTTGTTGCTACGGAGCCTAACCCCGGGGAGCAACAGTGTCCAGGTAGGAGCACCGTGACACAAACTATAAGGGCCACAACATACCACTCGGCATTCCTCACACTGGGACCCGATCACCCTAGGGGGACGGCCCGTTGCTTATGGCCACCTATAGCCTAACAAATGTAAGTTATCAATGAGATACAGGACAAACGTGAGGAATAGCACTATAGCATCATACTAAAGAGTTTGTCGGTAGTCTGTTACCATGGAAACACAATGGTTTGCCTAGGAGCTTGAAACACAAAATTATAGCAGATTCTTAAGCAAGACTATTTGCAAAGGTGCTTCCTTTTTACCTGCCATTATTATAGATGCATTGGAGCAAAGAAAAAGTTGTAGCAAAAATATACACCCCTTTAAAGAGCATTTTCCCCTTGCAATCTATGCACTAATACATCCCACTCTTCAGTGATACATCATAACTAAGCAGAATGGACAGTTTTTGCAATAACCCCTGTGAGACCTGCTATTGCAGTTGTGTTGCCTGCCACCCAGCTTTTCCAGAAGCAGATATGACTAGGAAAAAGCTGAATGGATATCCAAAGAACCGCCAGACTCTAGCATGTTCCTTAGTAATGACATCTATAAATATCTTTAAGGAGCTTGCATATATCTTGAGGTATTTTCCCACCAGACCTGGGGCAGTCGGTCAATGAGGAATGTCACTTGTTAACTGACTTGTTTATCAGGATGCAGCGGTGTGAAGAGATCACAGTACATTTGTTGTTTTCCCTATATTGCGAGGGTGGTTATATCTGTTTCGATGTGTATGTGAATTTATGTTCTCAATACATCCAATTAGCATGCATGAGCCCACACATAAATTAGTGCTTTGCAGAATATGGCCAGGAAATGGAGAATTGCAGCTCACCATTCTATTCAAGAATGGACAAAAAGAACGGAAGAAAATTGCTGGTTTTAGAATTTATCCATCGAGCGGTTTCCTGTTTGAGAAGGGAGTACGGTAACTGTAAAATAGAGACTACAGAGGGATGGAAATAAAGATACCAGACAATAATTATTGTATATAAAACTAAAATAAAATACTGCACCTATGTAACTACTATAATACTGTATCCTATGTATATAAATATAACTGCTATAATACTGCCTCCTATGTACAAGAATATAACTACCATAATACTGCTCCTATATACAAGAATATAACTACTATAATACTGCTCATATGTACAGGAATATAACTACTATAATACTGCTCCTATGTGCAAGAATATAATTACTATAGTACTGCTCCTATGTACAAGAATATGACTGCTATAATACTGCTCCTATGTACAAGAATAGAACTATTATAATACTGCTCCTATGTACAAGACTATAACTGCTATAATACTGCCTCCAATGTATAAGAATATAACTACTATAATACTGCTCCTATGTTAAAGAATAGAACTACTATAATACTGCTCCTATGAACAAGAATATAACTACTATAATACTGCTCCTTTGTACAAGAATATAACTACTATAACTACTATAATACTGCCTCCTATATACAAGAATATAACTACTATAATACTGCTCCTTTGTACAAGAATATAACTACTATAATACTGCTCCTATGTTAAAGAATAGAATTACTATAATACTGCTCCTATGTAAAAGAATAGAACTATTATAATACTGCTCCAATGTACAAGAATATAACTGCTATAATACTGCTCCTATGTACAAGAATAGAACTATTACAATACTGCTCCTATGGACAAGACTATAACTGCTATAATACTGCCTCCTATGTATAAGAATATAACTACTATAATACTGCTCCTATGTACAAGAATATAACTACTATAATACTGCTCCTTTGTACATGTACAAGAATATAACTACTATAACTACTATAATACTGCCTCCTATATACAAGAATATAACTACTATAATTCTGCTCCTATGTACAAGAATATAACTACTATAATACTGCTCCTATGTACAAGAATATAACTACTATAATACTGCTCCTATCTTAAAGAATAGAATTACTATAATACTGCTCCTATGTACAAGAATATGACTGCTATAATACTGCCTCCTATGTGCAAGAATATAACTACTATAATACTGCCCCCATGTACAAGAATATAACTACTATAATACTGCTCCTATGTACAAGAATATAACTACTATAATACTGAAAATACACACGGTCAATTGACCAAAAATTGAAGGCTTTATTCCCCAACTCTCCTATTAATATGTGTACTGCCCCACGCTGCTGTGTATTTTGGTGGTAACAATATAATTTATAATGTAGATAAATTAGGATATATAGCACTATTCCTCATGTAATTAAGGCTGTATACTAATGCCACAGCTCTCTTTTGTAAGTGGTGTGGTCACTGACAGCGAATTTCTTGATCACCATAATCACCCCAACTCCCCTGACGAAGCCGCATCGCGGCGAAACATGTTGGGCAGGGTAGTGTCAGCTTGCTTGTTTTAGTCAGGAGACAGTACAGGGCAATATATTGTATATAATTGAGGGATAGAATCTTGATCAGTGACCCAGCAATTGTGTGAATGCTCATTAGGAGATAAGCTCCAGAGAACTATTATCTGGATATGGTGTGTGTGAATGATGGATACCTGATACATAGGGATAATTGATCATACTATATCCCGTCTGTGATATCCCATTAGGGAGACAGTGACTGCGGCAATATCCAATATGTATGTGAATAGTGATTAACCAGAAATTCACTATCAGTGACCACACCGCATACAAAAGAGAGCTGTGGCATTAGTATACAGCCTTATTTAAATGAGGAGTAGTGCTATATCTACTAATTTTGTACTGTGGGGCAGTACACATATTAAGAGGAGCGTTGGGGAATAAAGCCTTCAACACATTGTGCTGAGCAATTGGCACTGACCATTGATTATATATCGTGTAAAGATACAAGCCCTTAGCTGTCTCCAGATAGTTTAAAATCACTTATTAGTTTTTTTGTTTCTCCATGAATTGATTTTAATGAATCACAATAAAGTTTGTAGTTTATAAACATAATGTAGGACCCCTAAAGTGAATTTTTGGTCAATTGACCGTGTGGATTTTTGGTAATTATCCTGAGGGTCCCAACAGGGACAATAGTCAGTGTACACTATAAAACTGCCTCCTATGTACAAGAATATAACTACTATAATACTGCTCCTATGTTCTAAAATCTAGGGGGGCAGACCTAGATTTTAGATCAGAACACCGCTCTGTCAAGCCTTTAGATAGTAGCTCTAGCTAGGTAGTGAGTAAGTTGTTGTCCGGGCTCATATTTGCTGGCTCTTAAGGTGCAAGCAGGACTTTGTCTCTGCGATACTGCAGCACCAATAAAGGAAACATCCTTTGCTATGGTGATAGCCTGGGAGAGCGCACTAACAATAGCGCCCCCCTGGCGGCAGTTCAGCAACAAGCAATAGCTGTAACTGGCCATCGATCAAACATCAGCCTTCTGACGTATACAATAGCCAGCACTAGTGTGCCCTGTGACAAAAACGATTAAGGAGGGAGGGTGTGCACACCTCCTTCATCGATTACAATAGATATTGGCAGATTTTGGCGGAGCGGTGACTGTATTTTTAATCACCTTTTTCTTGTATGGCTCCAAACAAGACACATGAAACTTTTTTACATATAATTCAATAAAAGTGAAGTTTTAATTTTACACCCGGGTCAAGATAGGTTGCATAGCCTAGTCTAGGCATTTGTTTGTGTGTTTAGTAAATACAACCTTACCCGGGTTAGGTCTTTGTTATTCTAGTGGTCTAAACCGAGGCTTTCATCTGGACTTTGCCATTGACCGGACAGTTTCTGACTATATTTTCTTAGGTCGTGACTGTAAATCACTTTATGGAGGTTAAAGAGTTTATTCCAAAGACTCCCTTCGACTCCGCACCACGGTTTGGCCATTGCAAATACTTAGAGGGTGCACTTGGCCACTTATGTACAATATGGAGGAAAGCTAAGAAAGTGAACTTGTTTTTTCACTGTGATTTATTGCGGTCAATAAGATGTGAGGCAGAGGCGGCTCCTCCATTAGGCCACTTAGGCCGCCGCCTAAGGCCTCGCACTGCTTCTAATTGAGGGTGGCCGTGGTGGGGAGGCAGTAGGAGATAAGCACTTCCATTGTGAAGCGTTCATCTCCATATTTATCTGTATCGCCGTCCTCCGGACAGCGGTACAGATGGCTGGGCTGCGGCAGGGCAGCGGAGGGAGAGGCGTCTCCCTTCCCTGTTCTTCTGATAGGCTGCAGGCACTAGTGGCGGTGGCGCAAAGATGTCATTATCATCGCGCCTCCTGAGCCGGGCAGCACACAGTGCGTGACACAGGCCGGAAGAGGCCTACATCGCATCGCTGCCAGCCTCAGGTAAGTATTAGTGTTTTTTTTTTATTTTATAGATGCCACATTATAGGGGGCACCTGGCATTTCTTAATGGCCCATATATTTTTTTTGGGGGGGCACTATTGAGGCATTTCTCACTTGCCCATTTTGGGTGTGGGGCACTATGGGGGCATTTATTTCTAGCCAATTTTTATTTGTTTTTTGGGGGGGGGGCACTATGGGGCATCTGGTGGCACTATAGGGACATTATTTGGGGGCACTATGGGGGCATCTGGGAGCTCTAAAGGGGCTTTTTTATTGGCATATTATGGGGGCACTATGGAATCTGGAGGCACTAAAGGGGCATTTTTTTACTGGCACATTATGGGAGGCACTATAGGGGAGAGTGGGACTATGGGGCATCTAGTGACACTATAGGGGCATTATTTGGGGTCATTATGGCATTTTTTCAATGGCACATTATAGGAGGCACTATGGGGCAGAGGAGCACTATGGGGGCATCTGGTGGCACTAAGAAGGGGCATTTTTAACTAGCACATTATAGGGGGCACTATGGGATAGAGGAGCACTATGGGGGAATCTGGTGGCACTACGAAGAGGCATTTTTTTTACTGGCATATTATAGGGAGCACTATGGGTGAGAGGAGCACAATGGGGGCATCTGGTGGCACTACGAAGGGGCATGTTTTTTTACTGGCATATTATGGGGAAGGGGGAGAGAAGCACAATGGAGGCATGTGCTGGGGGCACTAAGATGGGGTAATTTATACTGGCAAATTATCGGGGCACTATGGGGAAGGGGGAGAGAAGCACTACGTTGGGCATTTACTGGGGCACTATATAGAGGTATTTTATACTGGCATACATTATGGGGACATTAGCTCAGCTGCGGGCACTAAGCAGGGGTATTTCTTGTACTATCATCTTATAAGGGGAATTATTACTACTAGGGGGCATTATGGTGGGCTTTACTACTACTGGGGGCTGCTATGGGGAACATGATTACTAGTATGGGCACTATGGGGGCATTATTACTAAGTGTGCTCTGGCAGAGAATTATTTCTATTGGTGGGAATTTGGGGAGCACTGTTACTTTGGTGGGCACCCTGGCACAGTATCAGCTTAGCACAATTTATTTTTAGGGACATTATGTTTATACTATTAGTGTCCGCGATACTATTTACTGGAAGCAGTTATTTTTTTAGAAAACTGTGTGCCAATAATTGTGGTACAGGTAATTTTCAGGGGACAGTTTCTGCAGTATAGTATTGGGGAGCACAGCGGGCACAGTATTGGGGTTGGCAGGATGGGGTGTTCAGAAGATGTGAAGATGATGGAAAAGTGAGAAACTAATGTGTGTCAATTTCTGCAGAGACGGGAGATGGCTGAATAATCATCATGGCGGTCTGGTCAGAATGGAGAAGATGAGAAAAGAGAACGTCAAAGGTGACACCACTGGATGTAGGAGGTATGTGGCGCTATGTAGGAGAGGAGATGCTCCGGCTGCTCCCCCTGCCATTTGCAGAAGGAGGATTCAGAGCTGGGTGAGGACGGCCAAGGGGGCGGCAGGCCACGAGCGGGTGGCGGGGGGAACCACAGGCCTTGATCTTTATTATCGCTTCCATATCTTGTGTTCGTGGGGGCCTCATGTTCGAGTTTCGCCTAAGGCCTCACAAAGTCTAGAGCCGCCTCTGGTGTGAGGTCCTTGGTGTCAGGTATGAGGCAGAAGGTACAAGGTGTCAAGTCTGATGAGCGAGTGAGGTGTGAAGCATGGGGTTTAAGGTACGAGGCCTGAGATATGAGATTTGAGGTACGAAGGTTTGAGGCACCTCATGTCTCACTCTCTGTCCAGGTTCCTCTGTCAGGACTTGTGCTTGGGCTGCAGGTTTTGCTGCGGATTTCTCTGGTATTTCCGGTTCGGGCGTTCTGATAATGACCGCGTTTCATCTGATGATTACTTTTCCCTATAAACCGAGAACACAAAGAACAAAGACATCAATCGTGGTAATTATGTCATCTAATTATACAATATAATGCACGCTGCGCTCTTCGCCGCCACTTACTGTATAATGCATGTCGCGAGCTGCTGCACACGACTTTAGTAAGTCATAGAAAGTGCCGCAGAGCCGTGTTTTCTAGTCATTGTGATGTAGATAATAATTAAAATGGGAGACAATGGGGCGCTGCTGGGGCTGTACTGTACGGCTCGCCATCACGAGCGGCTGCTGTCACTGCCCTGATTGTCAGCAGTGATAAAAAGAACTAAACTTCTGTATAAGGCCTCTTGCACACGACCGAATGGCTTTTTGAGTATTTTGCGGTCTGCAAAAAACGGATCCGCAGAAAATACGGATGATGTCCGTGTACATTCTGTTTTTTTGCAGAACGAAACAGTTGGCCCCTGATAGAACAGCACTATCCTTGTCCGTTATGCGGACAATAATAGGACATGTTCTATCTTTGAACGGAATGGAAAAATTTAAATACAGAACTGGAAGGCATAGGAAGTACCTTCCGTTTTTTTGTGGAGCCATTGATATAAATGGTTCCGTATACGGTCCATATACGGAATGCAAAAAACGGAACGTAAATGAAAAATAAAAAGTTTGTGTGCAAGAGGCCCAAGGTAACTACAGATAGTGCCGTGCCCCCGTCCATACAGTGCATTCAGAAAGGCTTCAGACCCTTTCACTTTTTTTACAAAAAATCAAGTGTCCCCATAATTCTCCACTCAACACCCCATAATGAGAAAGTGAAAACGACATGTTCGATATGTTTGCAAATTGATTAAATTTCGCATGGACTTTTCAGACCCTCGACCTTTAGCTCTGGGGCCTCCCATTGCTCTTCAACATCTCTGAAATGTTTCTCCACCTTGATTAGAGTCCAGCTGGGGGGAAATTCACCTGACTGGACAGGATTTGGAAAAACACAGCCCTGTGTCAGCACAGTAGGCAGGAAACACACAGACAGTCAGCCCTGACTAGAACTCTGCCTGCTTTCCCTGCCTACTTGTGGTGCAACCCCCAGGCGGCAAGTCCGCAACTGGTCGATGTTCCATGCTCTGCTAAGTGCAAGGCGAACACACAGAGACAGACGAGAAAACACGAAAATGTGGTCATATGGGTACGGGTTGGAACCGGGCAGACAATACAGTACCAAATCAGAAGACAGAGGGTAGTCAGAATAGTCAAGCCAAAGTCAGAACCAGATGGGAGCCACAGTACCAAATGGAGTGGTCAAAGGTAAGCCGAGGTCAAAACAAATAGCAATCTAATAGGCACAGAACGGAGCGGGGAGCACAGCAAGGGAGTAAAATCTATAGCTGGCATGGGTGTATTGCCAGCAGAGGATTTAAATAGAGCACCGAGTCCCTGGATCAGAACTGATAGGTCCAGAAACTTGGTGCCCCATTGGACCAGAACACAGTAGCCCAGATATAGGCAGGCTCAGCAGTCACTCAGCCTGCATCGTAAGCCAACACACCTAAGATAAACAAGCGTGCAAGCGCTGCAGGGAAAAACAGAGCAAGCGCTCCATTGATATGGATGCGCTCGCAAATACCAGGGGTGTGGCTGGGCAGGACATCACGGGGGGTGTAGCCTGGCATCGCGGCTGACACGGCACAGCCGTGCTGCAGCCCCAGACCGCAGCACTGAAGCCCGGACAGGTAAGTTGGTGACACCCTCTCTTTAGAAGGTCTCACAGCTTACAATACTTATCAGAACAAAATCCAAGCCATGGGGGTGAAAGAACTGCCTGTAGAGCTCAGAGACAGGATTGTGTGGAGGCACAGGTTCGGGGAAGGGGACAAAACATTTCTGCTGCACTGAAAGCTCTCACGGACACAGTGGTCTCCATAATTCTTAAATGGAAGAAGTCTGGAACAACCAGGACTCTTCCTAGAGCTGGCCATCCCACCAAACTAATTAATAGGGGGAGAAGGGCCTTGGTACGAGAGGTGACCAAGAACTCAATGGTCACTCTGGCTGAGCTCCAGAGATCCAGATGGGAGAAACCTCAAGAAGGTCAACCATCACTGCAGCCTCCACCAATCTGGGCTGAGTGGCCAGAAAGAAGCCTCCTCAGTAAGAGGCACATGGAAGTCACTTGGAGTATGAAAAAAAAGCAACTAAAGGATAGTGAGGAGCGGCAGGGGCAATATTCAAATTTGCGATATTTTGCGAAAATTCGTTTGAATATTCGTCAAATATTCACGAGTATTCGAGATTATTCTATTAATTGCGAAAAATCGGCAATGGACAAGATTTGGAAAAACCCAGCCCTTTGTCAGCACATTAGGCAGGAAGCACACAGACAGTCAGCCCTGACTGGAGCTCTGCCAGCTTTCCCTGCCTACTTGTGGCGCAAGCCCTAAGCGGCAAGTCCGCAACTGGTCGATGTTCCATGTGCTGCTAAGTGCAAGGCAAACACATACAGACAGACGAGAAAACACAAAAATGTGGTCAATGGGAATTGTGCTATATTTTCAATTTTTAGAATATTCGTAATTTTTTTCCATCTGAAGTCATGATACCTCCCTGCTTAAGTTGCTTTTGGGCAAATGACTGTTCATATTAAATTGGAAAAATGGCGAATATTCGAAAAAACGCATATATAGCACTATATTCTATAGTGGTATATATTCGTGTTTTAGAATATTCGCATTGAGAGAATATTACATTGCCGATTTTTACGCATAAGAGAAAATAAAGTAGATAATGAAGAATATTCTAATTCACTACAGACTACGATATTGCAGCCTTCTCACATTGGCCCACATTGGATCAGATAAAAAACAAAACAAAAAAACCCACGAATATTCATTTTTACGAATATATATCACTATATTCGAAATCTTCGCAAATTCTCGAAGTGCCGATATTCACGATAAAAATTCAACACTCAACACTACTAAAGGACTCTAAGACTGTGAGAAACAAGATTCTCTTGTCCGATGAAACCAAGATTGAACTTTTGAACTCTTTCAATTCTAAGCCTCTTGTCTGGAGGAAACCAGGCACCGTTCATCACCGGCCCAGTACCATCCCTACAGTGAAGGCTGGTGGTGGCAGCATCATGCTGGGGGACAGGGAGACTGGTCAGGGTGGAGGGGAAGATAAATGGAGCAGTACAAGATATTCTTAATGAAACCTGATCCAGAGCTCTGAACCTCAGACTGGGCCGAAGGTTCACCTTCCAACCAGACAATGACCCTAAGCACACGGCCAAGACAACACAGGAGAGGGTCAGGGACAACTCTGTGAACGTCCTTGAGGGGCCCAGCCGAGAAGAATGGCCGAAAATCCCCGAATTAACCATTTCACTGCCCAGAGAATTTACAGTTCCCAAGACTTAGATATTGAATTGCTATCCTCAGGATAGGTCATCGATATCCGATTGGTGAGGGTCTGACACCCTGCACCCCCACAACTGGGCGGCCGCCAGTGATGGAAACTATACAGTGGCAGAATAAGTCTTGTGCCTCCGAGGGGTCATTGGGCAGGAAATAATCTAACAACCCGTACTTACCCATTAAACCCCCCGCCACCTCAGTGGTCCTCGCCGGTCCTGCAGCCATGATGCCGCGTACCTGCCCCATCGCTCTGTGTCACCACAGTTTGCTTCTACTCCGGCTACAATGAAAAGCAATTCCATTTTTTATAAGATTTATCTATAAATTCCTACTACTTTTCAACAGCTCTGCTTGCTGCCAATGAATAAAGACACTCGAGGGAATTTATCAATTCACTTATGGCAGTTTAGGAGAGTTGGTGCACGCCAAGCTCATTCTAAATTTACAACATTTTGCACTTCAAAAGCGATTATAAAAGTGGGCTGGGGGCGTGGCCTCCACAGACAGATACATTTTAACTGCGATGATACATTGTAGCAATCTATCAGGACAAGAGAAAGATTTGTGCTGTCAGAGGTTTGTCTATAGTGGATACAGTTGTAACAAACCCTCAGCTGTGAGACATATTAGGTCTGTGCTGGTTTTTAGTCACTGACAGCAAGCAAAGGCTTTCTGGTACAGAATTGACGGATCTATTACCAGCATTCATCTCATCCTCCTGTGCTTGATGTGTCACTGAGATGCTTCACAGCAGCAGTGCCGTTACAGTGTGTTAGGGCAGAACTTTTCACTTACTTCCACTCATAAACCCCAAAAAAAAGGAGAATCGGTTACACAAGAGCCATTCCTCGCTGTCACGAGCTGTTACAGGATCAGGTTGCAGGCGGTCACTTAGCTGCGCCGCGGTGCGAGCCGCTGACGTCTGGGCGATTAGCGGGGAGACAGGTGTTAAGCAGAGGTGACAGGGACGCTGCTTCTGCGCCGCTCTGAAATTCTCCATTAAATGGGAAAAGTGTAGGGTGACGGCAGGGGGAGGGGAAGGCTGGGGATTACTAGGGACTGTACTATCTGGACTCTGCTACATTTAAAGGGGACTTCTCAGCTGGCTCAACCCTGCTAAACCAGACACACTGCCTGGTAGGGTTGATCCTGCTGATTAAAATGACAGCTGCCTGGTGAGAATTGGTTGTGATGTTCATAATAATAATATATAATAATAAAAAGATGCAAATGACGGGCTTGGCCAGTGCAGGAGAGAAAAGGCACACTCCCATTTGCATAAAAAATATAATTTTCCTGCATGATCAACCCTACCAGACAGCAATAGGGTTGATCCTGCTGACAGGTGCCCATTAAGCCAGCCATAACATTAAAACCACCGGCCTAATATGATGCAGCTCCCTTGTGCAACTAGATCTCCCCGACACCTCTGAGGCGTCCGCGGTATCTGGCAGCAGATCCTGTCATTTGCTCGGTGCGGCCTCCATGGATTGGGGCGCTGCGCAGGACCCACCAGCCGAAACCTTGAGCTTCCACATATCAAAGACAGCTTTGTGGTATAATATCGCCATCTTGTGGTGTCTTTTTAAAAATACAAGTCATTCAGACAGATTTGTCAAAACTGGTGTTTTGACACCAACCAATCAGATTCCACCTTTCATTTTGGACAGCTCCTTTGGAATGATTGGTTGCTAGGGGCAACTAAGCTGGTTTTCCTTTACACCAGTTTTGATAAATCCCCCCCCCCCCCACAGTGCTTTCAAAATGTCATGATGGCAGCGGAGACTGATGTCAGCGGACCCTTGAAGGGATGGAATGGATGAGGTACAGAGATGTAAGTGGTATTAACATCTCTGTATGTAACCACTTCAGCAGAAGGGGTTAAAAATGGTCACCGAGTTTCTGCTTTCTATCCCGATCCCAGACATTTAATTGTGGTCAATTGTGACCGCGGCATCTGAGGTGGCTTCTGGGGCCCGAACTGTTTCCCCATGTGGAGATCGGGGAAGCCGTTCATTCTCTGTATTAGCCTGGATCTGTCTGAATGATCCCAGGCTATTACAGCTGTAGTTCCCATGGAGGCCTGCAGGTGGCAGGGCTCCCTAGGAAAATAGCGAATCTCCCATACACTGCAATAGCAATTCATTGCAGTGTAAGGGCTCATGCACACGACCAGGGGTGCACCTAGCCTTTCTGCTGCCTGAGGCGAAAACTAAAACGGCGCCCCCCCCATGTCAATTTCTTATCCTAACCCCTTTGCCATAATGAAAGCGCTCATTGCCCATGGCCCTTCCGCTGCCCCCTCTTGCCCCTACCTGCTGCTGCCTGATCGCCTCACCTGGCCTCATTGGTGGTGCACACGACCGTATGTATTTTGCAGTCCGCAAGAAACTGAGCCGCAAAAAATACGGATGACATCCATGTGTATTCTGTATTTTGCGGAACGAAACAGCTGGCCCCTAATAGAACAGTCCCCCTCTTAATAGGACACGTTTTATTTATTTGCGGAACGGACATACGGAAACGGAATGCACACGGCGTAACTTCCATTTTTTTGGGCACCCATTGAAATGAATGGTTCCGCACACGGTCCACATAAAAACAGGACGGACACGGAAAGAAAATATGTTTGTGTGCATGAGCCCTAAGGGAGAAGCGTTCTGAAGATCACCTATCCAAGGCCCTTAAAAAAGGTGAAAAAAATTGTTTTTAAAAATATAAAACAATAAAAAAAATAATTCAAATCAGCCCAATAATAAATATAAGCAATAAAAGAATAAAGATTGTTCCACAAAAAAAATGAGCCATCACACAGCTCCATGAGCGGAAATATCAAAAAGGTATAGGGTCAGATGGCGATGAAAAGAATATTTAAAAAAAAATGTTTATTATTTATTTCTTATTTATTTATTTATTTATTTTTATTTATTTATTTTTTATTTATTTATTCCTTTTTAGTATTGAAACAAAAGAAAAACTATACATATGTGGTATCGCTGTAATCGTAGTGACCTTGAAAATGAAGGGAAAAGATCATTTTTACTGTGTGGTGAAAGCCGTACCAATGAAACCCATAAAACTGTGGCAGAATTGTGTTTCCACCCCATTTGGATTTTTTTTTGCAGCTTACCAATACATTGTGAAAGTCCTCATATGTTAAAAAAGTTATGGTAAAAAAAAAAAAAAGGAAACGCAAAAACGGAAAATGGGATAAAGAACCACTTTACTTTGTAATTTATCTGTACTGTCCCTTTAAGATTTATACCAGACGAAGTGACGACCTCCTGCCGCTAGTCGGCGTGGTGCAGTTAGGACTTCGGCCCCTAGCTGGCGCACTGTTGTTGCCGGCGCTCTGGCTACACGAAAACTCCATCTCTTTGATCGAAACTCTGAGTGGCGAATATGCGAGCGGCACGGCCGTGACGTCAGAGGAGGGTGTGGCCGGGAGATTTGAACGCTGGCGCGGTCAGGCGGGGTGGACTCTACCGTTGTCATGTTGGGTAGGCTGCTGCAGAACTTCTTGGGGGAGGACGAGGAGGAGACCGACAGCTCCCAGGACCGGGGCTGCATAAAGGACGTGAAGCAGGGTAAGGAGCTAGTCAACGCCTGGTAGATCAGGCGAACTACAAGTCCCAGCCATCCCTGTCAGTCTCTGCCCGAGCTCACTGGCACTTGTGGCCCCCCACAGGCTTGCATAGGAACTACAAGTGCCAGCAATCCCTAGTGGAGGCTCCTATGACGACTGGTACAGCTGTTGTCTCAGCTGGAGGGTGGATCTACATCCATGGGCCTCTAAGAACTACAAGTCCCAGCATGGCTATGCAACTGTGTTACAGTGCTGCAGGATTAGGAAGCGATTGTCAGCTTCTGGATGTAGTCAGTGTTTCCATTCACTGGTGGCAAGCAGAAGTCTTGACACCAGTCACTGAGGTACTGAGACAAAGTATTAGAAAGTTGTCATTGCGACGTGCAGAGATCAGCGGCTGTCTGTGTGGATGGGCGGAGATCAGCGGCTGTCTGTGGATGGGCGGAGATCAGCGGCTGTCTGTGTGGATGGGCGGAGATCAGCGGCTGTCTGTGGATGGGCGGAGATCAGCGGCTGTCTGTGTGGATGGGCGGAGATCGGATTGGCAGAGATCAGCGGCGCTCTGTACGGATGGGCCGAGATCAGCGGCGCTCTGTGCGGATGGGCCGAGATCAGCGGCGCTCTGTGCGGATGGGCCGAGATCAGCGGCGCTCTGTGCGGATGGGCCGAGATCAGCGTGGCGCTCTGTGCGGATGGGCCGAGATCAGCGTGGCGCTCTGTGCGGATGGGCCGAGATCAGCGTGGCGCTCTGTGCGGATGGGCCGAGATCAGCGTGGCGCTCTGTGTGGATGGGCAGAAATCTGCAGCAGTCTGTGTGGCGGTCTGTGTTGCTGTGGATGGGCCAAGATCAGCGGCGCTCTGTGTTGCTGTGGATGGGCCGAGATCAGCGGCGCTCTGTGTTGCCATGGACCTGTAGACACTAGTGTAAAGGCAATGTGTCCTTTCCATGGACGGTTGTTGCACCGCTCGGTGCACCTGTAGGGAATGACACGGCTGCAGCTGAAGTAAATATCTTGTCTTGTCATACGTCACATTCTTAGAGGACACGCCCCTGCCTGCACGCGGACAGTCTCTGACAGAAGTCAGATTTAAAGGGGCCACTGCACTATAATGAAATGTTGCCATAGTGGCTGTAACTGTGCCGTATACGTCTCCAGTGAATGAGCTGCACCTGGCAGTGACCGGCAGAGGGATTTTCTTCCCGCACACGTCGCATCCATCTTCCTGTCCCAGACTTCTCTGCAGCCTGAGACCTGTGTCCAGTGATCTCCTGACCGCAGCATCTGTAGCTTTAAGAGCCCAGCTGTCAATCACGAGGCAGCTCCGCCCCTGAGCTGCTGAGCACTTCAAACAGTGGGAACATTTAGGACCTGAGGAGCCGTCCTATAGGACACAGTTCTCACTTGTCCTGTTTTTCTCCAGTCTTGTTTCAGGAGGATGAGGACAGCGACTACGGCAGCCACAAGAAACTCGGCAAGGTATCTCCGCAGCGTGTCCTAGCTGGAAACGTACTGTTCCCGGACGTGTTCCAGACCAGCAACCTCCTCTTCTATGAGAGGTTCGAGGCCTACAAGGATTATGTGCTCGGTGAGTACTGACTGAACCTTAAAGGGGTGGTCTCACTTCAGGAAGTGGCATTTATCATGCCCGTTTCCATGGTTACGACCACCCTGTGGTCATGCTTGTTCATTATAGGAAAAAGCTCCGGTCTCTCTGGTGGATGGGACTGTTGGGCCGGGTATAAGCTGGCTTTTTTTCCTATAGTGAGCAAGCACGACCACCACTGATGGATTGCAGGGTGGTCGTAACCATGGAAACGAGCCGGGTATAATGTGAGGGAAAAATGAATCCAGCCCGCAAAGGATGCAATATGGGGAATCACAATACATTAGTAAGTGCCTCGTATTAACTTCCTCTACATAATAAATGCCACTTACTGAAGTGAGAGGACCCCTTTAAAGGGGAATTCCGCCAGTTCTCTCTTTCAGCCCCATAGACATTGAATTGAGTGGTAGTCGCATGTTCAGCTGCCGCTCAACTTATGATCAGTCAGACCCCCACCAATCTAGTCGTTATCCAGAGGCCAACGTATTACTGGAAGACCCCTTTAAAGAGAATCTGTCACCAGAGACCTCCTGATCAAACCAGCGCTCCAGATGGCGACCAAAATGGTCGCCAATGTGCTTTAAAATGTGCAGATGGCGACAAGACTTTTTAGCCTGCTGCGCTGTAGCTGAATATTGCGGCGTGGCATGGGAGCCAATAATTCCCTGCCCTGCCGCCCCAGCGCAGGCGTTCGCTCAGCAGGACAGGGGAGAAGGAAGGAGTCCCGGAGACTCCTGAAGTCTGCTGAAGTCCTGGCTGCCATGGTAAGCTCCCTGCTGCTGTGTGCACAAAGCCCAGGGCAGCAGGGAGAGTGTAAAGTACTATTCACCCTAATAGAGCTCCACCAGGGTGAATAGGACAAGGGTTGTAGCCCCTAAGGGGGCTAATAGTTAGCAAATAATAAATGTAAAAAAAAAAGAAAAACACAAAGCCAAAATATTAAGTATAAATCTCCCCCTTTCCCATTTTTACATATAAAATATATAAACAATAAATAAACCTATTACATATCGCCACGTCCGAAAAGTCCAAACTATTAATATATTAAAAAGTATCTCCTATGCGGTGAACGTCGTAAAAGAAAAAAAAAAGTGTCACCTTTCCCCAAAAATAGGATAGGACTCTTCTATTATGGGCCGGACGTTCCATAAAATGCAGGATGGTGTTTTTTTGTTATTTTTTTGCCTGGTGTGGAGTATTGCAATACTTTTCTATGGTATCGAAACCGAGTCAAAATTTTGGTATTGTGCCACCCCTAATATGTAATGCTGGCTCATTACTGTGACCTGCGTCTCATCTTCACTAAGTCTTTTTATTTATTTAAATTATAATATGTTTTTTTTCAATTTGGCGAAAGTAGTGTAGAAACCCTTGATGTTCCAGTTTGCGCCACTTTTTAGAGAGATTTTTGGTGCAGACTAGGGCTGTCACCATGCCAAAATTTTGATTAGATTTCGATACCATAAAAAGTATTGAGATACTCTATACCATTTGATACCACGCGAAAAAAATAAAACACCAAAAAAGCATTTTGTGGAACGTCCTGCCCATAGTAGAACAGTCCTACCTATTTTTGGGGGGAACAAGGTGACCAAAAAATGGTGAATTGTGCGGTTTTTATTTTTTCTGTTATGGAATTCACCGGATAGGAAATATTTTTTTTATATTTTAATAGTTTGGACTTTTTCCGGACATGGCGATATGTAAATATGTTTATTTTTTTATTGTTTATATATTTTATTTGTAAAATTAGGAAAGGGGATAATTGAAACTTTTAATATAAATATTTTTTTTCTTTCTCTTTTTATTTAATAACTATTAGCCCCTTAGGGGGCTAGAACCCTTGTCCTATTCACCCTGATAGAGATCTAATATGGTGACTGGGACTTTACAATTTCACTGCTGCCCTGTGTTTTGTGCACCCAACAGCGGGGAGCTTACCATGGCAGCCAAGACTTCAGTAGTGTCCTGACTGCTGGGGCCCCGATCGGAAGCTGCCACCGCCACCAATGAGAATACTGAGGGGGAGGGGAGGACGCCTGGGGCCACTGCCGCCAATGAGAATACTGAGGGGGAGGGGAGGACGCCTGGGGCCACTGCCACCAATGACTGTAATACTGGGTTGTGGGGGGGGCGTACTGCGCCACCAATGAATATAATGAAACCATTAATACAAATAAAGGCTGCTGGTGCCGGCGGTATCACATACCCGGCCTCTATGACAGGGCGATGCAATAGCCCCATAGGTTCGGCGGATCGCCGCACGTTGTCATAGAGGCCGTGTCTGTGATACCGCTGCCACCTGCAGCCTACATTTGTATTAATGGTTTCATTATATTCATTGTGGTGGCGCAGTGGCCACAGCCCCCTCCTCAGTGCTATCTCTTTATTGGTGGCAGCGGCACAGTGGGGAGGGAGGGACTCTGAGCTGAGAGTGGCGCGAGCAGTAGTGCAGCCTAGTATCGGAAAATAGCAAATCCCGGTATCTGATCGATCTGGGTCTAAAAGTATCGATGGTTCGATACCTGGTGCAACCCTAGTGCAGGCACATTAGTAAATCTGGGCTGACGCGTTTTGCGTCAGTAACGCCTTGGTGGCACCACCCCTTTAAGCATGGTAGTGATGTAACTCTTCATGATTTCTTAACAGGTGACTGTAAACCCTCGGAGGTGGGGGAGTTCATAGCGGAGTACCTGGAGCGAGCCCTGCTGCCCTCCGGCTGGAAGGCAGTATGGCACACGGATATCTTCCAAGTTCTCGTGGAGGTTTGTGTGATTTTATTTATTTATTTATTTATCTTTTTCTTTTAAAGGGATTGTCCAGTCTTGTGTGTTTATAGAAGCATCCAGATTTAGTCAACAGGGAATAATAAGTTTTAGTCAATGGCAAAATATGGCAAAAAAAAAAAAAATAAATATATTTCCTGCTCATAACTTCTTAGATACTGTAAGGTCACTGTCCTTCCTGGTACACGGCCAGTGACCACTGCAGCAGCCCCTGTGGACGGCACAGCCTGCTACACTGTGTGATTGCTTGTCTAGGGATCACCTATTCATCCAGCGCTGATCGCCCCCCTCGCCCCGTACACAGAGCAGCCTCCCTGGCATCTGCCGTCTTGCCCACCGTACAGGGCAGCCGCTGTCCACAGAGTACCGGGTACCGTGCACTTGTGGTCACTGCAGACCCAGCTCTGACGGCCTCCTACCAGTGATATCCTTCATGCCTCCACTCGCCAGGTCCTCTCTGAGTCACCGCTAGACTCTTTACCGCCCTGATGATTAGTCAGACCGCTTTATGAGCGCTCTGTCCGATCATTACAGATGCAGTCGGGGGTCTGCTGGGTCCCCCTACCTGCAGAATGTAAGGCCCAGGTCATCTGGTAATCACTGTATAATCAAGTTCTGCAACATTTTGAATATTTTCTTTTGTGCTTCAGTTCCTCACCAAATGAAAGAGCTCTGCTAGCTCTCGGTGAATGGAGACATTCTTGTTTCCATTCAGAGGCTGAAAACCTGTAAAGAGCTTGTTCTGCTGTCAGGCAGCTGATGTGCTGTTGCAATGTATAAATCAAGAGCTAGATACATTGCAGCATCAATCTCCTACTCTTGCCCAAATATTGATACATTGTAACCAGTTTTTTTTTTTAAGAGCAAGCAGAGATCTTGAAGGCAATGATGGCCTGGAGCACAAAAAAAAGTGTTAGAAAGTTGCAAAAAGAGGGACATTTATCGCCAATTCACAGGATCAACCCCTGGGGCCCCTAGCGATCCTGAGAACAGGGGTCATCTGTGTGAATGGACTGGTGGTGGTGGGGGGGGTACATTTGTGACCGATGCTCCATTCACTTCTATGGGATTGATGGAGATAGCCGAGCGCTATAGAAGTGAATCGGTGGTGGTCACGTTCTCCACTTCATTCACGCAGGAGCTCTGGGACCCCCCCTCCTTATTTGGGATCACTGATTGGCCATGTGCTCGGACCCCCTGGCAGTGATACTTAAACCATTACATTTATGACGCTGGACCTTTTAGTTTCAAGTTCCACTTAGGGCTCATTCACACGACCGTATTCACGTGTCCGCATCCGGATGCGGAGTCATTCATTTCAACGGGGCCACAAAAGATGTGGACAGCACACACTGTCCGTACTTCCGTTCCATGGCCTCGCCCTCGCCAAAAAAAAAAAGATGGAGCATGTCCTATTCTTGACAAGAATAAGGATTTCTATGATAGGGCTGGCCATGTGCGGTCCGCATTTTGCAGGTATCCGTGTTTTGCAGAGCCGCAACTTGCGGAGCGGAGAACACATGCTGTCATCTGAATGAGCCTTTTCTCTGACCTCGGCAGGTGACGGAGGTGTCCTGCTCCAGCCTGAAGGCGGTGGTCCAGCTATGTGAGCCCTTCCTGTGCGAGTGCTTCGTGGAATGCGTTAATGAACAGAGCATCCGCGACCTGCTGGAGGTGAAGGAGCAGAAGGTTCCTCTCCAGGAGCTCCACCTGGTGTCTGATGATTCGGTGGAGTGCTCCCAGACTGCGATGGCTATAGAGCATGTCAGGTTGGTGACGAGAAACCTTTAACTTGCGTATGGACGATTCCGGTACATTGATCGCAACGTATACGCCTTGCCGCTGACTCATCCATAAAGGCAATGCCCAGCTCTGCAACCAAACTAAATGAGAAATGAAGAAACTTCACTGTAGGTCTTACATTTCCTATTGTTTTCTGTCTACAGCTCCCCTGCAGGTTGTGTGTCTCCATGGTAACAGACTATAAAGTCTGAGTAGTCTGATCCTGGAGTCTTGTACTTTATTCTGTTTGTGCCATCGTAATTCTGGTAGATTAGCCAGAAGTAGAGGACAGATAGAAGGAAATACGGCTGTGTGATCAGACTACAGTGTTTGTTGTCTGTTACCATGGAGATGCATAGACTGCAGATGAGCTGTAGACCTACAGGACATTGCTAATTGTAAAGTTACTCATTTTATATGCATGATATGCATTACAGGGAATGCGATAGAGTTTATCCAAGACTAGAAAGACATGGCTGCTCCCATGGGCTGTGTGTGGCATGGCTGAGTCGCAGTACCACACACAGCCTGTGGACCGGTGTGGCACTGTTTTTGGGAAAAAAAGCAACCATGTTTGTATTAATTTGAACAACCCCTTTAATTCCTTTATAGCTTTAGTTGTTCTGGTAATTGAAGTATATCAGGACTTTGCTTTTCCTGCAGTGCTCTTGATAGCTAGCGTATGTGGCTGCATCTTACTGTCCATGTCTTTTCCGTTGCAGATTCTTCTACCAGAACATCTGGCGTTCCTGGGATGACGAGGAAGAGGATTATTTTGATTATTTCACGAGATTCGCTGAACCTCGGTTACGCCTGTAAGGACCTCGCGGAGGGATACAGGATGAGAGGGTGTTATATGTGTGTTTGATCACTTAAGCCCCCCCCCCTGTTTTTTTTTGTTCTAGATATTATGACATTTTGGAAGACCGGATCCCATCATTGCTGGTGTTGGAATATCAATCCCTCCTGACTCGCTGTGAACAAGTTTACTCCCAGTTCAGCAATCTCCGGAACACATTATCCAACAGGGACTCTGACTCAGACTGCGAGCTGGACAACGTCTCCATGGTAGAAGGCATGAAGATGGACGACGAGTTGGAGAATTTGAAGAGGAAACTGAAACTCATTGAAAACCCCCTCCTGAGGTATTGGGCTAACTGCTGAGTGGCTCTCCCTGGTGGCTGAGCTGGTGGACCTCACACACACACTCATGGGGCCTTCTGTTGTATTTGTAGGTATCTCTTCTGTTATCAGAAAAGTACAGAGTCTTGTAGCTCGAAAAAGAAAGGCCCTCGACCTACAGGAGAATGTATCATTCATGTTGTATCTACAAGTATGTCCATTGAAACGTTGACCGGTTTGACCAGAGATCGTCTGATGCCACAGTCTTGTAACCAAAGTCAGGAAATTCAGGTAAGATACCAATTAGGCTACTTTTACACTTGCAGTATCCTGTTCTGGCAGGGGAACAGCCTGCCGGATCTGTGCTAATACAAGTCCACTATGCTGCCGGAAGTGCGCTCTAGCCCCATTAACTATAATGCCGAGAGGCGGATAAACGAAAATTACAGCACACCTCTCTGCTTGTTTGCCATGCTGGAACAGCCTGCCGGAAAAGGCTACTGCAAGTGTGAAAGTAGACTTATAGGGTTTTTTATGAGCTTATGTAAATACAGAAAAGTACCTAAATCTTCCAGAATGCTCACCAGGTGATGCCATCATAGCTAGAAAATAGTTACCGTACTTTTTATTTTTAATGATCTTGCACAGTTCTCTGCTGCACCTTTGTTTTTATGCTACCAGGGCTTACTGTGGGCTTCATTACCAATGTAAAGGACTACATATCCCATGGTTCCTCTCTTAAATACTTTACTACAAGGTATAAGGTGACGCTGTAATTAGTCACTGTCTTTACTCTGCTGCTCTTTCACCTACACTACACTGTCTGCTGCCCAACATTGGAAACAGATTGCCTCCAGAGATAGGGATGAGGGGGAAGAGATCTTCTTTCTTGGAATTTTTTACCATGACTAAAACATTGATGGACTATCCTTAAGCCTTCATTGTTTGAAAATTGGCGGTCCAAACCCCACTGATCATCAGTCTATTTGTGGCTAGATATTTTGCCTTACATAGGCACCCAACATCTAAGACCCAATCCTCCAATTAATTTATATGAAGTATGGCCGCATGAGCACCAGACCCCCACATTTCTCAACAGCTAAGGCCACTGTAGCTAAGAGTAGATCATGCTCACTTCTGTGTTGCACATTTGTTTTGATGCTGCCAGGGCTTGCTGTTCATGGCATTACCATTTGTAAAGCACTACAGTTCCCATGGTTCCTCTCTTCTCTCACAGACATTGCTTCTATTTACAGCTGTTTTCGGAGCTAAACAGTTCACCTTACACCCAAATTCATTTGTAAATATAAAAAGGTTGTGGTGAGACAAACCCTTCAGGTTACTAGTAATGCTGCCATCACAAGAGCCAATGCACACATAATGTTCAGTAGATCTGGTCGAGTTGGCCTACCTAGTACAGAAATGTGAGAGTTGATATTTTTCTTCTTTTCTCAGTTCCATAAAGATATCCTGGAGGCTGTGAATGCATGCTATGATGGAGATTTGGTCTTGGTCTGTCCCGGCCAATACTTTGTATACGGTCAGATCTGCATTGCGGACTCTATACATATAGAAGGTAATAACACGTGGTCCTGTTGATGGGATGAGATTGGCACTTATCAGCAGGGAGCAGTTAGCACACTCTCTTATGATCAGTGAGACTCCCTACAATCCCTAGAAGGGGCCAGTTCTATGGCCCTCTGTCCTGTAGTTATTTGATTGCTCTTTCCTAATTACTTTTTGCCTTTTCCAGGTTATGGCATGCCTGATGACATCATCATAGAAAAGAATGGGAAAGGAGACAAGTTTGTGGAGTGTGCCGGGGCCTATGTGAAAATTTCCAACATGAAGCTCATCCAGCACAATGCAGTGGAAGGCATAGTCAGTAAGTGCACAGAGCCTCACGGGCGGCATGTCAGCTAATAGGCCGCGACGGGGACGAGCCTTCCTAGCATCACCCGCGATGCTAGGAAGGCTAGTCCTCGTCGTGGCCTGCTATTGGATCCACCCTCCCCCAGAAGTGACGCGGGAAAATCAGTGTATGGAATTTTTACAGCAAAGACTGAATGAGAAACTCTAATCTATCTTTAGTGCAACCCTGTGCCTTAAAGGGGTTGTCAGGTTTCAGGATATTAATGTCCGGTCCTCAGGATAGGTCGTCGGTATCAGACTGGTTGTGGTACGACTCTAAATGCTGTTTGTAGGGGCCGTGGTGCAGGGTAATTACAGCTTTTTCTTCCACTTACTTGAATGAGAGAGGAAACCTTAATTATACACGAGCACCATCTCCCCCTTCAAGCAACTGATCGGCAGAGGTGCCAAGAGTCAGCCGGCACCGATCTGGTATTGATGACCTATCCCGAGGATAGGCCATCACTTGTAAAGGAGAGGACAAATTTGTTACAAGAATTTTCTGTATTTTTGAATTTTCTTAAGTGCTACAAAGGGTTAAAACAAACCATGTTCACCCTGACTGGTTCCATAGTGCTGGTCCGGTCCCTGCTGAAATCACAGACTGATGCAGCCACCGCCAGGGGTAGTGATTGGCTAACCGGCCTTTCCTGCCATTTCCAGTGTGTGAAACCAGGACCAGGAAATGAGCAACGGGGACAGACTGGTGTCGGAGTGGCAGCGAACTGGGGCTATTCCTCACAAAATCCCTTGCACTCTCTCTTTGCTGTGTTCCCCCGGCCTATCCTCTGTTTGGGCTGATTTTCTTGTATGTGATCCTCAGGTATCCTCGGGGGTAAGACTGAGTTGGAGAACTGCGTGTTACAATGTGACACAACCGGCGTCACCGTGAAGAAATCAGCCGAACTGGTGATGAAGTATTGCGACTTGTATGGAGCCAAGGTAAAAAAAACTTAAATAACAAATGGCTGACTGGCGACGGCGCCTATACAGCGATGTTATGTGTGGTCACCACAGAACTGGCACCCCCCTTGGTCCATGTCTGGCTTAGAGCTACAGCTTAGACCCTTCACTTAATGAACGGAGTCTTTTTGTTCTTCTAATCCAGGGCAACCCTTTAAAGTGTTACTCCTCTGATACCGTAATCCTCGTCACTGGGTTACACGCTTCCTTGCCTGCATGTCCGTTCGCTATGGGCCAGATTTATCATTACACTTACATCTTACTCCACTTTTAAATATGCCCAAAGTCAGATTTATTAATGGACCTTTAATACTGTGATAAATGTGGATTGACGGTTGCAGTTTATCCTTCAGTAAGCGGCTTTACAAAAGTCGCACGTCTTTACAAAAAAGTTGCATGTTCTATTAAAAAGTCGCATAAGATAAGCATGGTCCCCCCTGGAGTGAAATTGCGCATTTTTTTTGTGACTTTTTAAATGGTTGCAATAGTAAATCTGTCTAGAGATTCATTTACATAAGACAACACGCCCACTTTCCCAAAACTAGAGAGCTTAGTGCAGAGCTTGAAAAAGTCGCAAAAAACTGCGCAATTTTACCGATTGCGCATTTTTTTGCGACTTTTTAACTCCATTAAAGTGACTTTAGCTAATGATAAATCTTGCCCTATGTCCTTGTTTGATCCAGGGTGCCGGGGTGGAGATCTATCCCGGAAGTAACTGCAGCCTGATTGACAACGGCATTCACCACTGCAGAGATGGGATCCTCATCAAGGTACGGTCCGTCATTCTTCTGCTCTCCTCTGGCAAAGCCCCCCCCCCCCCCCACGTTATAGCTGAGGCGCTGGTGATTGTGCAACAGGCTTTTTTCCCACTCAAGTATACAACCCCATTGAAAGGGGCATTATTCTGTAACCATATAGTGCCGGGACTTGGCGCAACTTCGCCCCTGGTCATTGATTCTGAGTTGATATTGACTGAGTCTTAAAAAAATAAAAATCCCTGGGCACCTTGAGCAACCGCTGGCACCTGGGTAGCATAGATGGTTTTGCCTGTGATTTTAGGATTGATGTTCTTTTAAATTTTCGGTGGAAAATAGGAGCCCCTGTTGCCCTATATCAAGGGTTAGTATCTTGATTTCGTTATTACATTCAGCTTGGACCTTGTGTTCCTATTTTTCAGGACTTTATCGATGAGGTGCACGATCTTCCCCAAATCACACTTGAAAATAACATCATCCATAACAACGAGGGCTATGCCGTTCTGCTGGTGAAGCCGGGGGCTGTAATGGATGGACTGAGGCCAGAGAGACCGGGCAGGAGGGTGAGTTCCAATTATCCAGTCTGCTCTTCTTCTTTCTTTTTTTTTTTTTTTTGGGAGGGTTTACATAAATCGTTGGGCCACTGCTGGGTTTTATACTGCGGTATGGCTGTGTGAATGGGCCATTACTGCTCCATAGACTAAGGCCTCAGGCACACAACCGTATGTATTTTGTGGTCCGCAAAGTATTGATACCGCCTGTGTTGCATCTGCATTTTTTGCTGACCCATTGACTTCAGTGGGTCCGCGGTCCGCTTTTGCAGCCGAGCAAAGGACACGCTGTATCTTTTAGTAGAACAGACATACGGACGTGAGAAGCACAAGGACCATATGTGTGCTTTCTGCATCCGTATTCCGCTCCACAAAAAGATACAGTATGTCGTCTGAATACGGACCATGGACTCATTGACGTCCATGGATCTGCAAAAACTACATTACTACTACGTTATGCTGCTACAGAATGTGTGCAAGTCCTTCACCTAGCTGCTGCTGCCACCGAACTTGTCACAATTCTGTCGGAGCTCTGCTCCTGTATCTCATGACTGTCTCTTCTCTCCTCCTCCCTGCTCTTAGTGATAGCAGCAGGGAGGGGGAGGAGGTTGTACACAGTAGATCAGTGTGTGGAGGAAGGAAAGAGTCCACGGAAGGGCAGATCACACAGACTGTAGATGGGGAGGAAAGTGCATACATTGCAGTTTGCTGAGAGAAGACAACAGCATCCTGGACACACAGATCTAGCATTTATTATGGGGAAGGACACGCCCACATGAGAAAAGTCTGGAACGAGGAGCAGGTAGAAATTAGTGTGTAAAAATCAAAGTGAAATGTGTCCAAAGCCAAAGAGCTTTACCCACATGAAACCTACCGTATTTAATTCTATTTTTCATATCCAGGAAAATCTTTTGTTCTCCCCCCACCACCACAGTAGAAACTGCACCGCTTTGGTCCATGGTCCCTGCCTGGTATTGTAGTAGTCTAGTGAATTTTGCTCAGCTGCAATACCAAACACAACCTGTAGACAATAGTGGCGCTGTTCCAGAAGGGCGGGGGGGGGTGCAGGTCCTATTTCTAATCTTGTGTATCCCCTCTATGATCAAGCCCCCCGGGGACAGGAAACCATGTCAGTGCGTTCTCTGTTCTGTGATGTGGACTATGTTAGGTCTATATCATAGTCCTAACCAGATTTCATTCCCCTCCCCCCAGCTACCAATATGGATGCTAATACAGTAGAAGATAACGGATCTTCGGATGTGATACAGCAGGAATCTGAGGAGGTGGTGCACCCAGAGGATGAGGATAACTTGGCCCCAGCCTCGTCTGAGCTGGTGCCAGAAGGCGACGCCGACCTCCTCCCCGCAGACGTAGAGCACAGCGCAAGCGACTACTGCATCGCCAGCGAAGATGTGGACGGGAACCAGGCCATTGTGTCTGAACTGACTGCAAACTGCCGGAGGAAGACCATGATCCACAAGAAAAGACTCAGCACCCTGGGGATCACTAAAGCCGACGACGAGCAGATCATGTCCCAGGAGATGTTCGTCTCCATCGCCCATAACCAGTTTAAGCGCAACGGAAAGGGAAGCTTCGGGACGTTCCTCTTTTAAGCCGATGTCCTGACCGCACGCCTGATTCTCACCGGCCGATCTCCGTTACCCTATTTAAATGACTTAAATTGCACATTGTACATATGACTGTTTCTTACTGCATTTTGCACCGTCCCCCATTCTTTACACTGCTGCCTAAATTTTGAAATCTGTTTTATATTACTATTATTTTTTGGGGGTTTTAATTTTATAAAATATAAAAGTTATACAAAATTTAACTGAAAAAAATTCCAGTTTTCATGAGCATTTTCTTCCATATAGGCAGTGGGGGAGGGGTGACCCCCCCGGACACTGCAGGTAAATAAGAATTTTTGCTTTTGCCTTGAGAAAATCTTAAATTTATTATAATATATTTAGCTCCTTTAGAGGTCCTGAGACCCCCTGTCTGTGTGCCAGACTTCAGTATAGAGGCAGCTGTTGTAATCCTATAGCGCTTGCGCTGTGCAATATTCCCCGATCCTCTCAGCATATTAATCAATGACTAGAGTTTATCGCGCTGTGTCAGCTTCAGTCTTATATAATCACGGTTTTATGAAAGCTGCTGCAACTTTGTGACATACTTTGTATCAACTATGCATCTTTTTAAGCAGCTCTGCTTGCTGGCAGTGAACGGGACCATTCTTTCAGTTGAGGGTTGGTAACAATTTATCAGATTGTACATTGTAACAAACTTCAAATGTGTGAGCAGTGCCCGCTCAGATAAGAAAGAATATTCCTTGACAGGAAGCAGTGATCTTACATGGTGAGGAATTCCTGTGAAGGACTTAAGGTCCGTGACGCACTTTGTCTCCACCCGTCCTGTCTCCTGTCCGATCAGGTGATGTATCGGCAGGATTACTTTTTTTTCCGCCCTTGGATACAGCACATGCTAGCTCTGTATTTAAAGCTACGGTATCTTCAGTAAATAAAGTGAGTGTCTGTGTAGAATTTTTTAATGGCGTGTATGTGTTAAAGCTCTTGTATCCATGTGTCTCCTAACCACAACGACAGGCTTCCTCCTGCACACAGCAGTCATGGGTTTCCGTATGTCTGGCTATCGAACCGCGTCAGGACGAAGACCATAGAAAACCTGGGGGTGGAGGTATCACACGATTAAAAATTGCACTAAGTATATGTGCAGATTTCTACAATTACATATGTAACAAATCTAAATGAAAGGGTCAGATACTCCAGAGCTGTGCTCACAACTGTGTTGGTTGTGATTGGAAACAGTCAGCAAGCTAGTGGTCAGGCACGCCCCTAAAAGAGCAGCGCTGTGTATCGGTGGTGAGCCTTCTTGCCTTGCAGCTCGGGGGTCTTGGGTTAAAATCAGCTCAGTGGAGTTTGTATATTCTACCTGTGTTTAGGATCTGTGCAGACATTGAACAAGCAGGGAATGCTCTAAAGCCTGCAGAATAGTGAGCGCAGCTCTGGAGTATAATACAGGATATAACTCAGGATCAGTACAGGGTAAGTAATGTAATGTATGTACACAGTGACTACACCAGCAGAATAGTGAGTGCAGCTCTGGAGTATAATACAGGATGTAACTCAGGATCAGTACAGGGTAAGTAATGTAATGTATGTACACAGTGACTACACCAGCAGAATAGTGAGTGCAGCTCTGGAGTATAATACAGGATGTAACTCAGGATCAGTACAGGATAAGTAATGTATGGACACTGTGACTCCACCAGCAGAATAGTGAGTGCAGCTCTGAATTATAATACAGGATGTAACCCAGGATCAGTACAGGGTAAGTAATGTAATGTATGTACACAGTGACTCCACCAGCAGAATAGTGAGTGCAGCTCTGGAGTATAATACAGGGTGTAACTCGGGATCAGTACAGGGTAAGTAATGTAATGTATGTACACAGTGACTCCACCAGCAGAATAGTGAATGCAGCTCTGGAGTAAAATACAGGATGTAACTCAGGATCAGTACAGGGTAAGTAATGTACTGTATGTACACAGTGACTCCACCAGCAGAATAGTGAGTGCAGCTCTGGAGTATAATACAGGGTGTAACTCAGGATCAGTACAGGATAAGTAATGTGTGTACACAGTGACACTACCAGCAGAATATAGAGTGCAGCTCTGGAGTATAATGCAGGGTAAGTGATGTAGATCAGAAAAGTAAATTTAGTCATTTGTATGTGGTCTTGGTACAATTTCCTCCCTCTGCCTGGTGTACGTGGCTCCCTGGCTGTAAGGTGCAGTATACAGTAAATCTCATTTTGCTCTGACTGAAATGATTTCACTAATGTCCAATTAGTGAAGCTGTTGTATTGATAAAGGAGTAAAACGCTGCAGTAATTAATATGGACGTCTCGGAGTATTCACAGAGCTGGGGGCTGTGTGGCTTCAGCGATGTTAGGGGATCTCACCAGGAAGGCCACTGTTAGGCTGGGTTTACATCTTCAGGTTTTTTTGATGCAGTTTTTGAAGCCATGGACAGGCAGAGTCTTACTTTTGGAATCTCTTGGCTTTATCTGTCAAAAACTGTGCAAATAGCCTAAAACCACGTACAGTGCCTTGTAGGGCTCGCTCAGCTTGTTTCATATCTGCGTTCAGCAGATTCGGTAGACTGTTCTGGCCGGGAACTGCCTGCCCGATCCGTTGTGGCCGCGCCCTGCTGTGATTCTGTCCGGCCCCATTGATGAAGTGTCTACAGCCTGTACTACGTACACCGCTGAGCTGTTTGCGTTGTACAGAAATGTCAGTTTTACGTACACCGGGGGGGTGTGGATCATAATAAAAATACAAAATCAATAAATAAAGTATATTAGAAAAACTATTAGGGACATGTTAGGGCGTGTTCACATCACCGTTATGGATTCCATTTTTGTTTTCCGTTATAACGGAAAATAACAGAATCCATAAGATGGAAGTCAAAACGGAAGCCTTCAAGAGAAGTCTACGGGCAATCATAACGGATCGGTCTGGTTTCCTGTCGACAAGCCTTTGTTTTCCATCTTGCATAATGGAAACCAGACGGATCCGTTATGATTGCCCGTAGACTTTTATTATGACAGAAAGCAAAACGGAATCTCTCTTAAAGGCTTCCATATTGACTTCCGTCTTATGAATTCCGTTATAATGGAAAACAAAAACGGAATCCATAACGGTGATGTGAACCTGGCCTTGTTCAAATTTTAGGCCTCATGCACACGACCATTGTTTGTTTCCGTGTCCATTCTGTTCGCAAGTTTTGCGTCCGTCAAAAAAAAGGGATCATTTTTTTAGGCAGATCCGTTTTTTGGGCAGAACCATTGTAATAATGCCTATCCTTGTCCGCAAACGTGAAAAAATAGGGCATGCTCTATTTTTTTGACTGAATGTAAACAGAGACCACGGATGTGGAACAAAAACGGTTGACCATCCACATTTTTTGACGGACCCGTTGAAATGAATGGGGAAGCATCCTATCTGTGAAAAAAAACGGAACGGACGAGGAAACAAACAACGGTCGTGTGCATGAGGCCTTACTCAAAAGTTTAGTTACTCTTTAATAAATTTGGTGCTTCTCCCAGCAGTCTGTGTGCCAGAAATGTCATTTATGTTGGCCGTCAGCATTTCTTGTCTCCCTGGGAATAGAAAAAAGTCAAAATGCGTCAGATGTTCATGATGTGCTGAGCGACTAGTTTGGTCTCGTCAGTGGTTGTACAGTCCTTAGAGTTCTTATAGCGGCTCACATGATACACCGCACAACCTGGTATTTTATGCCATTCTCCCTAATGGACCTTTCCATCAGAACGTAGGACTGCAGGAGCTGTGTGCGCAGCGTCCCGTTATTTGTAGTCCTCGCTGGATGTCCCAGCCGCGGTCAGTGACCTGGAAACTACATTCTGAGCACACAGGTTAACAAATGATGGAATCCAATGTTCTAGGAAGATTTCTGCGAAAAGCATTGTCCTTCATCGTTCAAGGTGACCGGATCTCCAATGTCTGAAGTCATGACCGATATCATCACCAGAAGAAGTGGTTCTACCAAAAACCACTTCATGAGTTGTAACCGTCCCTCCCGTCATACTGTACCTCAGGCTGCAGCACAGATTTCAGGTTCCTTGGGAGGAAATGTCTGCTCATTCTCACCTACATCTGGTTAAAGGGGTTGTCTCACTTCAGTAAGTGGCATTTATCATGTAGAGAAGGTTAATACAAGGCACTTACTAATGTATTGCTTCCTTTGCTGACTGGATTCATTTTTCTATCACATTATAAGCTACCTGTTTTTTTTTTTTTCCGGGCATGCTTGAGGGGGTGGTTGGGGGGCTAGGGTAATATTTGTTAACTTTTTTTTGTTATTATGATATTGTATTTGATATAAAGAAAAAGTAAATAAAGATTTATAAAAAAATAAATAAAATAAACTACCTGTTTCCATGGTTACAGACCACCCTGCAGTCCATCAGTGGTGGTCATGTTTGCTGAATATATGAATATAACTACTAAAATACTGCTCCTCTGTACAAGAATATAACTACTATAATACTGCTCCTATGTTCAAGAATATAACTACTATAATACTGCCTCCTGTGTACAAGAATATAACTACTATAATACTGCTCCTATGTACAAGAATATAACTACTATAATACTGCTCCTCTGTACAAGAATATAACTACTATAATACTGCCTCCTATGTACAAGAATATAACTACTATATAACTGCTCCTATGTACAAGAATATAACTACTATAATACTGCTCCTATGTACAAGAATATAACTACTATAATACTGCTCCTATGTACAAGAATATAACTACTATAATACTGCCTCCTATGTACAAGAATATAACTACTATAATACTAGCTCCTATGTACAAGAATATAACTACTATAATACTGCCTCCTATGTACAAGAATATAACTACTATAATACTGCCTCCTATGTACAAGAATATAACTACTATAATACTGCTCCTATGTACAGGAATATAACTACTATAATACTGCTCCTATGTACAAGAATATAACTACTATAATACTGCTCCTATGTACAAGAATACAACTACTATAATACTGACTCCTATGTACAAGAATATAACTACTATAATACTGCCTCCTGTGTACAAGAATATAACTACTATAATACTGCCTCCTATGTACAAGAATATAACTACTATAATACTGCTCCTATGTACAAGAATATAACTACTATAATACTGCCCCCTATGTACAAGAATATAACTACTATAATACTGCTCCTATGTACAAGAATATAACTACTATAAACCTCTCCCTGCAGAATGTGCTGCACGTTTAGCCCACCACGTATTGATGAGATGCCCCCTTCCCCCTATAATTTATAACACATTACTGCCCGTCCTCCCATTTCCTTTCCCTTTTTTGTTTCTTTTTCTCTTCCTTATTTATAAACACCACAATGTAGCTCATGTAACAATGTAACAAACCTCTGATTTCTGCAGTGACTTTCAAGCTTTGGCCACCAGGTGGCAGCCTCCTCCAGCCGTGCACCTCCAGCTCTTTATGCTGCCAGTTTTGCCCAGAGACATTTTGCAGTTGTGCAGACTTGTAGGATTGCAGCACTACGCTCAGTGCCGCTGACGGCGAGGAATCTGCAAGGGCGGGGGTGGTGTAAATGAGAGCGAAAGAAGGGAAAAGAATAACTCGTGCTGTGAAGAGACAGATATTCAAAAGCCATCTATAACACAATGTAAACGCATATGCAGCAGAGTGCGGAGGCGAGAACGGCGAAATATTAATTATTAGAGGTTTCCGAAATGACATTCACCAAGACTGGGGGCTATTTAGCGATGTTACGCTGGCCAGTATTACCCGCTTGCACAATCTGATTTTGAGTTTTTTTTTTTTTTGCATTGCAGAAATCATGCCGATTTCTCCCACTTCAAATTTGCAGCTGACAAAAATCATTTGTCAAAAAAGATGTGTGCATGCGAACAGATGGCGCGGCAGAAGGAAGGAGGGCGCCGCATCCGAATTACTTGTCACTGTTTAGTTAAAGCACTTACACACCTCCAGCTTCTTAAGATGATAGGAGGTGGAGAGCGGCGTGATAAATTACCGCTTCTGTGAATCGCTCAGCCTAAAGAGACACCAAAATCTTTTGCTCATCTTGCAAAGGAGCGATGATTAAGACAGCAGATTGAGTTCTTCCCCCGGAGACCTCAGTGTCGCCCCCCTAGGCAGGATTCCTGCAGGTTACATCTGATAGGTTAAGGTCTGGATGGGGATTAATTATTGGAAAATCCTTTGGTCAAAAGTGACTGAAAATAGAGTTGGGTGCAAGTTGTATAGGGTGCAGTACCTACAAATGGCCTGTGGGTGGCGGCAAACATCACTCATTTGGCTCCTGTTATCTATTATTTAAGCGCCATTTATTCCATGTACATATGATATGGAGTATACGTACATAATAAAAAACTATTGCAACAAGATGAGCAGGAGAGAGGACCTCAAGTGTGGCATACATTTTTACACCAAGCAAAATGTAAGACGTGGAGTTTTATGCAGATTTTTGCAAATTTATTGCAAATCTTGCATTAAATGCACATTAAAATCTGTGGCGTAAAATATATCCACACGTGGACGTCTGTGCGGACAGTTCTGCTCACTCCTGGGATGAGCTGCAAGAATACATGGGCTTGGAGGGCCCATTGAAATACATGAGTATGGGCTAAACAGGGGTCCAATGTGAATTTGTCACCCAGGGGCCCCACAAACCAGGAGCTGCCCCTGTTTCTGCCCTAAGGGCACATATACCTTTAACCTTATCCACAGTACCCCGAATTCCCACAACATGATATACTGCAGTGTCCTCCTCTATGGGAGGGACAGTAGCTGTGCTCATCCTGAGCCTTCTGGTGCATGCATATAATAACAGAGCTATATTGAAACATAAAAGGTACTCAGGCAGAGCAGCTGATTAGAGTGCTCTAGGGGCTAGGGCTGCCTGCAAACAAGCAATAAGCATCACAGGACAGACCCAAAATTGTGATTTGTAAAGGTAATAGTTATTGGGTTTCACCTCTTCTACATGTTCACATTACTGCTCATTCTAGCCCGGTGGAACTACAAGTCCCAGCAGAGTCTGATGAATGGAGAGGGGGGGGGGTATTGTTATAGCTGCAGGTCTGGCAGAGGCTGTGCTTGTCCTGCTCCTGGGGTGTTCTGGCTCCCTCTAGAGGCAAATGTTATAATGCAGCCAGTAACAACAAGGAATGATCAACCTGTGGTTAAGGCCTCGTGCAAGTTTCTGATAGTTAGGGATCTGACCACTGGGACCACCACCGATCCTAGAGGTCGAACCCCCCTATCCCTGTCTGGTATTCCTTCATGCATGACAGTGGGTTGGAAGAAGGGGAGGTGGGAAGAGAGCTCCGGGGACATGCAGCTGCAGATACCGGCTTGTAGGCTAAGAAGGAGACCAGGAGACTAGGCTGCAGCCTCATGAAATATCAAGTTTGAGGAACTCTTGATTGGACAGATGTTATAGCATGCCCTCCAATTGATGCTACCACTCCCAGCATACCCTGACAGCCACAGATTAGGAGGGCAGAGAGGTCAGAAAACATGCATAAGCAGATACAAGCTTGTAAGATATGTAGGAGACCAGGAGTCCCATGATGTATGAAGTTTGAAGAACTCTTTATGGCCATGAATGAACAGATGTAGGTTTTAAAGCATGCCCTCCAATCGATGCTACCACACCAGCATTCCCTGACAGCTGCAGCCGAAAGGAAAGAGGCCTTAGGGAACGATTAGCTGCAGATATAGGTTTGTAAGCTAAGAAACACACCGGGAGACTTGACTGCAGCCCCATGATGCATCAAGTTTGAAGAACTCTTGCTGGTTGTGAATGAACAGATGTTATGGACTGCCCTCCAATCGATGCTACCATTCCTTGCATGTCCTGAGAGCTGCAGTCTAGAGGATCGAGACCTCAGAGAACATGCTGCTGCAGGTACAAGCTTGTAAGCTAAGAAGGAGACCAGGAGACCAACCTGCAGCCTCATGAAATATCAAGTTTGAATGAACCAGGGGCGTAGCTAATGGCTCATGGGCCCTGGTGCAAGAGTTCAGCTTGGACCCCCTTCCCTCAGTGCTTTGTGTGTCTTCTTATGCAGCACAAGGGTCTTTGGGCCCCTTCAGGCTCCTGGGCCCGGTAGCGACTGCTACCTCTGCACCCCCTATAGCTACGCCCATGGAATGAACAGATGATAACTCTATACCAGCGATGCCTCAAGCTGACACAACGGCTACAGCATGCTGGGAGTTGTAGTTTGACAAAAGCTGGAGAGCCAAAGCCTTCAGACCACTGAGCAGCCAGTCTGATACGGTACGGGTTATTTAGCCAGCGGGTGCACTTACCATGGCACCTACCCTCATCCTCCATGTTCTCACCTGGTAGTAGTAGTTTCCTGTGCGGCCATTTTCCTTTCTAACGTTCCTTAATAAACCGTCACCTCCTTTTTGCCGCACATAAAATACCCTGACAGTCAGTGCTTCCCCCGATTGCTGCGAATCATATAAAGTTATGAGACAGAATGCAGGCTCCCCCCCAGAGAGGCACAAAACCACCGTCCAGCACGTCCTTAATGTGCCGCACGGCCCAGCAACCAAGACTTAGCACCGCCTTCCATCAAAGCAACATCTTCCTTCTATATTAAAATCCGAAACAGCTCCTCTGAGGGTCGCACGACCCCTCTCCCGCTGCACCTAGCCATCCCCCACAATGAATCACACTCACTAAATTATGGCCCCGGCGTCTCGCGCTATTGAGGCCCCTTCTCTGCCGATGACGTTGCCAAAATTTGAAGAAGAGAATTCAATTACAGAAGCCAATAAATTCTAGCGTCTTGGGCGAGATCCGACATGCGGCTTTATGGCCCCATAAAATATCACAGGTGCAAGTGGGGGATTCTATAAAAAGTTGTGTGTACTTAAAGGGGTTTCTCCGGGAATTAAGAAAATGAAAATGCCTAAATATTACTTTATTATAAATATATTCCCAAATACCTTTCATTAGTAATAATGGCTCGTTTTTTCTAGGGAGCAATCATTAGGAGAAATAAAATGGCTGCCGTCCTATCAGTACACACAAAACCTGTCCTAATCACACAGGACAAGTGACTGCACAACACTGAGCTAAAGAGCTGCCTCATCCTCCTCTCAGACAGACTGTGGTAATGGAGACTGCAAATGCTGCTGCTCATTACTCATATCTCCACCATCCTCTCTGAACTTTATGTCTCCTCTTGAACTGCATTTCTACAGAGATTCAGCTGAAGCTCATATTAAACTGTATTCAGGATCATAACCCCTGACAGGTAGATTAGAGAGGAGGATGAGGCAGCTCTTTAGCTCAGTGTTGTGAAGTAACTTGTCCTCCTGTGTGATTAGGACAGGTTTTGTGTGTACTAATAGGATGGTGGCCATTTTGTTTCTTCCAATAATTGCTCCCTAGAAAAAATGAGCCATTATAACTAATTAGAGGTATTTGGGAATATATTTATAACAAAGTAATATTTAGGTATTTTCATTTTCTTAATTAACCCCCTCTGCACCACTGAGGTGATCCAATGGCTACCTGGTTCCACCTACTTTTGGGAAAGCTGGGTGACCATCAATAGGGTCAGCATCATATGTAGAAGAGGGTTTTCTTACCGTTAAAACACGTTGACAAATGTAAATAAAGCTTCTTTCCAACCTCATCCCTGATGCCAGTTTGAATTATACCCAGCAGCACCAGACAAGTGGTTCCACTATTGCTTTCTACCTTCGGGTACAGCTGGTATAACCTGGGTATCTCCTGTATATAATTATATATGTACAGCTGGTATAAGTTATACATCTTCTTGTATACAGTGATATGGACCATGCTGGTATAACCTGGGTATCTCCTGTATATAATTATATATGTACAGCTGGTATAAGTTATACATCTTCTGTATATAGTGATATGGAGCATGCTGGTATAACCTGGGCATCTCCTGTATATAATTATATACTTACAGCTGGTATAAGTTATACATCTTCTGTATATAGTGATATGGACCATGCTGGTATAACCTGGGCATCTCCTGTATATAATTATATATGTACAGCTGGTATAAGTTATACATCTTCTTGTATATAGTGATATGGACCATGCTGGTATAACCTGGGCATCTCCTGTATATAATTATATATGTACAGCTGGTATAAGTTATACATCTTCTTGTATATAGTGATATGGACCATGCTGGTATAACCTGGGTATCTCCTGTATATAATTATATATGTACAGCTGGTATAAGTTATATATCTTCTTGTATATAGTGATATGGACATGCTGGTATAACCTGGGTATCTCCTGTATATAATTATATATGTACAGCTGGTATAAGTTATACATCTTCTTGTATATAGTGATATGGAGCATGCTGGTATAACCTGGGTATCTCCTGTATATAATTATATATGTACAGCTGGTATAAGTTATACATCTTCTTGTATATAGTGATATGGAGCATGCTGGTATAACCTGGGCATCTCCTGTATATAATTATATATGTACAGCTGGTATAAGTTATACATCTTCTTGTATATAGTGATATGGAGCATGCTGGTATAACCTGGGCATCTCCTGTATATAATTATATATGTACAGCTGGTATAAGTTATACATCTTCTTGTATATAGTGATATGGAGCATGCTGGTATAACCTGGGTATCTCCTGTATATAATTATATATGTACAGCTGGTATAAGTTATACATCTTCTTGTATATAGTGATATGGACCATGCTGGTATAACCTGGGTATCTCCTGTATATAATTATATATGTACAGCTGGTATAAGTTATACATCTTCTTGTATATAGTGATATGGAGCATGCTGGTATAACCTGGGTATCCCCTGTATAGTATTATATGTACAGCTGGTATAGGTTATGGAGCATGCTAGTATGACCAGAGCTCTGTTTTCTCATGATGCTCCTCTACTTTGCAGAATCTTTAGAGACTGGTTTCTGTCATCAGACAATCTTCCCCGTTGCACAGATCATTTTTATTGTTTAGCGCTGTGTCTCTTTCATGGTGCTTGCTATAGAGAAATATGTACATTTACAGAAATTAGTCCTTCAAGCCGCCCTGAATAGAATGTCTTAATGTTTGTACAAGTGCTCTTTTTTCCAATTCGCCCTATAATTCCATTATCCGGACGAATAGAGTGGAAAATTGATTTTTATTTAAGGGGAGGGGTAATTAATAGATGTTACCAAGAAAACCAGCGATTTGGAAAAATATCTATGAAAAAGAAGAAAAGATAAAGCTGCTTCTAGAAATTAGAACACAACTGATGAGAAATTCTCTGATTGAACTGCTTTAGAATTGTTGCCTTCCGCGAAGTGTATCACTTTGGGAGGATGCGTCATAGGGATATGTATCATAGGTGTGTATCTGCGGTTGTCAGCCAGGCATATTGCGGTGATGCAGGAGATGAAAGGTTAAAAAGATTAGAAGAAAATGTGAACAAAAGGATTAAAGCAAATCGGAAAATGGTGCACAAAGATGTGGGATACAAAGCAACGTTGACAGACTGTGAACAAGGAAACAAATCTTTATTGCTTTAATGAAATTAAGAAAGAAATTAAGAAACTTTTCTAATAGTCTTGATTAAAATGTATGACTTTCTGCATAAGGCTCCTGTACAGGCCTATGTGTCTCCATGGTTACAGACTACTGTGCAAGCAAGCCCTGTACAGTCTAATCCCACTATTTGTTACTCTGTCTCCTCTTCTTGCTAACCTAAAACAATTCTGCCAATACAGACAACATAGGAGCAGTATTATAGTAGTTATATTCTTGTACATAGGAGGCAGTATTATAGTAGTTATATTCTTGTACATAGGAGCAGTATTATAGTAGTTATATTCTTGTACATAGGAGGCAGTATTATAGTAGTTATATTCTCGTACATAGGAGCAGTATTATAGTAGTTATATTCTTGTACATAGGAGCAGTATTATAGTAGTTATATTCTTGTACATGGGAGCAGTATTATAGTAGTTATATTCTTATACATAGGAGCAGTATTATAGTAGTTATATTCTTGTACATAGGAGGCAGTATTATAGTAGTTATATTCTCGTACATAGGAGCAGTATTATAGTAGTTATATTCTTGTATATAGGAGCAATATTATAGCAATTATATTGTTGTACATAGGAGCAGTATTATAGTAGTTATATTTTTGTACATAGGAGGCAGTATTATAGTAGTTATATTCTTGTACATAAGAGCAGTATTATAGTAGTTATATTCTTGTACATAGGAGCAGTATTATAGTAGTTATATTTTTGTACATAGGGGCAGTATTATAGTAGTTATATTCTTGTATATAGGAGGCAGTATTATAGTAATTCTATTCTTATACATAGGAGCAGTATTATAGTAGTTATATTCTTGTACATAGGAGCAATATTATAGCAATTATATTCTTGTATATGGGAGCAGTATTATAGTAGTTCTATTTTTGTACATAGGAGGCAGTATTATAGTAATTCTATTCTTATACATAGGAGGCAGTATTATAGTAGTTATATTCTTGTACATAGGAGCAGTATTATAGTAGTTCTAGTCTTGTACATAGGAGGCAGTATCATAGTAGTTATATTCTTGTACATAGGAGCAGTATTATAGTAGTTATATTCTCGTACATAGGAGCAGTATTATAGTAGTTATATTCTTGTAAATAGGAGCAGTATTATAGTAGTTCTAGTCTTGTACATAGGAGCAGTATTATAGTAGTTATATTCTTGTACATAGGAGCAGTATTATAGTAGTTCTAGTCTTGTACAAAGGAGCAGTATTATAGTAATTATATTCTTGTACATAGGGGCAGTATTATAGTAATTATATTCTTGTACATAGGGGCAGTATTATAGTAATTATATTCTTGTACATAGGAGGCAGTATTATAGTAGTTATATTATTGTACATAGGAGGCAGTATCATAGTAGTTATATTCTTGTACATAGGAGCAGTATTAAAGTAGTTATATTCTCGTACATAGGAGAAGTATTATAGTAGTTATATTCTTGTACATAGGAGCAGTATTATAGTAGTTATATTCTTGAACATAGGAGCAGTATTATAGTAGTTATATTTTTGTACATAGGGGCAGTATTATAGTAGTTATATTCCTGTACACAGGAGCAATAATATAGTAGTTATATTCTTGTACATAGGAGGCAGTATTATAGTAGTTATATTCTTGTATATAGGAGCAGTATTATAGTAGTTATATTCTTGTACATAGGAGGCAGTATTATAGTAGTTATATTCTTGTACATAGGAGGCAGTATTATAGTAGTTATATTCTTGTACATAGGAGCAGTATTATAGTAGTTATATTCTTGTACATAGGAGCAGTATTATAGTAGTTCTAGTCTTGTACATAGGAGGCAGTATTATAGTAGTTATATTTTTGCACATAGGAGTAGTATTATAGTAGTTATATTCTCGTACATAGGAGCAGTATTATAGTAGTTATATTCTTGTACATAGGAGGCAGTATTATAGTAGTTATATTCTTGTACATAGGAGGCAGTATTTTAGTAGTTATATTCTTGTATATAGGACAGAGTATTATAGTAGTTATATTCTTGTACATAGGAGCAGTTTTATAGTAGTTATATTCTTATACATAGATGCGGTATTATAGTAGTTATATTCTTGTACATAGGAGTAGTTTTATAGTAGTTATAATCTTGTACATAGTAGCAGTATTATAGTAGTTATATTCTTGTACATAGGTGGCAGTATTATAGTAGTTATATTCTTGTACATAGGAGCAGTATTATAGTAGTTATATTCTTGTACATAGGAGCATTATTATAGTAGCTATATTCTTGTACCTAGAGGAAGTATTATAGTAGTTATAGTCTTGTCCTTAGGAGGCATTAAGGCAGTATTATAGTAGTTATATTCTTGTACACAGGAGCAACATTATAGTTATATTCTTGTACATAGGATGCAGTTTTATAGTAGTTATATTCTTGTACATAGGAGCAGTATTATAGTAGTTATAATCTTGTACATAGTAGCAGTATTATAGTAGTTATATTCTTGTACATAGGAGCAGTATTATAGTAGTTATAATCTTGTACATAGTAGCAGTATTATAGTAGTTATATTCTTGTACATAGGAGCAGTATTACAGTAGTTCTATTCTTGTACATAGGAGCAGTATTATAGTAGTTATATTCTTGTACATAGGAGCAGTATTATAGTAGTTATATTCTTGTACATAGGAGCAGTATTATAGCAGTTATATTCTTGTACATAGGAGCAGTATTATAGTAGTTATATTCTTGTACATAGGAGGCAGTATTATAGTAGTTATTTTCTTGTACCTAGGAGCAGTATTATAGTAGTTATATTCTTGTACAGAGGGGCAGTATTATAGTAGTTATATTCTTGTATATAGAAGGCAGTATTATAGTAGTTATATTCCTGTACATAGGAGCAGTATTATAGTAGTTATATTCTTGTACATAGGAGGCAGTATTGTAGTAGTTATATGCTTCTACATAGGAGCAGTATTATAGTAGTTATATGCTTCTACATAGGAGCAGTATTATAGTAGTTATATTCTTGTACATAGGAGCAGTATTATAGTAGTTATATTCTTGTACATAGCTACAAGCTATGTTGACCGAGTTTGCCCTCATGTAACATCTGCTCCCAAAACCTCCTTACACTTAGGTCACAATGGCCTAGGTGGCAGGTCTTCAAAATGCCCAACCTGCTTCTCTCAGTCCAAGGATGAGCCCCCTCTTAAAGTCTGTCAGCTGCACGTAATGATTTCCAATGCGTCCTAGAGGCATATCTTGCATTTAATGATACAAGAGGTACACGGCTCAAAAGTAGCCTCTGATAGCCTTTTTATAGAGCAGTGGGTGTAGCACTTTTACGTCCTCTTGCGGAACGATCCAGTGTTTAATCAAACCGCAACTGTTATCATTTACATATCTGCCGGAGTCATAACTGCATGCCAAATATTGCGGCATCTGACATTTATGTCTGGGGGCGGTATTTTTTTTCTATGAGTGTCTTATTCAGCTGATATTGTCTATGCGACATAATACGATAACCCCTTGTTGTGGAGCAAAACTGTATTTAAAATATTTGTGGTTTCCTTTTTGGAATTTTTTTAGCAGCTCAGTTATCGTGCATCCCTCTACGTGGGGCACAGTAGAACAGCTTTATATTTAGGAAAACCTGTATTACTGATGTAAAGATAAACTGTTTCTGGAATCGCCTTTCACGAGCTGAGAGAGCGGAACAGAAGGAACCAGAGATGGCACTGGATGTGAAGCCGCTAATCAGACACAGAGGATTTTACCAGCTCCACCTGCCATATCTCCCTAGACCTCCATGAATGATATGCCCATTTCCTGCCATGTCAACCTGAGCAGGTGGACTCCCAAAGTCCCTCTCATCTCCCTGATCTCTTGCCGAGCCCTGTAAACAAGCAAGCACTTGGCACGCAAGCAGAAGGCGTCTTTTGGCTTGGACGCAGCCCTTATTGTAAGAGCCGCAATGAGGCAGAGCTGGAAATGTCTTCTGTGGGATAGACGTGTACATGGACGGCGCAATAAATGCTGCCTATGCAAAGCACCGACGTAAAAAAAATAAAACACAAAAACCTAACCTGTTATTGTGTTACATAATGTATCCTCCAGATTGACTGTAATTTGGGATCTCGAGAGAAAGCCATAACGCGACAATTTCCCAGCGCTGAGTCGTCTGCATCTGGCGCGGACTCCTTTCCCCTGGACGTTCATCATGTTCTTTGTTAGTTGTGTTTGTCCGATCTGTTGTGCTATTTTTCTCCATAATCCACATAATGAAGTCGTTCTGGCTTTTTATAGTATTTTGCTATCGAATCAATAAAGACTTTGGCCAAGAGCGGCGCAGAATGCACATTGATTGATTCCGCTGATGACGTCCAGGTTCTGGAGCCTCCTTATTAATGGTAAATCAATGGCCATATTTGACTGCAACGTTTTATGAACCTTTTCTACAGTTATTTTTGGACTTCCTGACACGGCCGCTGCGTCTCCTTCCAAAATGAAAATGTCCGAGCACAAGCGAAATCTTAATAGCTTAAAGATCTCCGTAAACCTTTGATTTTACTATCAACCGGGGGTGTGATCTCTGTCTGATGGACAGTTTGATCTTAAAATCGAGGATTCCTGCAATGAAATGTTGCCTCGTATAGATAGTCTTGATTTAAAGGCAACCCATCGAATAAGTTGAATCCGTTTAGGTCGGAGAATACGATTTCCCATCAATGCTAAATCAGTAGGTTCAAATGACCTTCTTAATAGTAGCCTGAAGTATCAGTCTGGTGGCCAGAAGAAGCATGGCTCATTCCTTTGATGGTATATTACTAGGGTATGCCATCACTTTCCGGGTAGACTTCCAGGACCCCCAACCTTTCTGACATTGAAGGGGCCACAGCTGTGCTGCAGTTCCGGTGGTGGTGAGTGCTACTGGCAGGGGTTAACTTTGAAATGACCACATCGATAAACCACCACTAAAGCCCCTTCAATCTCAGAAATGGTGAGGGTCCCAGCAATTAGACCACCACCATGATCTAAAAGTTATGGCATAAGGCCTATTGCACATGACAGTCCGCAAAAAAAAAGAACCGCAAAAAATATGGATGACATCCGTGTGCATTCCGTTTTTTGCGGAACGGAACAGCTGTTATGCCGTTATGCGGACAATAATAGGACATGTTCTATCTTTGAACAGAACGGAAATACGGAAATGGAAGGCATATGGAGTACCTTCAGTTTTTTTTGCAGACCCACTAAAATAAATGGTTTTGCTGAACGCAAAAAAAACGGCCTTAAACTGATAAAATAAACGTTCGTGTGCATGAGGCCTAACCCATATAAAAATGTCTTTTTATGTTACCAAGGAGTCTCTGAAGTGTGTGATAAATATGCAACAGACGCCTCCCCCTAGGGCCCTCTATATAACGTGTCCCAGGTATAGAAAATGCTGAGTGGTATAGTGCGGCCTAAAATGTCTTTTTATGTGTGTGACGGTGCTTCTATCTGGACACGGCTGGACCCCAGGCTTTTGGTCCGAAGCAATAAATAAGGGGAATAACTGAGGGATAAAAGAATAACTTGAGTCCAGACCTTGAAATGAAGTTCAATGGCAGCTTTACTTTGCATAAACGTTCTCCAAAATGGTTTACAGGCTTTGTCTTGGTTCCAGCAGGCTTTAGCATGAAACTGGCAGGCGAACTCCACTCTGCTAGATTTGTTTATCTCTGACTCTGCTGTACTGACAGGCTGGCTGTATAATTCAGCTTCTTCTGTATGCTGCACTTCACTTTGTAGTTGGACTTATGGTTATGCCAGGTTATGGCTCCTGAGGCTTTAAGCTTTGGCCTCCATGGCCCGCAGAACTTAGGGTGCTCTGGCTGGCATGGGCACGTCCCCTGCACACCCTTCCGCTAACTGGAACTTCTGCCCCACCCTTTTTGCAGGAAGTAGGACTCGCCCACTTCTCTCCAGAGGGGGTTAAAATGGAATGGTAAGTTCCATTCTATCTACATACAGCTCTGCCGTGTTAGCTGCCACCTGCTGATGAACCAGGCACATTACATGGACCTGGAATAAATATACAAGATGACATGAGGTTAGACCAATAAAGACAGTAGCAGGGTGCAGAAGTGGTAACACCACTCTGGGGTGTTACAAATACCTGTGAGCAGCATGGACCGGATCCCTTCCGGCTGGCATCTTGGAGTCGGAAATGGAACCTTACTTGGGCATCTTCAAAGGATTCACAAGTCAAGGTTTGGACTGGTCCTTTAGAGCAGTGCTCCTCAACTCCAGTCCTCAGGGCCCACCTGCCGGTCATGTTTTCAGGATTTCCTAAGTATTGGGCAGGTGATATAATTAGTGTCAATGGCTCATGACTTACTACAGGTATTCATTCTGTGGGATTCTCTCAAAACATGACCGGCAGTTGGGTCCTGAGGACTGGAGATGAGGAACACTGCTTTAGAGGAACCAGATGATCCTGCAATGGCCCATGTTCTTACACAAAATCATACCTTGATTCATTGGGCACATACGATCCTGTAGAAGACAACCTCGACTAAACCAGCCAGGGGACTGGCCAGTGGTCTTTCACAGCTGGAGGGGGGTCTATAACTTTTTCAGGTCACGTCATTAATTTCTCCATGTTCATCTTACTTGAGCTTCTCCATAACAGCTCTGGTTTCCATTCTTCGTCTTCGTGTCCTCCAGCTGGTCCTCAATGACTGATAGACCGTCTCTCCTTCCCATTAATTATTGAAATAGCCAGAAGTTTGTGCTCCTCTCCTTACCCCTTAGCTGCTTGTCCAGTCTCAATGAAGTAATGGTGGACATGGATGCCTGAGGCATTGGAACTGGTTACAATGGCACCAAGAACCACTCCTTTAGCAACTCTATTGCCTTCTCCCCCGACCTGATGCCCTCGGATGCCATGTGGCACACTCCCTGTACCCAGCATCGGGTCTATTGTAAACAAGGCCAATTTTGAGCTGAATCGCACAAAGCGATTGCAGTTCTTGGCAGCCATCCATCGGGAACTGTCCCCGGCTTCCTTTAATATTGCTTTGCTCATTTTTCTCCTGTAAAATGCTTTTTATGGTTGTTTGGGAGATTCTTTATACCACAACATCTGCAGAATCTGCAGCATCTGCAAAATACATGGGCGGAAGAGGAGGCTAAAAATACGGAAAGCTGGCGAATTGTACATTTTATGTGAATGATTTCTGTGATCGGTGTCCAGAATTGCTTCGAACATTCGAGCCATTGATAGATGCTGACACCGACTCACTTGCCGGTTCTTATAAGCAGCGAGAAGCTCTGTGGATGTGCTACAATCTCCAGAATCTAGGATCTAATTTCCTATTCGATTTTTCCGTACGTGATTATGTTATGAGCTGCGGTTAACACCATTTAGAAATATGCCAAATGGACCACAGGAGCCTGTAGCCTGGTGATGACTTCTATAGGAGATTGTTATGGATATGCGTAGGGACTTGTGCACAGGCGACTGTGCAGGGAGGGGAAGTAGATAAGCTGTGACATCACCTATTGTGAATGGTTGTTCCTGCATGAACTGTCATTCTGCCTGTAATGATAATGAGATGACTGCTGAGAAGTGATCTTTACAGAACAGGCAGTGCCGGTCTATTATGACGCTCAGTAGACAGAGGTAAAAAAAAATGCTGGATTAAAAAAAAAAAGAAAATGACATAGAACATTGAACATAAAAACATCAAAATTCTTTAAAAAATATGACTTTCACTTTGTGTGTTTTTTTTTACCGACATGCAAGTATAGTACTCACCTCTGGACAAAAACCAGTAGAGCTGACCCTCGCTGTCCACCCCAGACCCCCTTCTTCCTTATTTGTATAGACCGGCACTAGAAGGAAAAGAGCATATCATAGGTGTCATTTCGGCACTATGAAGAGGACCCACTGCTTATTATGAGTAGTGATGAGTGGCAGGGGCAATATTCGAATTCGCGAGATTTCACGAATATTCGTTAGAATATTCGTCATATATTTGTGAATATTCGAGATTATTCTATTGATGGAGAAAAATCGGCAATGTAATACTCGCGTAATGCAAATATTCTGAAACACGAATATATAGCACTATAGAATATAGTGCTATATAGTCGTTTTTTAGAATATTCGCCATTTTTTCCAATTTAATGTAAACAGTCATTGGCCCAAAAGCAACTTTAGCAGGGAGGAATCATGACTTTAGATGGAAAAAAGAACGAATATTCTAAAAAACGAAAATATAGCACTATATTCTATAGTGCTATATATTCGGGTGTTAGAATATTCGCATTACGCGAGTATTACATTGCCAATTTTTCGCATAAGAGAAAAAAAATAAATAATGAAGAATATTCTAATTCACTACAGACTACAATATTGCAGCCTTCCCACAAGCAAGAAGAATATATATCACTATATTCGAAATATTCGCGATTTTTCGAAGGGCCAATATTCACGATAAAAATTCGAAATTTGAATATTCGCACTCAACACTAATTATGAGGGGGACACTATGTACACTATAAACAGTTGAGGAACCACAATAGTCTCTCTTCCACCTCATATAGATTGTGGGAACCAAATATGCAGAGGTGCACCTACCCTTTCTGCTGCCCGAGGCGAAAATTGAAATGACGCCCAACCCCTCCAGGAGATACAGTTGAGATACAGTTGAATATAAAGAGAGATTTCCACAGCCCTGCCACTGCCCCCACTGGTCTCTAGGTCTTGCCGCCTGAGGCAATCGCCTCACCGGGCCTCATTGGTGGTGCACCCCTGCGAATATGCACCCCATGTTAAGCATTAATGGGGTTTTAAAAAAATTGCCGGGCTTGTAGAACACTCTCCTTGCTATATGATGGGCTAAAACAATAGATGGCTACTAGATCCTGGACCTGACTCAATATATACTGTAGGTAGGTACTAGGACAGCATGCTGGAAGCTGTGCAGAGATCTGGGAACATATCATGGAGGACAGCTTGGTGGTCTTTAACCAACTGAATGACACGTAGGAAATTCTCCTTGGCATGCAACTGGCCAAAGACCAGCACAATGCTGGTCTCTCCAGGACTCCCACCAGAGAATTTCAAGAAGGTCCAGGAGCATATCATAGGATCCAGCTTGATTTTTCCTGTGCCAGGAACACCAAAAGCCGAAGGTGAGAACATGCAAGCTCCATGCAGATGTTGCCTTTGGTCAGATTCATACCCAGGATCCCAGCGTTGCAAAGTCACAAATGCTAACCTTGACCAGCATGCTATCCATAGAGCTCTGATGTGCAACCATCACTCACTTCAGCTCGCTTCTCTGCTTATATTTGACATTACATTAATGTATTATCTTTTTCATTCATTAATTCTCAGTTCCTACCCTATGTACCATGTAATGTATCAGCAGATGAGACTTCAACTGCCCAGTGCAGAACACGAGAAATGTGACGTAAACCTGGATGACATGCCTGGAGGTTAGTAGACCATGAACATAATCTATTTCCAAGACCAGGAAAGAACTTATTCTTCCGACTGCGCTTGGCAGCGACTTTAATTGAAAGTGGAAATAATTAAAGGGAGAAGAACGATCTTGATGAGATGACTTGGGGGCACCTCGTTATGAAACAATGTGCCAAAAAGAGCTGAAATACTTAGGACAATAATAAGACACATTTACATATTTCATATAGTTTTGTTACAGAAATTTGATACATTTTATATATTTGGATATGTTACTGGCTATGCAGTTTTCGCATTGACCTCTAGGTGTCAGCACTGATTTCTCAATGAGAGACATCTCACTTTTTAGCCTGCTGTAAAGAATGGCTGAATGATGCCATCATGTTATCCTTAAGAGAGGGAGGGATGCAATGACGGTAGGCTACCACAGGGGACTAGACGAGCAGTTTAGGATGGCCTTAGACATAGATTAGTTGTATTTGGCTGTATCTGCACCAGCATCAGGTGTGGAGAGTTGTGCTGCTGGGCAGGCAAGACAGTAGCCAAAGCAATTACACTGAACAAAAATATAAACACAACACTTTCGGTTTTGCTCCCATTTTGCATGAGTTGAACTCAAAGATCTGAAACATTTTCTATATACACAAAAGACCCAGGGCCGGCGCCACCTGTAAGGCGACCTAGGCAATTGCCTAGGGCGCAATTTAGCAGGGGGCGCCGGAACCCTGCGATTGAAAAAAAAAAAAAAACTTATGTGGTAACGGGGCGGCCGGCGCGCCGCCCCGCTATCATGTTGCACTGCCTAAGGGGGGGCGGACCGTACCGGGTGACACCAGTCCCTGGGGTGACACCCGGTGCGGTCTCCCCGCCCCCAGGCACCAGAGCAGAGTCGCGGCAGCGGAGCGTGCAGGAGGAGGGCGGGCCGGAGGCGTGTCCCGTCCTCCCCTGTTCATCTGATAGGCTGCCGGCCTAGTGCTGGCAGGCAGCCTATCAGAGGCCGGTTCAGGAGGCGCGATGACGTCATCGCGCCGCCTGAGCCGTACAGCGGGACACAGGCCAGAAGAGGCCTGCATCGCATCGCTGCCAAGGAGGTAAGTATGTGTTTTTTGTTTTTTTGTGTTTTTTTTTACTCAAATCATATGTGGGGGCTACTGGCACATAAGGGGGTCACTGGCGCCTATAGGCTGGGCTACTGGAGCATAAGGGACTACTGGCACATAAGGGGGCTTGCTGGCACATAAGGGGGCTTGCTGGCACATAAGGGGGCTACTGGTACATGGGGGCTACTGGTATATAAGGGGCTTGCTGGCACATAAGGGGCTACTGGCACATAAGGGGCTACTGGCACATAGGGGGTCACTGGCACATAAGGGGGCTACTGGAGCATAAGGGGACTACTGGCACATAAGGGGGCTTGCTGCACATAAGGGGGCTACTGGCGCATAAGGGGGACTACTGGCACATAAGGGGGCTACTGGTACATGGGGGGCTACTGGTATATAAGGGGCTTGCTGGCACATAAGGGGCTTGCTGGCACATAAGGGGGCTACTGGCACATAAGGGGGCTACTGGCACATAAAGGGGGCTTGCTGGCACATAAAGGGCTACTGGCACATAAGGGGGACTACTGGCACATAAGGGGCACTACTGGCACATAAGGGGGCTACTGGCACATAAAGGGGCTACTGGCACATAAGGGGGACTACTGGCACATAAGGGGCACTACTGGCACATAAGGGGGAGCTACTGGCACATAAGGGGGCTTGCTGGCACATAAGGGGGCTACTGGCGCATAAGGGGGCTTGCTGGCACATAAGGGGGCTACTGGCACATAAGGGGCACTACTGGCACATAAGGCGGGCTATTATTATTGTTATAAGGCCGCCTCTGTATATTGTTATTATAATGGCCCCCTCTGTACTATTCTTATCTTAATAGCCCCCACTGTATTAGTATTATTATTATTTATACAGAGGGGGCCGTTATTATAATAATAGCACAGAGAGGGCCTTTATATTAATAATAATACCGAGCTGTGTTGCCATGTTGGAGGGGGAGAATTGGGATATACCCTATATACTGTGTATTATATTATGGGGGCACTAGGAGGAAGGCGGGAGAGGAGCACTATGGGGGCATTTACTAGGGGCACTATATAGGGGTATTTCATACTGGTACATTATGGGGACATTAGCTGAGCTGGGGTATTACAAGGGGGTATTTTTGCACTGTATATTAAAAGGAGAATTATTACTACAGGGGGGTATTATGGTGGGCTTTATTACTCCCCATGTTATGACCCCCAGTAGCAGCACCAGCCTCTCCCTGCTCTGCTATCCCTCTGATCCTTCTCCAAATCCTTATTCTGATATCTTTCTCTTTAGGATAAAACACATCATCAGCTCCGCCGATCCCCACAGTATACCTCTACACCGATCCCCCGGCCAAAGTGTGAAGTGGTGTCCGAGATCCCCAAGGGCCAAGCAACTGTAAGTTTTCATGTGAAATATGTTTGTTATACACATATAGCATACACTGCGCACAGCGTCATTGATTACTATGACGCCGTGCGCTTCGTGTCGCCGCTACAGTACCGTAAGGGCAGATCATCTGATGGGGGGGGGGGGGGCGTCAATTTTTATCTTGCCTAGGGCGGCAAAAATTCTTGCACCGGCCCTGAAAAGACCCATTACTGTCAAATATTGTTCACAAATATGTCTAAATCTCTGTTAGTGAGCACTTCTCGCTCTAATGAGCACTAATCCATCCCACCTCACAGGTGTGGCATATCATGGTGCTGATTAGACAGCATGATTATTGCACAGGTGTGCCTTAGACTGCCCACAATAAAAGGCCACTCTGAAATGTGCAGTTTGATCACACAGCAAAATGCCACAGATGTCTCAACGTTTGAGGGAGCATGCAATTGGCATGCTGACTGCAGGAATGTCTACCAGAGCTGTTGCCCGTGCAACGAATGTTCATGTCTCTACCTTAAGTCGTCTCCAAAGGCGTTTCAGAGAATTTGGCAGCACATCCAACCGGCCTCACAACCGCAGACCACATGTAACCACACCAGCCCAGGACCTCCATATCCAGCATGTTCACCTCCATGATCGTCTGAGACCAGCCACCCGGACAGCTGCAGCAACAATCGGTTTGCATAACCAAAGAATTTCTGCAACAGCTCTGGTAGACATTCCTGCAGTCAGTATGCCAATTGCACGCTCCCTCAAACATTGCAACATCTGTGGCATTGTGCTGTGTGATCAAACTGCACATTTCAGAGTGGCCTTTTATTGTGGGCAGTCTAAGACACACCTGAGCAATATTCATGCTGTCTAATCAGCACCTTGATATTCCACACCTGTGAGGTTGGATAGATTATCTCGGCAAAGGAGACGTGCTCACTAACACAGATTTAGACAGATTTGTGAACAATATTTGAGAGTATTGGGTCTGTTGTGTATGTAGAAAATGTTTCAGATCTTTGAGTTCAACTCATGCAAAAGCAAAACCGAAAGTGTTGTGTTTATATTTTTGTTCAGTGTAGAATAGGACATATGCACAATACCTGCCGGTTGCCTCAGGAGATATCCAACATTGTATCTCCATGTCCAATGTGGAAATGAGAGACTCTGCACAACCCCTTTAAATGATGAAATTCTGACTACCTGCTGTCACCACTAGGGGGAGATCACAACATACAGATTGTACAGTGGTGGCTGCAGAGTCGGATGGGAAAGCTCTGAATACAGATCAGATGGAGATAGAAAGCACTTTTCTCGTTAATAAGGATTGAATACAAAGTGACATTTTTTCCTGCCGCTTATCAAGAGCTGTTGGCTGGATTTTCCCGACATGCGGAGATAAATCACCTAATCTCTGACCTATTGTGCCAAATCAAGCACAAATCAAATAGGATTCGGTGTTCATTAGGTCAGCGTCCTAGGAGCTATTGATGTGTGGGGCTGGAGGATGCGGATCGGCCCGCTGCGTTATGTACATATCTGCCAGAGATTAACACTAATCTCCTCTCCGCAAAGCTGCAGAGCGTTTCACCTCCAGGGTTTAATCTAATTCTTGTAGGTATTTCTTGAGGATCCATGAATAAGATTGTCGTCTCTTCAGTATGTGAGGAGCCACGAGTCTCTGGGACAAGAAGATGTCCATATTAGTGGTCTGCAAAAGTGAAGAGGGGGTTCTGCTGCAAAATGGTGTCCTTCTCAGGTGCTATTGGTAGGTCAGGCTCCCCTAGGAGGGTGCAAAGACCCACTGGACTTGGGTGGTCTCAAACTTTTTAAGTCAGGGGTGCAATAAATAAGGATCTCCCTTGCACATGCGGCAAACCCCGACTATAGCCCACAGATTCAGTCAAGGAGGGCTCCATGCACGTTCTCTCAGCCTCTTGCTTTTCCTTGCAGGACTGAAAGGCAATATAACTCTACGGCCAGTTGCGCTTAGTGGTGCCAACCTAAACTGACTTTCCTACGAATGGTCTCCAGTGTCAGCCTGGAGTTCCTTGGGCCCATGAGGAAATTACTGTCAGAGCCCAACCCCTATATCATCGATAAAGTCTATTTGATTCAAATCCTAAGACGTCGACTGTAGTGGACAGGGATTAGCCCAAAAGGCAGCTTCAAATACAATGTTTCTCTTGATCTTTGGGACCCATTATGGCGTTATAGACTGGGCTCACCGAAAGATCCTCTGGTGTGCCAGTCCGACCGTCTCCATAGCACCTGTAGTGGTTTCCCCTATGATATATACCAATGGTCCCCAACTTGTGGCTCTCCAGCTGTTGCAAAACTACACCTCCCATCATGCCCGTACAGCCTGCAACAGCTGGAGATCACTGATATATTCAATCTTAATGCAGTTCATGCTCTGATGCTCTCCTTTGCCCTGCGCTAAATCGCGCAGGGCAAAGGCATTTTCTGGAGTTCCGGTGAAGTACCGGGCTCTCTATGGGGCTGCCAGGAAGCCCGGTGATATCACTGGCACTGATGGGCGGGCTTTAGCGCTGCCCTAGCCTGTAAAACAGCACGCCCATCAGAGCCGGTGACGTCACCGAACACACTGCCGGGCGGAAACTTCAGCCCGTCAGTGTGTTTTTATAAACAAAAGAACCCTTGTGCACGATCTGGCGCAGGGCATGGGAGCGCATCGGACCATAAGATGCTCCGATGCTAACATCAGGGGGGCTGCCTGGGTGAAATTATGGGTATGTCCGGGTTCAGCTCTGAACCCGGACAACCCGTTTAAGTCTTACATTCTGGATGGCACCATGCAAAGAGTTACCTCCCAAGGAACGAGAACCATCTCTCTAGCACCACCTTGTGGAAGTGGCTCCCTGCGAGTCAAAATCTGACGTCTTAACAAGCCTTGGGTGATGACGAGGGAAAATAACCGAGCCAAATATCCATCTGTTGACAGCAGTTTCAGGGTGCTTGCAACCTCATCAGGACAGAGTCGGATTCTGGCTGGCTGGCTGAAGAAGAGGCCTAGAGTCCTCCCAGCAGTATGGACAGCTCTCATTTATACTATGGAAGGTCTGCATGGACCTGCCCTGGCAGAAAGGACGGTAAGAAACATATAAATGACATGGTGACTGATCCATTCATTTGGTCTTCTATCTCTGCATCTTTGATTGCAACCAACCTTCTTACCCTCATCTTAGTAACTCCTTTTAATTACATAGGGGTAGGGGTCCCATATTAAAACTTGGGCCTCACTCCACTATGATAACCTTCAGTGGAAAGTTCAGAATATGGAAAGTTTAAAGATTATTTGGTTTTCCTAAAGGGGTTGTCCCATTTGGGCCTTCCGAAGTAACTGGTGGCCAGGGGAGGGTGGCATTATGGTTGCTTCTGGCGCTCCACCATTTTCATAATTCGGATAGCAGTGAATGAGGGACATGTCACCACAGTGACCGGTCATTGGCTGCATCGGCACATGGGGCCCCACATCCATGCTGAAAGTTGATAAACATAGCGGTGGACCCAAGTAGCCGAACCTATTGGTGGGGAGCAGGTAAGTATGCTTCACTCCACTGGTCCGCCAGAGACGGAGGGAGCCAAACGTTTTTTAAAACTTGGAAAACCCCTTTAAAGAGTTGGTTTAGGATTAGAAATAAATGACCCCTTTCTTTCAAAAACAGCACCTCACCTGTCCACAGGCTGTGTGCGGTATTGCAGCTCAGCCTCATTCACTTCAATGCAGTTGAACTGCAATACTAGACACAACCCATGGACAGGGGTGGCGCTGTTTGGCAGCCGTTTCTTTTCTAGTCCTGAACAGCCCCTTAAAAGATCGCCAGGCGTGCTGAAAAACCCATAGACTAATCACTAGCCGCACCATGCCACAAATATTCGCTTCCACCCCCATTTAGAGCAGAAGCTATGTCCTTCAGCAAAATGGCAAAAAGCCCAATAATGGCGCTCATGCATGACCATCATTTCTAAGATTTCAGTTCAACTTTACGATTCCACTGCCAAAGATGACTCCTGCTGTGAGCGAGGGTAAATGACAGATGGTGTCGCTTGCTCGGCTCCTCGTGCTGACAAAACACCCAGCAAAAGCCATTTCAAATCTATTCATCTGCTTTCCAATAAAGTTTAACATGCAAGGCGGAAAAATCCCGATCCTGTTATAGGTCTACAAAGGCAAAGGCCCAGACTTGCCAACGCGCCTCCCCCGTTCGTCGCTCCTCGTCCCTATTAAACAGACAGTGCGCAAAAATATAATTTGCTAGAACATAAAGCGCGTACTGGTTTCCTGACTTATTGCATTTTATATGGGAGGTGTAAAATATTAAAGCTTCGATTTTCTTCGTGGAGTCTGAACAGTAAAAAGTAATAGATTTTCCTTGTATACATATGACAACGAGCAAATACATTTTACACGCAGACACAAAATCTGTTGAAGTCGTTATTGGTTGCCTTAACTCAAGGCGTTATTGTGAAGAGAATCTGGCATGAAGAATGCAGATTTAAACAAAATAAAGTTGCAGACTTAGTTGAAATGCAAACTTTAAAAATTAAAGGGGAAGCATTGAATGATCTGGCAACTATATAGGGATCAATGAGGCATTGCATTAAGGGACTAGGGGGGTTTACCCGCTTTGAGGAGTATCTGAGCCTGGTATCTGTTCCTCATGGGTGGTAGGAACCTGAGCTAGGCTCCATCCCTCTACAAATGAAGGGGAACTGGCCTGAGGATCATGATACTTGTTCTCCATGGGTGGTAGGAACCTGAGCAAGGTTCCATGATTCCATCCCTCCTCACATGAAGAGGAACCAGCCTGAGTATCATTATACTTGTTCCCCATGGGTGGTAGGAACTAGAGCTAGGCTCCATCCCTCCACAGATGAAGAGGAACCAGGCTGAGGATCAGGATACTTGCTCCCCATGGGTAATAGGAACCTGAGCTAGGTTCTATCCCTCCACAGATTAAGAGGAACCAGGCTGAGGATCAGGATACTTGCTCCCCATGGGTAATAGGAACCTGAGCTAGGTTCCATCCCTCCACAGATGAAGAGGAACCAGGCTGAGGATCAGGATACTTGCTCCCCATGGGTAATAGGAACCCAAGTAAGGCTCCATCCCTCCACAGATGAAGAGGAACTAGGCTGAGGTTCAGGATACTTGTTCCCCATGGGTGATAGGAACCCGAGTAAGGCTCCATCCCTCCACAGATGAAGAGGAACCAGGCTGAGGGTCAGGATACTTGCTCCCCATGAGTGATAGGAACCCGAGTAAGGCTCCATCCCTCCACAGATGGAGAGGAACTAGGCTAAGGTTCAGGATACTTGCTCCCCATGGATGATAGGACCACGAGCTAGGCTCCATCCCTCCACAGATGGAGAGGAATCAGACTGAGGATCAGGATACTTGTTCCTCATAGGTGATGGGAACCTGAGCTAGGAAGAGGAAACAGCTGGAGGATCAGGATACTTGTTCCTTATGAATGGTAGGAAGCTGAGCTAGGCTCCACCCCCCCACAAAGGAAGAGGAAACAGCTGGAGAATCAGGATACTTGTTCCCTATAGGTGGTACCAACCAGAACTAAACTTCATCCCTTCAACAGATAAAGAGGAACTGGCCTGAGGATTGTGATACCTTTTTGGGTTTGGTGCTATGCACTAAAATCTCTTACCTGTTCCTCAGAGGTGGTGTGACCCTAAGCTGGTCTCCATGTCTGCACAGACAGAGGAACCAGCCTGAGAATAAAGCTACTTTTTAGGTTTAGTGCCTTGAACCACAATCTCTTACCTGTCCCTCGTGGGTGTCCCTCCTACAACAATCAGGGGCAAATCCTAGCAAAAGTAATAAAAAAAGCACTAACACCAAAGGGTCTTCACAGACTGACAGAGGCAGGAGACCCCTTACTTTCATAGACCCCATACAATCATGGACCACTACTGTACATAAGAAAGCAGATGATCTCTGGAATCGGATGGATTTCTGCTTTACATTTCACATCTTTCATTCTCTTCCACCATGAAATCTAAATGAAGATTAATTATTCTTAATGTGGCTAATATCTGCACAAAGCCCCCGATATGGAAGGCCCCCGCCAGTGTGGCGGCTGCGGGGTGGTGGTGTAATTTGATGAAACCTGTGTGGTTCTTCCGATCGCTCATTACAAACAACGAGTCTCTCTGTGCTCGCCATCTGCATGAAGCGTATCAGATGAGGAATGATGAAGATCTTCACATGAGCGAGGAAAAAAATCTAACCTCAACTAATATTATGAGGACCGACGCATGTGAGGAATCCATGCTGGAGAACACAGAAGACACCTGTGCCCCCTCTGCCACGTAAGAAGACACCAGTATTCTACATGGCACATGGCAAATTAAAGGCTTTGTTACAAATTTTATATCAAGTAGCACCTCCGGGGATAAGATGGGCACATGCACCATGCCTCATGGGAGATTACCAGTGCCAGCAAAGGGCTCCAATTTCATTTTTGCCGCAAGGGTTCCATAACAGTCCCTGTGGTCTGCCCCTGTTTTGCATTTCAAGGAACTGCGGTCACTCCCTCATCTGCCTGCATCTCATCCAGCCCTTGAGGGGTTAAATAAACCCAGTTCGTGCGCAGTAAGACGTGTGGAAAGCAGCGCGAGCAGTCACTGTCTACAAAGTAATAACGACGCCTTGTAATGCCGAGAAGACAATACGCAAAATGACGAGTCTATGGCCACCTATAGCTGATTATATACGTGTGAGGCCGAGTCACCGCGGACGAGAGCGTCCCTCCGGGATATCAGGAGCGGAGGCGGAAGGGTTCAGGGTTGCCAACCAGAGTTTTTCTGGAGAACTTATGCCAAAATCCCGAACAGATAACAGTTTTTAAGGACAAATAGGAAAAACTAGAAAGAATGATAAAGATTCTAAGTGACACATGTCTATAGCTACTGTGACCGGAAATTGAATATTACCCCCAAAATGTCCCAGTCAGGTATCACTGGCCTCTGTCTGTCCAATCATAGAAAACAGGCAGCACTGTCAAGAAGAAAAAGCGCTTATTCTTCCTTGCTGGAAGCGCAACGTTTCGGCTCTATACTGGAGCCTTTCTTAAGCTTCAGCCGAAACGTCGCGCTTCCATGGAAGAATAAACACTTTTTATTATTCTATTTGGGGGTGCTGCCTGTTTTCTATTATTATATTTTTGGGCTTGTCAGACCCCTTTGATCTTGCACCTGGTATTTGCTATTTTCATCTTTGCCTTGTGCTGCCTTGTTTTAATTTTGTATCTATCTATCTATCTATCTATCTATCTATCTGTCTGTCTGTCTGTCTGTCTGTCTGTCTATCTTTCCATCCATCGGATCTTTTATGCTAGAATACCTGATCTTTAGCCCCAGTTTTGCCTGTTTATCTATCACTCTTTTGGCAAGTGTCAGGTAAATGGGACCCCGTACATTTGGCATGAGAACCTTCCTTGCCCACATGCCTATACGCCCCAGTACACCCTGCGTCAGATTTTCACTACCTAGAGACTGAATGAATGAGTCCTGCCATTCAGGGTCTGTGGAAAGCTGAATGATTTCATCCAGGAACCACTTGCCTATCCCACACTGTGCTCCTGGTCTGCACCTTGTGTCAGCGCTGTATACCTGACCTCAATGCAATGTGATTGTGTCTTCTGCTATCCGCACATTGCTGCTGTGGTGTCTTCATATCATACACTGTGTAAATATTCACACAATATTCTCCTGCATCATTAACACTCAGGGTGATAAATGAGATAAGTGGGAAAATAATTTGTGGCCCTTCTGTGTATTTCTGAGGTGTGTGTCTGACGCCGTGTCATATCTAATAACCCCGGGAGCAGCGCTGAATGATGCTGAGCTAAAAAGTGTTTTTGTACTTTTTCGGAATTGTTACTTTTTGCAAACTTTTTGGAAACTATGTTGCACCTGCGCTGCCCACTCTGAGGGAAAGACCCCCAGGCATAGCTTATACCAATGATGGCTAACCTCCGTCACCCCACAAACTCCCAGCATGCGCCATTCATTTCTATGGAGTTCTGAGAACAGCCAAGTGAGTGTGCATCTTGGGAGTTGTAGTTTTACCACAGCTGGAGTGCCGGTGGTTAGCCATCACAGGCTTATACTAATCACTGGATTTACATCTCAGGGGCCTGGGGGTAGGTGCAGAGCGCCCCCTGATTGATGCTCCATGGTTACCAGAACTTGAATTGAATTCACCCTCATTGACCTCAAGGACCACGTACCCTTTCCGGCAAGGCACTTACTGGGTATTACCATCAGAGAAAATTACCCTAGTCTAAAGCAGGCCATACACATCAGATATTGTCACCCAAAAGCTACCTCTCCCGATCCCCCATACACGTTTAACCAGGCATGTATATGCTGTGAACAAGGTGAGAGAAGAGAGTTGCTGCCAGATACCTCTGTTCGAAACTTATTTCCCCAAGAACAAGAGGACAAGCCATGTTGAATTCCTAACATCTGCCATCAGGCGAGACTTTGGAGTTCCTCATACACATTAGATGGTCAGCTGGTTGACCACAATTGGCAGGTATGACTGATATTTATCTAATGTGCATGGCCAACAGTTGGTCTCTCTACTTAAAACCACAAGAAATATCCAAACCATCAACAGAGAGGAACAGAAGGAGTAGATCTAGCCAGGCTCAGACCCAGAAGAAAGGTTGGGGACTATACAAGAATCAGGGTGGAACTAGAATGTGTAGACTGTACATCACCATCATGCAACCCTTTGCTCCTAGGTGGTGTCCACAGGTCTACTGCTGGAGAATGGGAGAAACATTTACCTCAGCAAGGTTCTCCAGACCATCTTAAGGTGGCCATACATCTTCAGTAGATCTCGGATGGACGCTCATTTGGCTGATAGTCAATCCTCTATACTCTAGATGGGGAGAGAAGAGAAAGGCATGGCCAAGCAACTCTTGATCCTTCTTTGGTCCTTCTTTAATCCAACATCGTCTTGCAAGGGAGAGTTGGTATGCCCCTACAGTATATACATCCGATGGTCAACTGGTGAGCCAAAGTGAATGTTTAGCTAATGTGTATGTCCACTGTGGCGAAACCAACCTCGCAACCAACCCAGCCTGTTTGCCAGCCTCTTGCCCCAGGATTATGGGCCCTCTCATCAGCCCATGCTAAACGTTTGAACCCCTGGTCTAATTCATGCCATTTCGGGATATGTTAAATGTCTATGTGTACTGTAAAGGGTGGGACATTGTATATTGAATAGTGATGTCTGTCCTATTGTCCCCACGTGTGTATTGGCGATTTCCCTTTGTTCTGAGAGATAATGGAATGACTCCTCGGTTGTCTCCAGGACAGAAGACATTGTGTATTCTCCTGCCTGTGATGATTACATTAACCCGTGTAGGGTAATTGTATCACAGGCAGAGGGGAGGAATATGCTGGGTGTGGTTGTCCCTATTGTCCCATTGTGCATGATTGGCTGCTGTATCTCCTGTGTCCCAGCCTTCCTTCTGGTCCCCTAGGGGAGGGTCCACCAGGTGGGAGACCTGCATAAATACCGGGCAGGTAGCCCTCGATAAAAAATAATTCCTGTTTAACCTTCAATATGGAGCCTCGTCTCGTACTTGGGGGGGGATTGCTACTTTAGAATGTTCTCTTGCCTGTTCCAGGAAAGGAGGACTTCGTATGGTTTCAGTTCGGTGGATTCCAGTGGTTGTGGGTTGCTGTGCTCTTCGCCAGGGGAATCGCCCGAATGGTATTAACCCTCACTATACCGGGTTATACCATAACATCCACCTTTAGAATAAAGCCTCTACCGGTGGCCATCTAATTACCATACTGTAGGTTCAACTTCATTAACTAAAGGCAGCTTATATCAAGCTACATGTGGTATTAGATGGCACCCATTCATATGAATGGGCAGCTCTACCATATCTACTCAGTCCAAGCATTTCAAAGCTATAGAATAGTCCTTGAGCTGGAAATGCAACCAACTGCAATGACACAACTATGTAAGATACTAGGTAAGATACCTGCAACCTTTCTCTACTGGTCAAGATTTCTAAGACTAAGAATCTCTCACACTTTGGTTCTTCTGAAGCTGAATTGGATTGAAGCAATGTGTCAGACTCAGAAATCTTGAGTTTTGGTCATTTCTGACCCGAGGATGAGCATCAACAAACCTCCATCAATGGATATTCTAACATATCCCTATGAAAGGGTATGAAAGTCCATTAGTTATGGTACGAGGGTACGGTTTTGGGGGTGCAAAAGTAGTAGCTGTACCCAAGTCCTGGTGCCTGATGAGGCCCAATGATTCCTCTGCCCCATAAGAAGACACCATCATGATGGGTGCTGTTACAGATTTTGTATTGGGTCCCAGGAGCTTCAATTTCCAACTCTAATTTCTGGGCTTCCCCAAGATATAGAACATTCAACAAAAACCTCCAGAACTGGTTTCCATTTTCTTACATCTTTGTCGAAAAGTAAAAGAAGTCTCTTGGGGTGTAAGCTCTAAAGTAGCCGCTCTGATTACAAGACGCAGGCGCTAATAATTCATAGCCTCTCAGCCCTATAATAATGACAATGTATATCTCTACCCTTTTCCCGTGTGCAGGGCGCAGCGTGTGTCTGCTCGCTCTTCTCTCATTATTGTTGACAAAGCATGAATTTATACATTCACGAGCCACATGAGGCAAATTATTTGCGAAGGGGTCCCAGATTTCCTCAATCAGTTCTCCTATATATTCTACTGTTGTCGAGCTGTCAGGCCGAGGTAAAGGAAGGCTACACAGAAAGGGCTGATAAGTGAGAATGCATCTACTGCAAGGTACAAAGCAAAACTATCAGCGGGTGACCCAAAAAAGAAAACTTGGGCGAGTTACAAAATTGTTTTTCACGGAGGAATCAGAGGAACTTTACTGTACAGTTTATGGAACTTCACGAAATCCTAAAAATGTTCTTCTAGGGATTAACTCTTCAAATTTTTGAGAGTAAAGGTTGATCCACTGCATCCCTTGGCCTTGAGATGACTACTACTCAATGGGTGGGATCTTTTACTTAGCTCTTCCTAGTCCTGAAGGGGTTGTTTATTAGCCTTAAAGGAGTTGTCCAGTTGGGAGTTTGTTTATTTTTTTGCAAAAGGCTCAGAGTAGGTTTAAAAATTAAGTGATATTCACCTTGACTAATCTCATTCCGACCATGACTGGGTCCCCACTGGTCCCTATTTGCTGGTCCCATCTCAACACACAGGAAATCACCACTAGTCACTGGCCATGCATACATTTCCTGTGACCAGGAAGGAGAGACCAGACTCGATAAGCGATGGAACGGGAGTGATGAAGGATTGCATACTCGGCATTTAAAAAGTAAAAATTGGGACATTATGCCCCTAAAATGGGTCAGAACAACCCTAAAATGTTCACTTTGGGGGCCACCCCTTTTGTGGGCTGATTTTTAGGATTGTCTAGGCAAATATGGGGACTGTTGGCAAGTATGGAATTGGTAGGGTGAGTATTACTTCTTTTATTTTCTAGACAACTCTGGGCCATTAGTCAAACATTTTTCATGCTGGACAACCTCTTTTAGGGGTTCTGGACTTTGTTTTATGGACGAAGTTGTGGAGCTTTAGGCAGTCTTTAACTAGGGGGTGGCTGAAGATGATAGGATCAACATCAGAAGTAGAAAATGGATCAGTACAGGAACCAGATCATCAGATTATCGTGAAATCCAAAGGATCGGAACAAGGCCACAGGTGAAGGTCAGAAGCCCCTCAGCTTCATCATAGTGCCGATTATGGTGGAATCTGGTGAGGTAATGCATGGCAATGGTGACTTATAGATATCTTCTGGTTTAGGAAAAGCCATCAGTCCCCACTTATGTGAGAAAGATACAATAGACAACTTTTATGGGCACCCCAAATAGATGGCCGACGTTGTATGATGTCCTGGAGGCCAAAACATGGTCTTGTGAGAACATTTAGAGTATACAACTGCCCACATAGAAGAGAGATGGGCCAATAACAAACAGGTCCAGAAAGACCCAGTCTTTGCTTTCTATTAGCCTTGACAGATGACCCATCCCTCACGTTTCCTAACATTAACGTTCTTGATGAACCTCCCAATACCAAAGCAGATTGGACCAACTGGGAAGCTCTGAGGGCCCTGAGCATCCACATCACCTGTCTCTATGTTATACCCCTTTGTACTGATGGACCAGCTTGTTTTTCCCATGTGATGCATGCCTCTCATTACTGTTGGCCCCCCCCCCCCCCGCTCCATTGTATCGCACATCTGTTTGGCGCTCTGAACACCTCCTGTATTAAGACATCTCATCATTCTGTTATGACAACTGTCATCATCACAGATGAACCTGACAAAGGTTAAACATCGCTCCTTCACGTGTTTTCAGATAATTGGGCTCATTTGCATAAACATTGCGACTCTTCATTAAGGCGGGCGCCGTGAGGTTGTGCAGACTGCCCCCTCCACTTTTGTTTAATTATCTTTTTTTAAAGCCAAACTAATTATGTGTTTTTATTTAATCCGAGAAGTAGAATAATTACAAGACTTTACACCATAATTAAAACTCAAAAATGTCGTTTGTTTCTTGTTTGATCAGACTATACGATAACGAGTGACATAAAACACTATTTATAGGATTGAATCTTAAATATTCTAGCAATCTGGGCACATTCTAGCTTCTTCCTTTGTCTGAGGCAAAAAATAAAATGAAACCCCCATTCCATTAAAAATCAAAAGTAGAAAAGCCAAGTAGCCAACGGTTCCCCAATCACCCTCACTTCGAAATCTTAAGAAGGTTCTTTGCTAGGTTCAATTGCAGTGGTTGGGTTTGGGGTGGCCCCCGTCGAGCTATCACCAAGTGTTGATGCTCTTCAGAGGGTATAGTAAGGCGTGGTGCAGGTGCACCCCAATGGGAAATAAGTCCAGAGAGTCAGGGTCTGCAGTAAACCAGGGGGCTTCTTTACTGGAGGAACTCAAAATAATGCAGTCAATGCACTGAGCTGGATTCTCCAGTCTCCTCTATGGCAAAAGAAGGTTCAGTGCCGAGGAAAGGGCTGAGCTAGCTGTCCCTCTTTGGTGGCCCAGAGTCTGTGGCTCAGTCATCTGGCTTGCCCTTTGATTAAAGGGCTGGTAACCCAGGGTCTGTGACATAATATCCCTGTATTATCATTGTTTTCTGGTCACAGGTGCAGTCTGGCAGAGTCTCTCCTACTAAACACTGGTCCCTATCTGCAGACAACTAAGGGCTCTGACTGCTCTCCTTATATTTCATTTTTAGCAGAACTAGAACCTTCTTGTGGGAGGGGTGGATTGGTAAAACACAGCCTAAACAGAAACAATGTTACAATTTCAGCCTGTCATAGACATGTATAGAGTTTCAATGAAAGTCTATGGGAATGACTAAGCAGTTTTTCCAGACATAAACAAGTCTTCAGACATAAACAACAAAGCTAAACCAGACAGTCAAAAGGTCAGTGTGTCTGTTTTTTTTCACTCCAAAACTTTGAATAGTAACCATGAAAGATTTCTAGCTTCTCATTGCAGAAAGATAGAAAGTACAAAAGTCTCTCTTTCCATAGTAGAGTGCAGATGTAGTGCAATAACATTGTAAATGAACAGGATATATTACAATGAACATATAAAATTCAGATCAACTATATGAAACGGTGTAAACAATGGCTAAATCATAGGCCAAGTTAACCCTATAAAGTAGTGAGTTAATAGATTTGCATAGTATAAATAGGTGCAAATGTCCACAAAGGTCCATAGTCCAAAAAGTGATCCATGGCACTACATCATAGGGGCTTAGAGAGGTCTCATTATACATCTTGCTGCAGCTAGTTGAATACTAAATAACCTCATTTTGCTTTAACTTTAAAGGCTATGTACACTTTGGAGGCAATTTTTTTTTATTACTGCATTGTACTTATTTTGAGCTAAAAATAATTTCTTCAAATACAAATATGGAACCTTTTTTGTGTACAGAGGTGAGATGCTCTACCAGCTGCCTGTGGATTTTTTGTCCTTCTCGTCATCTGAGGAGCAGAGGGGCTCCTTATCTCTGCTCTCTCACATCATAAACACTCATTATAGCTCAATCCTTTTTGATAAGAATGTGGCTTAAATAAGTGTTTATGACCTCTTAGTAGTTTAGAAATATGAGTAATTAGATGACCAGCACAAAGTGAAAGTGAAAGTACCAGCCACACAGTTAGAAAAACAGTTAACCCTCTGTGACTGAACAGCTCAATATTTTTAATACAGGCCAATTGAAAATATAATTTTTAGCCACAAATAAATTAAATGCAATCATTACAAAAATTGACTCCAAAGGTGTACTTAGCCTTTAATTTTTAGTAAAATGAGTCTCCTGCCAGAGCAAAGTATAGCTAAATTCTTTCTAAAAGTGGATTTAGACACCGAGATACCTGGGCAGATTGTCACTAACGAACGTTCCTGGGAACGCTCATACCTAACAATATATCCGCGTAAAGGTGCCACCGATCACCCAATGAACGAGCAAAACGCTTGTTTATCAGGTGAAACTGTCGTTCATGCAGGCACCAAAATTATCGTTTTTGGGCAGGAGATTTTGGTGCCTAAATAGCGATCTGCTCCCCAGAAACAGTGCAGCTGTATGAGGACAAGTGATCACAACAGCGATTCCTCGCAGCTTCACCTCCACTGAGCAAGCAGCCGACCGTCAGGAAGGAACGCTTACTTCCCAACAATCTACTGCTCATCGGCCCATCTAAATTTACCTGACTTACATCCTGAATTATACTCCAGAGCTGCACTCACTATTCTGCTGGTGGAGTCACTGTGTACATGCATTACATTACTTATCCTGTGCTGATCCTGAATTACATCCTGTATTATACTCCAGAGCTGCACTCACTATTCTGCTGGTGGAGTCACTGTGTACATACATTACTTATCCTGTACTAATCCTGAATTACATCCTGAATTATACTCCAGAGCTGCACTCACTATTCTGCTGGTGGAGTCACTGTGTAAATACATTACTTATCCTGTACTAATCCTGAGTTACATCCTGTATTATACTCCAGAGCTGCACTCACTATTCTGCTGGTGGAGTCACTGTGTACATACATTATATTACATATCATGTACTGATCCTGATTTACATCCTGTATTATACTCCAGAGCTGCACTCACTATTCTGCTGGTGGAGTTCCTGTGTACATGTGGTTTTTAAAGCAGCTTCGGCTGTACCCGAAGTGTTATACTTCAAATCAATACAAAATAAGTAAAGGTGAGTATTTCATATAATTTTACACGGTGAATGTTGTTAATAGCGGTGTTAGGATTTAACACGGGAAATAGCATTCTGTTATTTACTTGCTACAAAATGTCAAGATATCGTGGAGCCTTGAAGTGCGATGTTATTACTGTGTGCCTGGAATGAGGAATGAGCTGGGCCGGGTCCACTGCCACTGAACATGGTGTCACGGCAGAGATTGACACGTCCTTAATGCATCATAGTTGGCAAATTATTCTGATATATGGAAATCAGAGGAAATGACAGCGATATAGCGGAGTGTAGATGATGACAGCAAGCCTCCGAGATACAGCTCCCAGCTACACCAGTTACCCCTGTCACCAGGATCTATCCCTTTTACGTGGTGTTTCAGCTAAACAAAAATAGCTTGCAATAGTGTCAGCGGGGCTTAAACACACAAGGGATACCCCCCCCCCCCATAAACCGCTGCTGCTGATGTCTTGGTGATGTTCCATTCCCTGCTTCTTTCTAGTTCCGGGTGCAGGAAATGCCTAGAAATTACCCCTCAGCCTGACCGGCCTCAGTGATTGGCTAAGAGAGAATTTTCCTGAGGAATTTCCTGCACGTCAAGATGGGAACCTGAAGTACAGAGAAGCAGGGTGTCCTGTACTGATCCAGGGCCAGGGTTACATCCTGTATTATACTCCAGAGCTGCACTCACTATTCTGCTGGTGCAGTCACTGTGTACATACATTACTTATCCTGTACTGATCCAGGGTTACATCCTGTATTATAATCCAGAGCTGCACTCACTATTCTGCTGGTGGAGTCACTATGTAAGTACATTACTTATCCTGTACTGACCCTGAGTTACTTCCTGTATTATACTCCAGAGCTGCACTCACTATTCTGCTGGTGCAGTGACTGTGTACATACATTACATTACTTATCCAGTACTGATCCTGAATTACATCCTGTATTATACTCCAGAGCTGCAGTCACTATTCTGCTGGTGGAGTCACCGTGTACATACATTACATTACTTATCCTGTACTGATCCTGAGTTACATCATGTATTATACTCCAGAGCTGCAGTCACTATTCTGCTGGTGGAGTCACTGTGTACATATATTACATTACTTATCCTGTACTGATCCTGAGTTACATCCTGTATTATACTCCAGAGCTGCACTCACTATTCTGCTGGTGGAGTCACTGTGTACATACATTATATTACATATCATGTACTGATCCTGATTTACATCCTGTATTATACTCCAGAGCTGCACTCACTATTCTGCTGGTGGAGTTCCTGTGTACATGTGGTTTTTAAAGCAGCTTCGGCTGTACCCGAAGTGTTATACTTCAAATCAATACAAAATAAGTAAAGGTGAGTATTTCATATAATTTTACACGGTGAATGTTGTTAATAGCGGTGTTAGGATTTAACACGGGAAATAGCATTCTGTTATTTACTTGCTACAAAATGTCAAGATATCGTGGAGCCTTGAAGTGCGATGTTATTACTGTGTGCCTGGAATGAGGAATGAGCTGGGCCGGGTCCACTGCCACTGAACATGGTGTCACGGCAGAGATTGACACGTCCCTAATGCATCATAGTTGGCAAATTATTCTGATATATGGAAATCAGAGGAAATGACAGCGATATAGCGGAGTGTAGATGATGACAGCAAGCCTCCGAGATACAGCTCCCAGCTACACCAGTTACCCCTGTCACCAGGATCTATCCCTTTTACGTGGTGTTTCAGCTAAACAAAAATAGCTTGCAATAGTGTCAGCGGGGCTTAAACACACAAGGATACCCCCCATAAACCGCTGCTGCTGATGTCTTGGTGATGTTCCATTCCCTGCTTCTTTCTAGTTCCGGTGCAGGAAATGCCTAGAAATTACCCCTCAGCCTGACCGGCCTCAGTGATTGGCTAAGAGAGAATTTTCCTGAGGAATTTCCTGCACGTCAAGATGGGAACCTGAAGTACAGAGAAGCAGGGTGTCCTGTACTGATCCAGGGCCAGGGTTACATCCTGTATTATACTCCAGAGCTGCACTCACTATTCTGCTGGTGCAGTCACTGTGTACATACATTACTTATCCTGTACTGATCCAGGGTTACATCCTGTATTATAATCCAGAGCTGCACTCACTATTCTGCTGGTGGAGTCACTATGTAAGTACATTACTTATCCTGTACTGACCCTGAGTTACTTCCTGTATTATACTCCAGAGCTGCACTCACTATTCTGCTGGTGCAGTGACTGTGTACATACATTACATTACTTATCCAGTACTGATCCTGAGTTACATCCTGTATTATACCCCAGAGCTGCACTCACTATTCTGCTGGTGGAGTCACTATGTAAGTACATTACTTATCCTGTACTGACCCCGAGTTACTTCCTGTATTATACTCCAGAGCTGCACTCACTATTCTGCTGGTGGAGTCACTGTGTAAATACATTACTTATCCTGTACTGATCCTGAATGACATCCTGTATTATACTCCAGAGCTGCAGTCACTATTCTGCTGGTGGAGTCACCGTGTACATACATTACATTACTTATCCTGTACTGATCCTGAGTTACATCATGTATTATACTCCAGAGCTGCAGTCACTATTCTGCTGGTGGAGTCACTGTGTACATATATTACATTACTTATCCTGTACTGATCCTGAGTTACATCCTGTATTATACTCCAGAGCTGCACTCACTATTCTGCTGGTGGAGTCACTGTGTACATACATTACATTACTTATCCTGTACTGATCCTGAGTTACATCATGTATTATACTCCAGAGCTGCACTTACTATTCTGCTGGTGCAGTCACTGTGTACATACATTACATTACTTATCCTGTACCGATCCTGAGTTACATCATGTATTATACTCCAGAGCTGCACTCACTATTTTGCTGGTGCAGTCACTGTGTACATACATTACTTATCCTGTACTGATACTGAGTTGCATCTTGTATTATACGCCAGAGCTGCACTCACTATTCTGCTGGTGGAGTCACTGTGTACATACATTACTGATCCTGTACTGATCCTGAGTTACATCCTATATTATACTCCAGAGCTGCACTCACTATTCTGCTGGTGGAGTCACTGTGTACGTACATTACATTACTTATCCTGTACTGACACTGAGTTACATCCTGTATATGCTCCAGAGCTGCACTCACTATTCTGTGGTTGAAGTCACTGTGTACATACATTACATTACTTATACTGTACTGACACTGAGTTACATCCTGTATTATACTCCAGAGCTGCACTCACTATTCTGCTGGTGGAGTCACTGTGTACATACATTACTTATCCTGTACCGATCCTGAGTTACATCCTGTATTATACTCCAGAGCTGCACTCATTATTCTGCTGGTGCAGTCATTGTGTACATATATTACTTATCCTGTACTGATCCTGAGTTATATCCTGTTTGTACTATACTCCAGAGCTGAATTTATAATTCTTTTGATTATTATTGGAAACATCAAGCTTTGCTGGGAGATTTCAGTCTGTACAGTCCTCAAGTATTAAACCTCCTACTGGTTATATTAATGGAATTTATTAATTTAGAGTACTTGCTCAACTCTAAGGTTTCCTAAAATGAGTTATTTCAGGAGCAAAAAACAGAACATCTTCCGGGACAAATATTGGCTTTCAGTCCCAAAAGGTGGACAGTTGATTGGCAGGAGGGAAGTATGTGCCCCTTCAGTCAAAGACCTAACTCCAGATGATAGTGTTGATATGATTATCTGCTGCCGCCCCGGAGTCGCAGTACCCGCCCCAAGAGTTCCATACGGGGAGAGTTCAGTAAAGTTGCGTCTCTTTTGGTTCCTTCTCTTCAGTTTAGTAAGAACGTGACAATGTCGGAGAGTTGTGACTCCTGACCTGATGTGACCCGCCGCGCGGCTAAAATGCGCTAGGCTGTGTATTAGTAAATTCTTTATGTAAGTCGACTTTTCCAGTGCGCTGCTCCTGACGTTCGTGGACAGAACAAAACAGACAAAAGTCACTTTTCTCATTTTGCTCTCTGGTGAGCAGACACACTTTGCCTCCTTTTCATGACATCTACGACGGCGAGAATCCTCCAGAGGTCGGCAGGGCTTCCATTAAAGCCTGGCGGGTCAACAATTCACCGCCTCGCAGAAAAGGCAAAAACTTCACCGCCAACTTATTGCTTAAAGGAGAACTAAACCTAGAAATAAAGTATGGCAGTCAGCAAATGCAGCAGGGGGGAGAGTCGGGAAGAGGGGAGAAGTAGTTGTGGCACTGATAGGAGTAGTGGTCTTTTACCATAGCTGTCCTCACTCCAGGGCTCCCTAGGGCCCTGCGATAAATGAAGGGCACACCCTTTCTTCCCTTAGAACACACACTGGCCTTTCTGAGGCTCCTGGTGTTAGTTTGGGTGCCCTTGATGTTAGGTAGATGGGTGCAAGGTAGGGCTCCTTCTTGGTGCAGGCAATGCAGATGTTGGGCTGTGCAATGGATGATGTAGGGTCGGCGGATGATGGTGGGCTCAAAGACCAGGCCCGTTGGTTACAATAAAATCTGTCTTTACTAAATAGATGATAGGAGTAGTAGTACATACGGCAGCAATAAGCATGGTTCCAAAGTATACTACAGTGTAGGTGCAATGGGCTCCTCCCCCCAGGGCCCTTTAAGAGTACTAGTACTTGTTTTGTGACGCCAGTTGCAATGAAGCAACAAGGGCACGGAGTCCCTTTTAGTGAAACTGTGGATGGTACCCAGGTGTAGGAATGCCAGAGTGGTGTAGGGTGGCCTAAGTGTCCTAAATTTCGCTGCATGTGTCACGGTGCTCCTACCTGGAGATGCCGGACCCCATGCGTTGGCCCCGAAACAATGAAAGAGGGTTTGTTGATGAAGGGAATGATGACATTAATTGAGTCCAGGCCTTGTGATGAAGTTCAATAACAGCTTTACTTGAATAAACGTTACTCCAACTATTTCAGGCTTTGTCTTGGTTCCCAGCAGGCTTTAGCATTAATTCTGGCAGGCAAACAAACTCAACTCTGCTATTTCTGTTGCTCTCTGGCCCTGCTGTGCTGACAGACTGACTGAATAGCTTGGCTTTAGCTGTCTGCTGCAACTTCTCTCTTTGTAGTCTGACTCTAGCTTTGTCCAGGGAAATCTCCTCCTGGCTTCAGAGGCTCCAAGCCGTGGCCTCCACATCCAGCAGAGCTGAAGTTGCTCTAGCTGGCTTGGGAAAGGCATGTCCAACAGGACGTGCACCTGCTGCACACCCTCCCTTGAAAGTGGGGTACTTCTCTCAGTTCAGTTGCTTTTTGGGAGTTTTCAATCTCAAAAATGGTGTTTTCCTGGATCAGGCTTTTCTTCAGATGCTCACACATGCTTGTGTTGCCTCTAGTTCTGCTCAACTAAGACAGGTGGCGGGACCAGCCTATCACTCTGGGAAACTGTACCAAGGCTGCCAATGGTAGCCATGTGTTTTCCGTACATAACCATTTTGGAAACATAGGTGCACATTTATTAGGACCGGGGGTTTAGACACGGTCTTAATAAAGCCCTAAACTGGCAGTGGTTCTGCTGAGGACTCTCCATATCTTTGGCCCATCCAGTGCCAGTTCTAAATGTAAGACAGCTTCCTAGCTGTCTAACAAGTAGACCTTTTTCTATGCCTAAAACAGCTGGCCCGCCCCCTTCCCTGCCCACTCCGCGCCAACCTATTTAGATCTGGCGTACGTGCGGCACAACAAGCTGTTGGGCCACAATCGTCATCTAAAATATGCCTAAATTAGGCGTATTTCAGAATGTTAAATGACCCCCTATAGTGCATAATGAAATATGTGCTTTAACAATAGATCTCAACAATTAACCCTTGAAGTTACCCTGTGTGCACCCCGCATCACGGATGTGGACCCATTCACTTGAATGGGTCCGCAATCTGGAAGATCAGTGTGGAACGGTGGCCTGGAACTCTCTTTGTGCCTCCCTGCCTCAAAAAAATAGAATAATTTTTTTTTGCAGTGAGGACAGATCAAGGACCCATTCAAGTTAAATGGGTCTGGATCCGTTCCGGCAGCCACACGGATGGTGCCCGTGCATTGGGGACTGCAAATTGGGTCCCCCAATATACGGAATGGCTAAACAACGGCCATGTGAATAAGCCCTTAGGCAGATGTGGGAGGTTCCTGCTGCAGCCAGTTGTCTTACTGCCAGACACAGGACAGTGAGGAGGAGCAGGGGGGACATGGCTGATCTTCTCGCACACACAGAAAAGATTCCTTTATTCTTACTTTTAACTGTAAGATGAGACAAATCTACCAAGATGAGACAAATCTACCGGTCCGGTAGCAAAGTCCATGTTCCTTGTGAGGGGTTAAGGGTGAAGACGAGTGCTGTCCACTTCTGACATATAGCTGCTCTACTGTCTGCAACAACTTCTGGCGACCACCTTGCATTTAGCTACATGTCATGAACTGATTGTCACCTAGACAGGGAGACAAGATTGGGACCTGAACTATGACGACTTATAGAATGGACTAAGAAGGAGGTTCATGGAAAAACCTCCTAAATTCCAAGTAACTCATGAAAGTATCTGAACCCTTTTAACACCAAATCCTTAAATCTCTGCTCTGTCTATGCTTAGGAGTCCAATAGGCAGTCCTCTTCAGTGATTGACAGCTTGCAGGACCGCCCATTGGACTCCTAAGCATAGAAAGAACAGATATTTAACTTTTATCGCTTGAATAAAGATCCAGATTTTGTATTCGTGAGCTGGACTTTCTACTGTTTTTAGATATTTAACAGAATATTATACAAGTTCTACAGATTTTTTTCCCCCCACAAAACTATTTTTCAATCTGCTCTGCTCTTTCTGCTCTATAACCTTCTGCCTGCAGATCAGACTGCAATGTCCAGCATCCATTTGAATGTTAAAATTCTGCTTGACATCTGCCACCAGTAGGGGGAGTGTGAAAATTTACCTGGGATTATTTCTTAGAAACTGCTATGCTTACCAGATCGGGCGGCCCCTACAGATGCCAGCAATTTTTTTTTTCTAAAATACCCCTCCGTTCTGGTGCTGTGTCCCCCACTGTCTTTGGCGCCTCATATGTTCAGTTAAAGTATCGGTACAAGAAGGAGGAGACGTCCGGGTTTCTCAATGGGCGTCTCCTTCTCCCTGACTGTAGCGCGGTCCAATCGCAGCGGAGCGCATTACAGCCAGGGAGAAGGTGAGCTGTGTTTTTCCCTGGCTGTTACGCTCTCCGCCGCCAATGGACCACGCTACAGTCAGGGAGAAGGAGACGCCCATTGAGAAACCCGGACGTCTCCTCCTTCTTGTACCGATACTTTAACTGAACATATGAGGCGCCAAAAACAGCGGGGGACACAGTACCGGAATGGAGGGCATCTGTTGGGGGTGCCCTATCTGGTAAGCACACCAGTTTCTAACAAATACTCCCATGAAAGGTCTTCTTTAAATGGTCTGCAGTACCAGCGTAAGCGCCCCCTAGTGGTGGTTGAACGTAAGTAAAAATGTATCATTTATCTCTGTGTTGGGGATTTTAAACCCTGAATCAGAAAATGGGGCCCCATCCATTATAGGACAGAATATGACAAATACACTTGGAAACAAAAAGGTGTTAATTCCCTTTAAAGGCCGATCAAGATCAACATATGGGGCAAAAACGGTATTCCTAAAGAAAGATCATGCAAAGAGCAGTCACTGCTTCTACAGAGTGCAGTCTACCAAGTCACTATAGTGTGCAATGAACCAGTACAGTTGCACTATAGCATAGTAGACCATGGTCCTGGAGGGTAAATTATGAATGAGCGAATCATTCCTAACAAATTGATTCATCTCATTAGCAAGAGTTCTTCACCTGTGTGGGATTGTTGCCACAGGTTAAGAAGCGACCCCCTGACTGTCGATTGACAGGACCTGACAATCTGGGCTGAGAGGTGGCGCAGGCGCAGAACCTCAAATTTGGCTTCAGGAGCAGCAACTGCGCATGCGCCAGCCTCGGACATGACGGAGGAGGTAGAATGAGTGTCCAGTCAGGAGGATGAAAAAGACCAGAAGCTGTGCACTGGTATCCACCAGGTCCAACACTTCTCACTAGAGAGGTGCCCTGGTATCAAGGCCAAGATAGACTGGATGGAGGTCAGGGGCCGAGATGGGGCTGGACTGGACTACGCCGTGCAAAAAGTACTTCTATTGGGCACAGCTACACATAGAGATGCATCTACCCCAAGGGCAAGTTCCTGATGTGGCGACCATGATCTGGTCATCCATTGCCTGGTGGAACATTGCACAGACCGCAGGCTATAGTAGCACCGACCAGTCTCTGGAGAAGAATAAATACAATAAAACAGATGACAGGTGGTAAAATCGACATAAAATAAAAAAATTTCTTTGACTTTAAAAGGTATGCCCATATTTAGTCACCGTTTATGTTTTCTCAACCCAGGCCAGGGAACAAGCTTCAAGCAATCAATGCCAGTCAGCTCCTCGGAATGGGTAGAATTGATTTATTTCCTATGTAAACTGCAGCCCCCCACCCACCCCAGATTGTGCAGAAATACACAAGGGCTGATGAGGGTTTGTTAACATTTCAAAGCTAGGTTCATTTTTACAAGCCTCGTGTTTGTTTAGCTGAGCATACCTCAATAGCGAGTGTGCGAGCAGAGCCATGTCTTTGGATTTCAATTGGCAATTTATGACGGGTACAGCTTTCTATGCGCCTGTTATGTAGAGACGGAGGAATATAGAGATAGATTTGGATGGAAGTCAAACGCTTGCCGAGCGCGGTAGGGTGTGATTTCATCTCCTTATTAACCATCTGCTCATAGAAAATACAAGATTTTATGATGAGAGGTTTTTTTTCTTACAATTTGACATGCTGCGATCTTGTTAGAGGCTTAAAAATTTTATATGAGGTTTACTGAAATTTAACTGCGTCCTAGCTGGCTGTGCCAGTGATGTCAAAGCGAGGGTGTAACCTGTGGAAGAAGGTCCCACATGAAGATGATCCTCCCACCCATTACCGTTGTTACCTTCAGCAGTCTTTCAACCCCACGGCTGACCCAAGCTACGTCTTAAAGGGAATGTGTCACCAGGAAATTGACTGATAAACTAGGGCTAGCTCAGCTGAATGTAATGATACCTTTCACTTAGTTGCACTTAGTACCCATAATCCATATGCATATGAGCGGGTAACCTTGGGCAGGGCCAAGCCACTCTGTGCACCCTTTTCATCCTGTTTCCTCCATCAGTCCCTTCCTCTACTTCATTGCCATGGCCAAGTTCCTGCATAATCAAATTGCCTGGCCCTCTCCGTCGAGAAGATCCATAAAGTCCACTCTCCCAAACCCAATTTCCCACTTAAAAGGGTCATGGAGATCCATACTGCTGTTTGCATGGTTCTTTCACTAGAGAACTGGTTTCTGTACCAGCAGAGGAGACATAGAGGGAACAGGTGAATCACCCATGGGTCTTTTAGATTGTAAAACGTAGGACAAGCCAATCTGTATCAAGGTAGAGTATTCGCAATGGGGTTTTGGCAAAGGATAGCCAAGACTGGTGAAGATGCAGACAACGGCAGGAGTCATCTTCCCCCCTTCTTTTATTGTTACATAGGAAAGCAGGTAAGAAGCCAAAAAGACTTGCTTCCCCAGTACTATGTCTTCCATTACTAATATGATTGCTGGTCCTACTAACATCTCATGTACGACCTAAAGCGTGTTGGTGATCCAGCTTTAGCTAGAAGTATCTAGATTTTTCCACCCATCAGATTTTATTTTTCATTTAGTAAGATGTGACAACGCAGGATCATTGTGACAAAGCAGTCAGTTGGAAGAAGTTGTATACAGGCATACAGAAGCTGAGCCCATCAGTAGGACCTGTCAATCACTGCTCCATTGTCTGAGGTTTGATGCTTCTTATGACTTGATCTACTTTTCTACAAGCTTCGCTCATTCTTCAGGCTCTGCTAGATTCCACTGTAATTCCCAATCAACCGAAAGTGATTAAAATCCCATCAACCCTGGGGACTATTTGCCTAATCTCCTGTCACTGACAACATTTTATGAACATGTCCCACATGAACGCTCTGCTTCGGGCCTCTCATCTCTTAAACTGGGCATTAGGTATATCAAAGACATGTTTTGTTAATTGCAATTACTGATTTGAGACTAGCTCTTAAAGGGAAAACTAAATGATAGAGAAGTAGATCATAACCGTTCTTCTACTGTTCCTCTCGAAGACATTGAGATCATAGCCATTATTCTGCTTTCCTGTTGAAGACATTAAAATCATATTCAGTCTTCTACTTTTCCTCTTGAAGACATTGAAATCATAGCCACTCTTCTACTTTTCTTCTTGAAGACATTGAGATCATAGCCACTCTTCTACTTTTCTTCTTGAAGACATTGAGATCATAGCCACTCTTCTACTGTTCCTCTCGAAGACATTGAGATCATAGCCATTATTCTGCTTTCCTGTTGAAGACATTAAAATCATATTCAATCTTCCACTTTTCTTCTTGAAGACATTGAAATCATAGCCACTCTTCTACTTTTCTTCTTGAAGACATTGAGATCATAGCCACTCTTCTACTTTTCTTCTTGAAGACATTGAGATCATAGCCACTCTTCGTCTTCTCTTCTTAAGGACATTGAGATCATTACTGTTCTTCTACTTTTCCTGTTGAAAACATTGAAATCATAGTCTATCTTCTTTACCTCTTGAAAGCATTGAGAGGATGTCAGTTCTTTTACTTTTCCTCTTAAAAGCATTGAGATCATAACCTACGTTTGTTCTTGAAGAAAGTGAGATCACTGCCATTCTTCTTCATTTCCTATTAAAGACATTGAGAAGAATAAGGGAGGTCCATGGTACTTTAGTGGAATTTCAGTGTGTTGATACATAAAAGATCACTTTGGTTTCCTTGCCATATAGGAAGGCGGAGTAGAGACCACTCTTGCAGAGTTTGTTTTAAAGGTTGGGTTGGTATGGTTTGAGGCATGGAGAATAGAAAATGATGATTGATGATTACAGATATCAGGAGAAGTATTTAGCTAATAGATTTTAACATGTCCTACTTTTTTCTTCTTCTAGGCTCCCACCAGATGTGTCAGCAGCAGCTCTCTCCATTTAGAGCATGTGCACGCTTGGCCGAACTGAACATGCATGTGTAAAGTCAGGGAACCAGAAGAAATAGCTGCTAGCCTAACAAGTGTTCATCCAACAACTATCTGTAGCTGGCTTTGTGCTCCAGAGATGGTCTTCTTGGTTCTTACAGTGGACAGGAAGTTCCAACCATAGTAAGCCATTTTGGAGGACATGGGGATTCTTTTCCCAGTCACCCAGTCATAGACTACATGCAAGTATACAAAGGATGGTCTCCTCGCCTCCTGTGCATTTCCAACATGTGTCTTTTTAGACCTAAGGTATGAATGGCCACACGATAGCTTAGACTGACCCCAGGTTTCCCCATCACTTCGGTGTAAGGAACAGTCAGACTGAAAACATCTATGTAATTACGGAAGGGTGAACGCGATGGAATGACGCTGGTGCAAATGACAAGACATAGACTTTCTATAGATCTGAAGAACTCTACAAGCCGATGAAAGCTGACGGTGTGGAGTATTCTGAGCAGTGCATCTGCACCTTGTTTTCAACAAATGTTTAAGTAGCCTTTAATCTTCGATTATTGATGTGTACTTTGCATTTTTCAGATCCGTCACCAGAACATTTTAGAATTAATTACCACACTGTATCATCCATCTAGATCATCTTGCTGGAGATGTCATTGCATTGATGTCCCCTCAATCTGCAGAAGCTGTCTCTGCAGTCATCACGAAGGATTGCGAGTAATCTTGGAGAGTTAATACCATCTGTTTGTGTTTTTATTGTGTTCCTCCCGAGTACTTTAGACATTCAAACTGTTTTGATCAGAAAGCCCAGTGGGACGCACTTCCAGCTGTGTGAGAATACTCGTACATGACATAGGCAGCCAGCCTTTCCCAAGCCTTCATCCCGATGATATGTGGCAGCGCTGCCTCCTCCATTTTAATCCTTCATTTTCATAATCAGATTCTCTTTCAGAACTCGGCAGGATTGGAATATTTTACATATCCCTTATTTTTGATTTCTGTTAGGTCTAAAATACAGACAACCAGACCCAGACTGGCAATCAGTCAATTCCCGGTTGGGCTGCTTTGCACACACTGAAGCTCTACTTTGAAGCTGCTTTGCAGAAAATTTTTGGTAACAGCAAAAGTAGCAACTCCATATTATAGTGTCATTATCACAGCGGCTCCAGATAAGTGAGACTTCTATTCTGTTTCTGTATAAACTGCCATTGTGACAGATAACAGTACCATGCAGTTTCCAAAAACCATAATGGAGTGCCCGAATAACTGTACAGTACAGTGTTAAAATAAAACCTACATTAAGCACCCAAATGATAGTGCTGCAGAGTTTCCAAATGTGGCCAAATAACTGCATTAAAGTGCCTAAATAATAGTATCATGGTATGATCAAATAATCGTACTATAATGCCCAAATAATACTAAATAACCAAAAATAGTGTTATAGTACTCATAGATTATCTAAATGAGAGTACTATAGTGTCCAGACAATACCACCATAGAATGTCTAAATAATAGTATTATAGTCCTCAGATAATACTACTATAGTGTGTCAAATAACAATACTATATTTGCCTAACTACTACCATGGGTTGTCTAAATACCACAACTAAGGGGCACATTTATGAAGACTGGCGTTTTAGACGCCGGTGGATCTGCCGGAGTTATGAAGAGGTGCTGGTGTCAGGAGGGAAACACCACACCGAACATAGGAGGGAAAGGGGTGAGGGAATAAGGCCTTGAAACTAGGGAAAGGAGATGGACACCAACTAGTAAAACCCTAATCAAAGTCCTGACTAACTACCGGTATGAACAAACCCCAGAGGTAGGTGAGTTCATACACAGGAATACCTAATGTCCTAACTCACCCTATAGGACCCTGGTACTAATGTCAGGACTGAGACAACCTGTTCCTCCAAAAGGAAGGAAGGACAAACAGGAGTCTCACTCAGGCCTTAATACAAAAGACACGAAAATGCAACACACAGAACTCAAACAAAAGAAAAGAAAAGACTTAACTTCAAAGGAGCAATGGAAGCACCAGGAACACCGACGAGATCCACACAACACAAATCCACAACTGAAACTGAAGCTATAAACTGCACAGCATAGTGGGAGAAGCAACTATAAATAAGGAAGGTTAAATGACCACATAAGCAACACCTAAGGCAAGGGGTGTGGGCATTAACAGAAACAACACAGACGCCTATTGATCCACAAGGAAACTTGTCAGATCAAACCACGTGTTGCCAGTCTCAATGATCTCCTGCCACCTGTTGCGGGAACGTCTGTGACAGCTGGCCTATTCACCACCGCTTCCAAATGGAAGACAGCTTCCTACCTGTCCTACATTTAGACCTTTTTCTACACCTAAACCAGGCATAGAAAATGATGAATGAGACAGGCCTGCAGGCCCATCCTCTTCACCGCCCACGTCATGCCCCCCCTTTTTGGCAGTATATCTGTTCATAAATGCCCCCCTAAATGCTCAGGTAATACTGCCATAGACAATCTAAATAACCGTACTATAAAAGTCATCCTCCTGCATCCTTTTGGTACATCGCCCCTCCTATTCTGATGCTTCCCACTCCCCCAATGGTCTCTACTTTGCAGTCCCTTCATGCTCCTTTATCTCCATCCCACAGATCTCTAGACCGCTGAAGAAGGTCCAGAAGGACCGAAACATCAGCAAAAAAGAGCGTGGCTATTCAATCTTCACAAGTTATTAATTTCTGTTACTAGATCGTGGACTTTTTTGTCTAAAGGTGTAAATAAACTACCTAAATTGCATGAATCTTCTGAGTGCCGCAACTTCATATTACTATATATCAACTGTTTAAGTCCTTGCTGGCACCAGTTCATATTAATAGTGTTTGCGGTTCCCTACTCTAACAAGCTGAACCAGAAAATAGAGACTGGTGGGGACCAGTAAGCAATGGAATGGAAGTGATGGGGGATTGAAAAGGTGAGTATGGCCTACCCTGTTAAAAAATGTAATAGGTGGAAAACCCTTTAAGAGTGCCTGCCCACAAAAGAATTCAAAAGGTCAACATGGTGCAAGGTGAAGCTCTTGAACACTTGCTTAACAATAAAGTAGTTTTTCAAGACCAGGATATTTATGGTCTATTCTCACTCTTGACATTCCTACTGATCATCTGATTGATGGAGGTGAAGAGTTTGCGTGAGTCCTGTGGCCTCTTCATTGTTTACATCGTATCTACCTGTTGGCACATGGTGCAGGATAATGCAAAAAAGACAGGGCTGCAATACAGTGCACCACCAATACTAGGTAGATGGTGTGTAGGTGGATCACCCTTTGTAAACAATGAGGAGGTCATAGCATTTGCACAAGCACAGTGGCCTCTTCAAACATCTGAGCAATGGAGGTGCCAAAGTTTGACCTCTACTGATCTGACATTGATAACCCATCCTGAGCACAGGCCATCACTGTCACCCCTTTAAGTAGCACCAACGTGGCCATGGTCAACCGTGTCAACATGGTACAGGGTGGATCTTATGAACTTGTAAAAAAAACTAACATCAACCAATGTGCAAGACGGAGCTTATCATAAATGGTTGCTCAAGATTAACCAGCTCCAACCCTGTAAAAACACATATATGGCCTACATGGTGGAAGAAAGATTTCCTGAATGGTTTCTCAAGATTAACCAGCTTTAACCCTGTAAAGATAGAAAGGATCCACATTGTAGAATGTGGATCTCCTAGAATGTTTGCTCAAGATGAACAAGCTCCAACTCTTTAAAGACACAAACGGCCAACATGGTAGAAGACGGTTCTCATGATGAATGGTTTCTCAAGATTAGCCAGCTCCAACCCTGAAAAGACACAAATGGCCAACATGTTGGAAGGTGGATCTCATGAATGGTTGCTAACAATTAACCAGCTCTAACCCTAAAAAGACACAAAGGGCCAATATGGTAGAAGTTGGTTCTCATAAACCTTAATTTAAGATTAACTAACATCAACCCCTTAAAGACATAAATGGCCAACATGGTGGGAGGTAGATTTCATGAATGCACCATGGATGGTCAAACCTAGAGAATAACCAAGAAGTTCTGCATTTTCCTTTTTTTTTCTTACAACAGTAAGAGAAACAAGGGCAAGCTCGTAATAACGACTGCGTCAAATTTTATTTTTCTCTCCTGGAAGGAGAAAGCTTTTTGTAGCAACCCAATGTGGAAATTTACGATGAATGTCATCACATCAGTCTTACACGTTGTAGCAGAAACACTGGAGATTTATCCACCCTCAGCCTTCCACTTAGGACAATTTTTAAGACAAATATTTTCCTGTGAAGGCGGATAAATAGGTCGACATCTGTCAGCTCTTGCCCATCTCCAGGACTAAGGCTCTCCGAGCGGCCCCTTGTCATATTCCTTATTAGGGGGGAGACAGTAAATATGAATTTCAAGACTTCATAAACCCTCAGCTCGGTGTCAAAGAAGTTTTTAAAGTCGCCTCTAGTTGAACCATATTTCTCTGCGGCAGAATAACCGAGAGCGAGCTCTATGAACCTTTTATGAGGCTAGAGATGTTATAAAATGTCATTTAATTCCCCAAATGCTAGTGGCGGGCGAGGAAATTTTGCACTTCACTTTGATTTTCTATATTTTTATCTCTCTCGACAGGGAGCAATTCAAAAAGAGACAAAAAAAATATTTATACATTTTACCTAAATATATTTTTGACCCTTTCTATCCAGAACAACATCCATCTGTTGGCTCCAGACGCAGACATGTTTGCGACGTTGACAGCACCTCGCTGGAGACATTACAGATTCCACCATTCGCAGCGCTCCGAGCAGCCAGTATTCAGATGTGTCTCTGGTAATTAACCTCACACTGCGATTGATTTTTTTTTTCTCTCTCTAGCGCTCTACATTTTTGCTTCCTCTTGGTAGATGCCAGACACCGTCCTGAAGCTCTGGACCTGTAATCCAGGCCCTGAAGAGACGTTGAAGCGTGATAACAGTGAACTTTGCCAGAAGACATGATGCATCCTGTACCATTCATGTTTAATTAACGGTTGAGGTTTGCAAGACGCTATTTCTAGGGGAAAGGCGTTGGTGAGCGGTTTAGCTGACCGCCAACTCCAGAAGGACCTAATGTAATCAATAGCAAATGGCCTACCTCTTAAAGTGGTTGCACAGGATTAGAAAAACATGGCTGTTTATTTTTTAGATAGAAAGAGCACCACCTCTGTCTAGTGGATATGTCTGGTATTGCAACAACAGCTCCCATGTAGTACTGTAAATAAGGCTGAGCTGCAATACCATACCCAACCTGTGGACACGTGTGGCACTGTTTTTGAAGAAATCTGACTTTCAAAGTAACCTATCCACTGGGTAATATGTAAGGTGGGGGATATGTACTTAATTTTGAATGACCATAGTGTGGTCACAGCACCAAGGTACTCGGTGGTCTAATGAACCAAACTTAGATCTCCTTGGGTTCCACTTGGTCTTCACTTCCTTGCACACAGGAAATGAGTGCTCATCCAATCACCGGCTGAGGCCGATCATGGCTGTGGCCAGTGATTGGCTGAGTGTTCATTTCCTGTGTGTTGAGAGGCGCTAAGAAGTAAAGTCCAGCGGGTACCTGGGAAGCGGTGGGTGATCTAAGTTGGGTTCAGCAGAACTCCAGGGTACCTTGGTGTTGGGACCACATTATGGCCATCTGAAAGTGGTCTTGAGAGGCTTTGAAAGACTCTGAAGATGCTTGGGGAACCCTGGGGCATTATCAGAGGGGAAAGATGCCAATGCGATTGAATGTGATGATGGCAATAGACCTGAGGCCACCACCAAAAGGTGCTAGGTCCCTGAGCCTTAATTATCATGTGGTGCATGAAATCCTTCCACATCTAGATGATGAGATGAGGCCCGCCTGACAACTAGCTGCTATTAGTTCACACCTGACACAGTAATTCTGTTAAATCTGACGCCCGATCCAATTCTCCGACTTCTATTCTGTCAATCTACGATTTCCGAATTGAATTATCTCCAGCAGAATGAACTTCGGGGACAGTGAAATATAATTTCAGTCACCACTAATAAATCTTTAATTATTAATATCTCGGCTCGCTCAGAAGGGATCACGTTCCGTAAACAGAGCGGCGGCTAAACGCGAGGCTTTTTTTCTATTGCATTTCCTCTCCTATGGGGTCCTTCTGAAATCCAATCTCGATGTCAATCTAATCTCGTTGCTCGGCTCATTAAGAAATTCATGGAACTTCTACAAAATGAACATGCTTTTAGACCCGGGGTGCGCGGCACGCTCTATGCCAGGGTGCCAAGCTCTGAATTATTATAGATAATTGGGTTGGGAAAGATGTGAATTGTCACCAGATCTCCTAGTAGTTCAGACGGAATTCAGGTTACAGTATAACACCCGGCATTGTGCATTATTAATACCTGGAACATAGGAGAGGAGCTTGTTTACGAGGCACAAATAACGCTGACATTTTTTTTCATGTTCCGCTCCGATTTTTTAATGCTCCGTTCAGTGCACAAGGGGTGAGATTATGGAGGAGCGGTAACATTAGAAAGCGTGGCTTGGGAGGGATTTGTGCAGGTGATTAGTTGTAATACTGGTGTATTGGGAGTACAGCTTAGAAGCAACATGGCAGTACTAGTGGATACTATGTTGCACGCTCGGGTAGTTTAGAGCAAAACTGTAAGGATATTTGTATTTTATATATATATATTTAGATTTTATTTGGTTTGCTTTTTCTCCCCATAGATGGCAATGGAAATGTGCGACTGCATCCGTCTTTTCCAGCGAGACCTTGGCCCTCATGATGTCAACTTCTGAATGAAGTAGATGACATTCAACCCATCCCACATATATCAAAGCATGGCAAAGGTCATCCAAAAAAAAGGGACCTTAGAATGGAAAGGTCTATGACTTTGTTCGCTTGCCCACATATTCCACCATCTTGTAGGTTCCCTTCCTCTGTAACATTTGGGATAAAAATCCACAAAAAAGTTGACAGATCTAGAGATACGTTTGGCTGGTACTCTTCGCTCTGTTATATGAATGGATTTAGGACTAAGAATGGATACAAGAAGATCTCTCTCTCTAGAGGATCCATGCATTGGGTTCAGTAGACTCCAGGGTACCTTGGTGTTGGGACCACATTATGGCCATCTTAAAGTGGTCTTGAGAAGCTTTGAAGGACTTGGGGAACCCTGGAGCACTATTAGAGGGGAAAGATGCCAATAAGATTGAATGTGATGATGTCAAGGGACCTGATGCATCAGGCAAAATGTGCTAGCCATGTCCCTGAGCCTTAATTATCACGTGGTGCATGAATTCCTTCCACATCCAGATGATGAGATGAGGCTCGCCTGACAACTAGCTGCTATTAGTTCACACCTGACACAGTAATTCTGTTAACTCTGACTCCAATCAAATCTCCAACTCCTATTCTGTCTCCTATTCTCCAGCAGAATGAATTTGGTGGATGAAATGGAAAGGGCCAATTACTTTGTTTGCTTGCCCGCATACTCCACCATCTGTTAGGTTCCCATCTTACATGGAAAAAGTCATCTAAATTTAGCCAAAAAATGTAAAAATAAATTAAAACGGGACCTTGGAAACAGAATAGTCTATTACTTTGTTCACTTGCCCGCATATTCCACCATAATTTAGTGATACGTTTGGCTGGTACTCTTCACTTTGTCATATGAATGGATTTAGGACTAAGAATGGATACAAAAGCATCTCTCTCTCTGGAGGACCTAGCACGTCCATGCATTGTATGGACAGCCCATTCATCTCCATAGGAACTGTGCAATACTTCTTTTCCCCTGTGGTGGCACTGCAGGGGAATTTAGCACTTGCTGCTAGATCTTCTTACAGATGATTGCTGGGGTTTCCATCATCGTGGGGGATGATCTTTCTAATGAAAAAATATAAAAGCATTGGCCATACTGGACACTTGTGTATGAAGTGTGGTGACGCCCTGTGGGACATCTCTGTGATAGGTTCCCTGTGACAGGCACCCTCATGGCATCTTAAGTATTGTATGGCGGAGTCGGTGGCCGGCACTCTGAGGAGCCTCTTTGGCGGGCACGTTGATGGCAATCTCTGTAGAAGATTATCGGGGATGGCCAAAGGGTTAAAACTTCCCTGCTGGTTTCCTTGCTCAATATCACCATTAGTCAGAATCAGGCCAGGTCATCACCAGAATACGGGCCACAGTAGCACACCTTGATATCACACCGTAGACAAAACCTACCGAAATACTGTGCACGCCATAAATATGCAAAGACTGGCACAGAATTTTACCCTGTGGTCCCTTTTAATTTCTAGATGTGTGGGTCTCGTCATGAACATGCACAATGGCATGAGAGGTCAGCCGTTGCCTGGAACGTGCTACCTACAGAGCCGAGCATCTTGTGTTCATCTTCAGCTCAAAGTAAAGTTTTTCTTCTTTCTCATTTCACCCTCTGGCAAGAGGACAATATATCAGCCGCTAACAGCGTAGCCGAGCCGGGGGTTATCATACTGCACTTGATAGGAATAATAATGTTTGGGGATTTCTGCTTGCTGAGTCAGATCCTGCTTTAGTTTTCTGTGAATTGATTTCCAAGGTTCCCAAGTGATTCTTCTTAGTGCCAAAGGCAAGACCCCATGTAATTCTGTGTCAGAGGCACTGCGCTATGTACTGCTTGCAGTTTTATGAGTGGAATATAAAAACGGTGTCAAGCGATCTTGGAGGATTTGTCAACAGAAAACTGGAAATCAGTCGATGGTTTTAAGGTCTGCATGACGTTCTCTGTGACATTGCAATGTACTCATGAACAGGGACAGTTTTGGTGGGTGGCAAGCTGGGCAATTGGCCCCTTTCCCCTATTAATCTCCAGGGGCTGGACTCCTTGGAGAAAACTCAGGTATGTAGTCTATCACTACCCTGGATCACTGCCCTAGACAACCAGGAACTTTACCTTTAACCCCTTTCACTAGCCTAGACCACCAGGGACATTACCATTCACTCCCTCATTACCCTAGATCACCCAGGACTTTACAGTAAATCCATCTCACTGCCCTAGACCACCACAGGGACTTTATCAATAACCCACTTACTTCTATTAACCACCAGAGACTTTGCTGTTAATTATTCTCACTGTCCTAGACCATCAGGGACTTTATCATTTAACTCCCTTATTGCCCTACACCACCAGGGACATTATCATTTAACCCCCTTACTGCCATAGACCACCAGGGACTTTACTGGTAATCCTTCTCACTCTCCTAGACCACCAGGGACTTTATCATTTAACTCCCTTATTTCCCTATACCACCAGGGACTCTATCATTAACCCCCGTTACTGACATAGGCCACCAGGGACTTTACTGCTAATCCTTCTCACTGTCCTTGACCACCAGGGACTTTATAATTTAACTCCCTTATTTCCCTATACCACCAGGGACTCTATCATTAACCCCCGTTACTGACATAGGCCACCAGGGACTTTACTGTTAATCCTTCTCACTGTCCTAGAGCACCATGGACATTACCATTAACCCTCCCACTGCTTTAGACCTATAGAGATTTTACGGTTCATGCCCCTCAGTGCCCCAAACTACCAGGGACATTAGTATTAACCCCTTCACTGTGCTAGACCACCAGGGACTTTACCATTAAGTCCTCTAACTGCCCTATACCACCAGGAACTTCCCCATTAACCCATTTACTATTGAGGCACTATATGGCAGTGCATGTGAACATAGTGAGAAGGTAACATTTGGGCATTACGTGGTAGAATTAATGGACATCATATGGTAGTATTATGTGGATATGGCATGAAAATATTATTCATGCATTGCATGGTTGTATTATTTCCATGTTATATGGTAGTATTATTTGGATACTATATGAAGGTATTATATGACAATATTATTCAGCCACTGAATGGCAGCATTGTGTAGGCACTGAATGGCAGTATTATTTGGATACTGAATGGCAACACTGTGTACGCATTATATGATAGTTTTGTGTGTTCTCTTTCTGCTCTCCTGGGCGTACAATGGTCCCTTTGATTGACTGCTAAACCCCCAAAGAACCCCCTTTTCTGAGACAGTTCCTCCGATGGCTGGCAGTCTTTATCTATCAGTTGTTATTTCTGCTGACACTGCGCATTTCCCTATCAGATGTAGCAGTATAACATGGCATTACAGAAGTATTCTCAGAACAGACCAACAATATTAGATTGGCATTGGTCCAACTCTCGGCACCCTTGGCCATCAACTTTATGAAAGGTCCATCCCCTTTATTCTTTACCAGGCACAACTTCATACTGTTAGATAGCGGATGTGTCTGTTATTTCAAGTGGCTACAGCCCCGTCCTATTAAAGTCAATGGGATGAGCTGCAATACCAGGAGCAGCCACTGCTAATAGTACAGAGCAGACGCCGCGGCCCCTTCAAACAGTGGTGGGGTCCCAAGAGTGGAAGACCCTCCCATGATATCCTGTATGCTATAATAGGCCATACGGACAACCCCTTTAATTGCATTCCTATGAGTTTGTGGTCTGATACGGGGATGATTAGCTCCGTGTACAACACCATATTATATGTTGGCGCTATATGTATAAGGGGTAATACATTATAGGCCGGCCCTTCCTCATATTTGTCAAGCAACATGTTCTCTGCCCTGACGATTAAGGGAACTTACTGACATCGCATTAAGACGGAAATATCAGACAAATATTAACTTAATTCAATTTCTGCTGTTTACTCAAATTCACCGAACATCTAATTCCCGCTCCGTACTTCATGTACTTTGCACAAGACGAACTCTTACGGCTAATGGACCCAGGCACAAACAATAGATCTAGATAATACAAATTCCTCTTTCTTTTAGGACAACATGCCCTCTTATGCCCTGGTGATGATGAGACTTGTAGTCCTCCCCTTGTGTAATAGGCCTCTGCCTTTGTCACATTGTAACGAGAAGGAATGAAATTATTAGCTGTTGCTGCCACCTGGATCCTGCTATAACCATAATGTATGGTCCCCAGTGCTATAAAATATGCCGACATTGTGCAAATATCCTCCAAAAGAAATAGAAATTCTCCCCTTCGGTGGCAGCCGAATAAATAATTGCTCTTTGTTGCTTCTCACCGATGAGTTTTGGTGACTTTTCACAATGTTAGAAATTCTATCAACCGTAGATTATTAGCTCTGAATCGAGTAGAGAGCTTGAATGTGGGGTCCAAGAAACAAGTGGAGGTTAAAGGTACATGGAATACACCCCAGGGGGTCTCCAGAGGAATAAAATACCACAAGATATTGGTCTTCATTATCAAAAAGGGAAAAAAAGGGCAACTTTGTAGTCCCAAGGTCGGAGAAGAATAAGGAAGTCCTTTTATTGACAGGCTGTACAACGCGTTTCAACCCTGGAATGCAGTCTTCATCATGTGAAGTGTGATGCACTAAGCACAGCAGGGGAGATATTGCAGGGAAAGTCATGGTATCAAGAGAGTCCAACTGGTTTCCTTGCAGAATGTCTCACTTCAGGGCAAATGGGCGATATCATACCCCATACTACCAATTGCATCCTTCCACTTCAATGGCATATGCATAGGTAATGTATTTAAAGAGGTTGTCCAGGTTCAGAGCTGAACCCAGACATACCCCCATTTTCACCCAGACAGCCCCCCTAATCTGAGCATAGGAGCATTTCATGCCATGCGCTGAATCGCGCAGGGCAAAGGCTTTTTTAGGAGATCCGGTGACATATCGGGCTCTCCATAGTGACTGCTTAGCAGAGGCTTCTGCCCAGTAGCGAGCCTGGTGACATCACCGGCACCAATAGGCGGGCTTTAGTGCTGCCCTAGCATGTAAAACAACTAGGGCAGCAGTACAGCCTGCCCATCAGTGCAGGTGACGTCACAGGGAGCACCGCTAGGCGGAAGCCTCTGCCTAGTAGTGTTAAAAACATAAACAAAAAAGCCCTTGCCTTGCATGATCCAGCGCCGGTCAAGGGACAGCATCGGAGCATAAAATGCTCCGATGCTCATATCAGGGGGGCGGAGGGGTGAAATCCGGACAACCCATGTAATAGAATACATCACGTTGCATGACTATTGGCTCTTTAGTAGCTATCCAGGAGGGGCTTCTGGCATTGTACAGCTGTCAAGGTAATTGGACAGCCTATCTCCATAAACTTCTGGAGGGAGACAGTTGGATACATGGAGGTACTGGGACGCTCACTTGGGTGTTTTTTATATTCCTACAGTTTTCCTTGTTGAGACAACATGGAGTCCTACAGGCAAAGTTCCTTAGGAAAAGTTAGCTTCATAGGCCCCAGGCCACTAGGCTTGAAGAACAGTGGAACGTTTGTGATGTCATCACGAGAGACCCGCGGTGCAGGAGGGCACAGGGATGTAATCGTGACTGCAGAGAGTGGAGAGTGCAGAGGGGGCTATCTAACAAAGGGGGGCATTCTATATACTACTGAGGGGGTCATTACTGTATATATTATGCATAGGAGGCCATTCTACTGAGGGGGAATTCTGTATAATAAAGAAGGGGCCATTGTATATACTATGGGGGGGGGCACTGTATATCCTACAGAGGGTACCATTATATATACAATCAATACAGAGAGGGCATTATACTATGGGGGAAGGGGTGGATGAGACCATTATACAGATTCCTAGCACTATACGGGGCATTATAATACAGATGGCATTATACATATGGGCACTACAGGGGGCATTATAATTCAAGGGGCACCGCAGTGGGGCTTTATAAATACTGGGGCTACTATAATAACTACTGGGGACACTATGAGGGCTTTATTACTACTGTGGGCTCTAAGGCATGCCTTATAAAGGGGCCTTGTTACTGCTGGGGGCACTATGGGTGGCTTTATTTTTACTAGGGACCCCATGGAGGCATTATTATTATTGGGGGTACTTTGGGGGAATTATTTTTAAGCATAATATTGGGGGCAGAATTTTCTCAGAAATCGATTGCAACATAGATGTGCAATATCTCTTGTGGTTCAAAAGTTATCAACACAGAAAGTTGCAACAACAACCGGGAACGTTCCCTGTGATGCACAGCTATTTGACGTGTTCAATGTGTTGTCCCTGGTGCTAATTCCCCCCTATCCCCCACAGCCGGCAGTACTTGTGGAGAATTCAAAAATGACCTGCTCCGTGCTTATCTTCATTGGTCCCTATCTGTCAGGCTTCCACATGGACAGGTTCACGTGCACTCCTGTGGCCAATGACTGACCCCAGCAGGGATATGTCACATGCCGCTTAGGGGCAGTCAGTTGCTGGAGTGGTGCAAGTGACTGCATCCATGTGGACGTTGACAGCCACGACCAGTGAAGACAGCGTGGGAGCCCTGGAGCTGACAGGTGGGGAGGAGGAATGGATTTCTCTACCGGTTGAAAAAATACGTGGATTACCCCTTAAGTTCTGCAATAATTGTAACAAAATGTATTGAGTCCCTTTAAAAATCTAAATCTCTGTACAAAAGCAGTAGAAGAACAGAGCTAAGCCGCTGCGGACCTCGGATAAACTAAAGCTTCAACTAATCCGGGATAGTCAGATTTGATTAGTCAACTAATGGTCGGAGTTTCATCATTGATTTCCTCCAGTGACAATACATTGAAAACCAACAGATTTATTTATACAATAAATCATATAAAATTATCTGAAAACCCGTAATGAACATTCTGCCGCTGCAGTGGCCACTGCTGATTGTGCAGCTGCAGCTTATTCAAGACGATTCAGATCCAGGCAGATGGCTGACGGCAGCTGGCCGCCATGCTCCGGCCCAGCTCCTCTATCGAAGAATCATGTGAGCAAATAAAAAGAACCCCTTACAAGTTTTCTATAGAAGATGAGAAACGTTGGAGGCCACCGAAGACCGAGGCTTCAGCTTTATTGTCTGGTGCTCGTACAGTTCATAGGTGGAGCTATGAATGAAAAGATTAATGTTGCTAAAAAAAAAGGTCAAGCTCCTTGGTGTCCATACTATCAAACATTTTTGGAGACCATTTTTTAATCCTATCAGCCCATTTGTTTGCCAAATATGTTTGCGACTCCATCTACCGTGGAGTGACTAAACCTTCCACCAAAGCTCACACCATTGGGTCAATGTGCATGGGGGTGACACCAAGATGAGGAATGGGGCCATCTTCTGCTGTCACCAGTGATGGGAGGACTTGGTTGATCCCATTTCCTCTCCAGGATCCCTGAGTTAATTGCCCTCACACTTTTGTTTGGACTGGGTAGCCTTGCGGAAGTTCTTACTGCTCATAGATGTTTTTTGATGCAAGAGGCCCATAGCAGATGGCTATGCTCTGCGATATGTATGCCCATGATATGCAGCTAGAACTCAAGAGTTGTGAAAGAATTTAGCAATCATAGATGCAGACTACCAAAGACACTACAGAGAGCTTCTTTTGTACCTAAAGTGGCTGATATCAGCTGCGGAAAAAAAGGGTTCAGTCTTATTACCATGTCAACATCAAAGTGAAGGTTAGCTCTTAGGTTCCTGTCCATTCAGCACCATGGACAGGGACTGACACTGGAATCACAGAACTGCACCCATAACTGTTGGAGAAGGTAGGTCCCTGTAGTGATATTGCTCCAGTTACTATTTTAACCATTTTGGACATAAAGGTGACCATGGAATGAACTAAAGGGCTTCATCATCCAGCACATGTTGTAGCAGAGAGTTTCCTACAGATTTCCATTTCAGCACCATGGACAGGGCAGGCTGCTGGAATGGACAACTGCTTTAAGGCCTAATTCACACGTCCGCAATCTATGTCCGCACCCGTTCCGCAAACTTGCGGAACGGGTGCGGACCCATTTATTTTGAATGGGGACGTGATGGTGGCGGAGATCACACACTGTGCTCTCTGCATCCGCATTTGCGGAGCGCGCCGCTGATCTTCCGGACGGCGGCTCCGCAAAAATATAGAGCATGTCCTATTCTTGCCCGCAATTGCGGACAAGTATAGGCATCTCTATAGGGCTGGTGGCAAGGTGTTTTGCCGATCCGCAAACTTGCGGATCCGCAAAACACTACGGACGTATGAATAAGGCCTTTCTTGTTCAAGATAGGTTCACCTCATCTACCATGGTCTGACTTAACTTTCCACCAAAGCTCCTGGGAGTGAAGACAATCTCAGCCAGTCATAGAGGTAAGTGGACCCCATAACAAAAAATTTAATGGGGTCTTTTCTGGTGCTGATTAAACCACCCAAGACAGGAGGATGCCCCATTGCCTTTCCAGAACTTTTTGGTTAGCTTACTCCCTTGGAGAGGGCCTCCCTGCCCATTAAAAATAGTGGCTACCGACAACCTGTCTGGACTTTTTCTTCAGGAGCCCCACTACAGCCAACCAGGCTACCTTTATGGTAGGTGTGCTCTTGCAGGGCTCCAAACTGTGCCTATAACTACCAAGCCATCATGGCCAGGTGTCGGAGGCAATGCTGCTGTGAAAGCATCAGTGGCGTTGCAGTTCTGCACCAGCTGGAGATACACAGGGTAGGAACAGACCTTATTACTGGCATCTCGTCTCGCTTTAGAGGGAGAACAGTGGTCCCCTAGCACATTTTGGTCTTTGTGCATGAAGGCTGGCAGAGAAGGAGGATATTTAAGGATCCGTGTGCACCTCTGGGATCATTAGCTGGTGCTCATCTAAAGCAAATGAGTATTTGTGTACAGAACACAGAACACGGATTCTCCCAGGGATTATCCAATTACCTACAAGTACATTTAGATGGAGATGATATTACAGACAGAACTACGAGCCCTATCATTTAAAGTAAGGGATATTGGCTGGAAAATTGGAGCGAATCTACTGCAAGGGGTTTCCCGGGAATTACCAGAACATTTCTACACTTTCAATTACATTCTGCATTTTCAATTTACCTGTTCCCACGTCACCCACCTAGCTGGTCCTCTGCTTCTCTTTGTAGACAAAGATCTTGCTTCACGACCAGGTGTTGAATTGGTGATAGGTCAATATATGATGAACGTGGCCTTCTGGTACTGGTATATGCCACCAACACCGCCTGATTGTACAGGGAAACCTTGGTAATTACTTGCTCCTTACCCCTCATACTCTACTCTTACCACCAGTTGTGCCCTTTATCCTGGTGCCACCTTCCTTCTGAGATGCTATTTCGGTTCTCGTAGAGAAGCCAGTCTTGGGTTTCGTTAGGCTCACTATAGACCTTATGTTTTAAAATGTGACTACAAGCAAACCTTCTTCTTGCTGAGGGGCAGAGGCATGATCCCGCTATCCTCCCCATCCCATTGATTGACCAGAGCCTGGCTTCTCACCTGTAGTCTCCTGCCTGTACAACTCCCAGCATGCAAACACACTTGGCTGTTCTTCTGACACCTAGAGAAGTGAATGGAGGATTCTGGGAGTTGTAGTTTCTGAAAAGCTTTATGGCTGGAGGTTGCTGATCCCTGGTCTACACTATCAGTACGTAAAAAGCGCATCTGCCTCTGCTTCCCCAGCAGTGCAGATGACTACTGCACGTGTGCCAGTTACTTCATCCTCCACCCAAACAAACCTTATCATAAACCAGAATCATTCTATCATGTCCCCTTCACTGCAGGAGGATGCTCCTAACTTGTGACATAATAAATGAGACACATCCTCCAATAGTCCATGCACCTAAAATTAAATCCATAAAAAAAAGATAAATATGGAGCACCCGCTCCTCTATTGCCACGCCCCCTTCTCTGATAAGTGGCAACGGCAGTGTAAAAATGCCATTTTTGGCTAAATTTAGGTGCAAAGGCTTTTAAGGTCTGCCCCATCTTATACGTTGAGGGCATAATGCTATAGTCTGCCCCCAATGTCTGATAGGAATGGAGCCTGTAAAGCGAAGGAGGGGGCACCGCACACGCGCAGCTGCCCTCCATTCATTTCTATGGGAGTGCTGAAAAAAGCTGAGCGGCACAGCTATTTTCATAAGTCCAACTGAAATGAATGGGAAGTGCACAGCGCAAGCGCAGCGACAGCTCCATTCACTTCTATGGGGCTGTCGTAAATAGCCGAGACAGCATTTGGCTATTTTTGCCACTCCCATAGAAATAAATGGAGGGAGGCCGTTGTAAAGATAGGTTTTGGGTGCCAGAGGTGGGACCTGCACTTATCAAACATTGGGGCCTTTTCTAGCAATATGCCCCCAATGTGTGAGATGGGACAACCCCTTCAAAAAGTCGCAAACACAGGGTCTGCAACTTTTTTACCCCCAAAAACTGGCATGGGGGAATGAGACATCCCACCCCCCCATGTCTCTTCTTCATTTGGGTGGAAGAAGACATCATCAGTGCAAGCGCAGTAGTCACCCGTGCTGCTGGGGAGGTAGAGACTGACGTACTGTGTATGGGCCTATAGCAGGGGTAGGCAACCTCCGACACTCCAGCTGTTGTGCAACTACAACTCCCAGCATGCATAATTATTCTGCTCTTCTCCAAACTCCCATAGAAATGAACAGAGCATGCTTGGAACTGTAGTTTCACAGCAGCTGGAGTGCTGAAGTTTGCTGATCCCTGGGCTATAGTGTAGAATATGGTGCAGGTGTGAAATAACAGGGCCGGGCAAGATGCCTGACCTTTTTCAATCAAGCGGATGGGGTAGTGTAGAGCAGAGGAGCTCTGGTGCTCCAAAGGGAAATCTAATTTCCATATTAACAAAATGTTATTATTCTCAGAAACGGTGTAAAAAAGAAACATAAATCGTATGTTTTTCATCATGCTTGGTTTAATAGGGTTGTTCCCTAAGTTTTTTTGTTTTTGATATTTTTGTTTGGTTCCAATAGTGCCAACATGCCAAGTATCTAATGCACCCCCAATTAAATATCGTTACCACCACCATGCTGGTCCTGATAGGCTCCATGTAACCCTATCTGTAGATGATCTACGTTGCCCATTTTCCGTCACTAATCAGAACTCCATATGGGCTGCTTTACCCACTGCCTCTAAATGCGCATGCGCAGGGAATAGATATTGGCCATGTACAGTCCACATCAGACACCCCCCATAGGAGACGTGCTGAATGAGCAATGCAAAGACAAGAGGTGAAGTGGGTAGCTACTCTTCTAACTGGGGGGAGAACGGGTGCAACGAAGTGTAGGTCGCAGGTCTCTATTGGAGCTTCGACACCTGCTCAGAAAATCTGAGAAAAAGTGGAGCAGTGCACAGTTTTAAAACGTTGCTTCATTTTTATTTATGTTTATTCCAATGAAGCAATAAAGTAGCAGTCGGTTGCAACATTGTAGACAGATTGTTGTAGCGCGGATCACGCACTTCCTAGGCCTGGCTACAATGTCCTACGTCTAGAGGGGGCAGACGACGGCTAAACAACACTTCATTCCCTTTTCTGCCTGCCAAATGAAGCCGGAAGATGTGCAGAAAGAACATGTTCTCCTCTATATCTGCTTTAATTACGACACCTATAAATGTTCTCCAAGACGATGGAAGGGTTATCCCACTCAAAGCCACCGAGAGGAGCTGTGGTATAAATCCTGGGCCGAGACCAATGCAGCGTACCACAATTCTTAAAAATGCAATTTCCAAATGCATAGGAGAAAAAAAGCAGCAATGATGGATGATATAAAGCAACACTCGTAACCCTGCAAAGTAACCATGAAAGTATATTTAAAGGTGGCTGCATAGGGGGATTGTGTACTACAACTCCCAGCATGTTCTGCCATGCATGGATATATAAATAGATATGCTGTATGACTGCTTCCTTAATGAAACAGCGCCACTCTTGTCTATAGGCTGTGTCTGGTATTGCATCTTGCATTCAGGACAGTGACCATTGAATTGTCGAGCGCTGGGACCGACAGTAACAAATCAAGTAAGCTGATAACGTGTCCTGCCTTGAGAACTTCCGTTCGTTCTCTCATTAGAATTATGTATAGTCTACAGGGATTTTCTTTTTAAAGGGTGTGTGAACTTTTGCAACCAGTTTTAGAGCTCAATTTCACCAATCAAGGAGCAACTTTGCAAATACATTTGATTAAAATAAATAAATAAAAAATTATATATATATACACACACACAGCCCTTGTATAGATGTGTTTCCATGGTGACAGACAACAAACAGTAGTCTGAACCTGATCGTGTCATGCGCTTCCCTTTTTCCCACCTCTAGATATTCAGGAAGAAGAAGAAGAAGATCAGACAACACAGGGTTTGTTTGTAGTCTGTGACCATGCGGACACATAGGAGCTTTATACTCAAATGTGAGCAGATTTCATGCCATTGAGCAGTTAGAACACAGTTGCAAATATATACACACCCTTTAAAGGGCATCTGTCAGCAGATTTGCACCTACGACACTGGCTGACCTGTTTCATGTGCACTTGGCAGCTGAAGGCCTCTGTGTTGGACCCATGTTCATATGTGCCCGCATTGCTGAGAAAAATGATGCTTTGATATATGCAAATGAGCATCTAGGGGGCGTCACCCTTACTCCTAGAGGCTCTACTTTCTCTGCAACTGCTGCGCCTTCTGAGCTTTGATTGACGGGGCCAGGTGTGATGATGTTTTCACTGCCTGATCCAGGGGGCGCGGCAGTTGCAGAGAGAGCTGAGCCTCTAGGTGCAATGGCAACGCCCCGTTACTCCTAGAGGCTCATTTGCATATATTAAAACATCAGCAATGCGGGCACATAGGAACATGGGACCAACACAGATGCCTTCAGCTGCCAAGAGCACATGGAACAGGTCAGCCAGTGTCATAGGAACAAATCTGAGCTGACAGGTTCCTTTTAATAGAAAAATTCTCATAAGGGCTCATGCACACGATTGTATTTTTTGCCGTGTCCCTTTCTTTGTGGCCTGTATGTGGAACCATTCACTTCAATGTAGCAGAAAAAAAAAATCGTAAATCGTGTCTGTATGTCTGCACGGCTGTTCTGCTAAAAAATAGAAAATGTCCGATTATTGTCCGCATTACGGACAAGGATAGGACTGTTCTATTAAGGGCCTGCTGATCCGTTCTGCAAAATTGGTAATGCACATGGCCGGTATCAATGTTTTGCGGATCCACAATTTGCGGACCGCAAAACATCCAATGGTCATGTGCATGAGCCCTAACACTGAATGGGTTTTGACTGGGAATGGATTCCTCATTTTATGACCTATGTGTTTCCATAGTAACAGACAACAAACACGGTTCCCGTGTAGTCTGATCTTGCAGTCATGTTTCATGCTCTCCTCTGTTTGACAACCAGTGGGGGATCAAGAAAAAGGGGCAGAAGATCAGACAACACAGGGTTTGTTTGTAGTCTGTAACCATGCAGACACATAGGAGCTGCGTACACAAAGCGGGAGCGGATTTTAGACTTTATTTGGGATGCAATGGAGCAATTAAAAAACGGTTGCAAATATATACACGCCCTTTAATTTCACTGGGGAGATAATCATAAAAGTGAACGGGTTTTGACCTAAATTTCGTCACACCCCGATATGCTTTGTTAGAAATCTGTAGAGCCGTCTCAGGAGCTGAAGGGTGACACCGACCTTGCTGAGAATGAGTAGACAGTTCCTGAGCGAAACATTCAGGATCTAGTAAATTAATCCACCATGCGCTCCTCTTTTATTATTTTTTGTCTTGAGAGAGATGGGCAGATTAATATGTGTGCGGAGGTATAGTGAACATCTGTCTGCGGGGCCCCCGGGGGCTCATCTCCTGCAGCCGTGAAGAGAAGCTTTTTGTTTGAATCCTCCAAATCTTCAAGTGGCTACAAGGTTTGTTAGAAGAAGACAAATGTAATCAGCTCTGACGAGACGCACAACATGACGTACGGGCGTATAAAAGTGAGCTATTATAATCAGCCGCAAAACCGTTCACTGGTGGTCAGCGACTACTGCAAGCTCCGCAGCCTGTCTGCTTCCTCCAATCTGGGATGAAATGGTCTCTATCAAATACCTAATCGCATTTCAGGTGGTGCGTTCAGAGACATGACCGTAATTCTGAATATTGTGTTTTCTGCTCATGAATAGTTATTACTGGATGATAGCGGGAAAAAGTCATATCATTATGTGCAATGATCAGCATCTAAGGCAGCGATATCCAACATGCGGCACTCCAGCTGTCCTGAGACTCCCGTTGGGAGCATTTATAGTCTTGTACATAGGAGGCAGTATTATAGTAGATATATTCTTGTACATAGGAGCAGTAATATAGTAGTTATATTCTTGTACATAGAAGCAGTATTATAGTAGTTATATTCTTGTACATAGGAGGCAGTATTATAGTAGTTATATTCTTGTACATAGGAGCAGTATTATAGTAATTATATTCTTGTACATAGGAGTAGTATTATAGTATTTATATTCCTGTACATAGGAGGCAGTATTATAGTAGTTATATTCCTGTACATAGGAGCAGTATTATAGTAGTTATATTCTTGTACATAGAAGCAGTATTATAGTAGTTATAGTCTTGTACATAGAAGCAGTATTATAGTAGTTATATTCTTGTACATAGAAGCAGTATTATAGTAGTTATATTCTTGTACATAGGAGGCAGTATTATAGTAGTTATATTATTGTACATATGAGGCAGTATTATAGTAGTTATATTCTTGTACATAGGAGCAGTATTATAGTAGTTATATTCTTGTACATAGAAGCAGCAGTATAGTAGTTATATTCTTTTACATAGGAGCAGTATTATAGTAGTTATATTCTTGTACATAGGAGGCAGTATTATAGTAGTTATATAATATAACTCCTATAATACTGCCTCCTATGTACAAGAATATAACTACTATAATACTGCTCCTATGTAAAAGAATATAACTACTATAATACTGCTCCTATGTAAAAGAATATAACTACTATAATGCTGCTCCTATGTACAATAATATAACTATTATAATACTCTCTCCTATGTACAAGAATATAACTACTATAATACTGCTTCTATGTACAAGAATATAACTACTATAATACTGCCTCCTATGTACAATAATATAACTACTATTATACCGCCTCCTATGTACAGGAATATAACTACTATAATACTGCCTACTATGTACAAGAATATAACTACTATAATACTGCTTCTATGTACAAGAATATAACTACTATAATACTTCTCCTATATACAAGAATATAACTTAAATTCTTGTATATAGGAGTAGTATTATAGTAGTTATATTCCTGTACATAGGAGCAGTATTATAGTAGTTATATTCTTGTACATAGGAGCAGTATTATAGTAGTTATATTCCTGTACATAGGAGCAGTATTATAGTAGTTATATTCTTGTACATAGGAGGCAGTATTATAGTAGTTATATTCTTGTACATAGGAGCAGTACTATAGTAGTTGTATTCTTGTATATAGGAGCAGTATTATAGTAGTTATATTCTTATACATAGGAGCAGTATTATAGTAGTTATATTCTTGTCTATAGAAGGCAGTATTATAGTAGTAATATTCCTGTCTATAGAAGGCAGTATAATAGTTGCTATATTCTTGTACATAGGAGCAGTATTATAGTAGCTATATTTTGTACATAGGAGGAAGTATTATAGTAGTTATATTCTTGTACTTAGGAGCAATATTATAATAGTTCTATTCTTGTACATAGGAAGCAGTATTATAGTAGTTATATTCTTGTCTATAGAAGGCAGTATTATAGTAGCTATATTCTTGTACATAGAAGCATTATTATAGGAACTATATTCTTGTACATAGGAGCAGTATCATAGTAGTTATATTCTTGTATATTGGAGCAGTATTATAGTAGTTATATTATTTTCTATAGAATGCAGTATTATAGTAGTTATATTCTTGTACATAGGAGACAGTATTATAGTATTTATATTCTTGTACATAGAAGCAGTATTACAGTAGTTATATTCTTGTACATAGGAGGTAGTATTATAGTAGTTATATTCTTGTACATAGGAGGTAGTATTATAGTATTTATATTTTTGTTCATAGAAGCGGTATTATAGTAATTATATACTTGTACATAGGAGCAGTATTATAGTAGTTATATTCTTGTACATACGAGGCAGTATGATAGTAGTTATATTCTTGCACATAGGAGACAGAATTACAATAGTTATATTCTTGTACATAGGAGGCAGTATTATAGTAGTTATATTCTTGTACATAGGAGCAGTATTATAGTAGTTATATTCTTGTACATAGGGGGCAGTATTATAGTAGTTATATTCTTGTACATAGGAGGGAGTATTATAGTAGTTATATTCTTGCACATAGGAGCAGTATTACAATAGTTATATTTTTGTACATAGGAGCAGTATTATACGTAGTTGTTGTGCTTTTTCATAAGTATATACCATTTATATCTAAATATCGTAATTATAGTGAATTTAATTAAGAGGCATTATTGTGATATATTCACCATTCTGTGTGTATTTTAAAGTGAGGTTCATGGAGAGGACACTGTTCATAAGTTTTATTACCTATAGATGTACCAGTTTGAGAAGGGTCATTCTTGTCTCCTTTTGGTTTTTTGACTGAGAAAAGGATATTCTCTAGAAGTAGCTGGCACTAATTACCTCTACAGTTGATGTCTATTGATAAAACAGAAAAGCTCTGATATCTGTATACACACATAATGAACCTTTGCTTTTTGTATAAGATAATCAATAGGACATGTGTATTGTTTTTATATTGTTAAATTGTTATGAAGGACATCAATGCATCTATTATCTTATGTATTTCTCACTGAGGAGAGCATACACTCCTAAAATATGATGAGAAGAATTTTAAGTTGTAGTGAATCTCCGTTCAGGAAAGCTGTGTTATTTTAACTAACAATCAATCAACCAACCAACCAACCAACCGTTGGAGTAACAGAGGTCACGCATCTCTGTGAGAGCACAAAGTCTATTGTATTCTTATCGGTACCATAAATTAGAAAGTCTGGGAAAGTGTCTAACTGGTACCTAAATGTCTACGTTTTAATTGGTACATGTGTCAAAGTTAATCCCTGTAGCTCTGAGTTAGGATTCCATATGTTATGTGTATGGAATGTAGGAGGAAGTCAGAACATGTCATTTAACCCTTACTAGTATGATGTTAATAGCTTATGCAAAAGTGCCACCTAGGGATGTATAATTAACATTACACCAGCAGCAGAAATGCATTCTGGGTAATACAGTGACATCACAGTCATTATCATATGTACACGCCTAACCGACAATGATTGGCAAACTCCAAGCTTGGAAGGTGTGTCTAACTGATACATTTTTGGATAATAAACCACACACGAGAGAGAAAGGAAGAAGAAAAAGATGAGAAAGGAAAGAAAGGAGAGACACTCAAGGAGGAAAATCCCAATGGTCAGACCAGAACTTAGGGCTGACTTAACATAGACTCTGCCATATCATTTACATTCTTGGGTAATGTATAACTTTATTATGTGTAGTATTGATTAAATTAACTGGCCTAATATTTAGTGAACTCCCCCCTTTAGAGTGGATGTATAATGTTCAGTGCTACATCAATATTATCACTATTCAGTAAAGATGCATATTACTGAATAAATTATATAATATAGATATCAGAGAACTCTCTGATTGGGATACTTATATTTCCTAGTCAATATCAGGCTTGATTAATTTATAAATTGTGTAGCAATACTACTCGATATCCGAGATTGGTCAAAGTTTGAGCAGAGCAAGGGTTTGTATGTACCCTAATCACTATTGAGTTTTCTGTGTATAATAGTAGTTATATTCTTGTACATAGGAGCAGTATTATAGTAGGTCTATTCTTGTACATAGGAGTAGTATTATAGTAGTTATTTTCTTCTACATAGGATCAGTATTATAGTAGCTATTTTCTTGTACATAGGTGCAGTATTATAGTGGTTATATTCTTGTACATAGGAGCAGTATTATAGTAGTTATATTCTTACACATAGGAGCAGTATTATAGTAGTTATATTCTTGTACATAGGAGACAGTATTATACTTGGTCTATTCTTGTTCGTAGGAGCTGTTTTATAGTGGTTATATTCTTGTACATAGGAGCAGTATTATAGTAGTTATATTCTTGTACATAGGAGCAGTATTATAGTAGTTATATTCTTGTACATAGAAGCAGTATTACAGTAGTTATATTCTTGTACATAGGAGGCAGTATTATAGTAGGTATATTCTTGTACATAGGAGGCAGTATTATAGTAGTTATATTCTTGTACATAGGAGCAGTATTATACTTGGTCTATTCTTGTACATAGGAGCAGTTTTATAGTGGTTATATTCTTGTACAAAGGAGCAGTATTATAGTAGTTATATTCTTGTACATAGGAGCAGTATTATAGTAGTTATATTTTTGTACATAGGAGGCAGTATTATAGTAGTTATCTTCTTGTACATAGGAGGCAGTATTATTATGTTCCTGCACATATAGGGCGGTATTATAGTAGTTAGGACATTAAACCTTGTTTGTTTAAGAGCAGTGCTTAGAGTTGCCATCAGTTTGGAATAATCCCCTCTTAGGATAAACACTGATGCTCGTATTGAATTCTCCACAGAGGTCTGTAGGTGCCTCTGTGACTGATAGCTTGGCAGCCTTGATAATAGGTATAATAAGCCCCTTTGTCTGTAGATTATAAGTCAGTGTAGTCTTTCACAGTCTTCTGAGATGCAGGATCTATAATTGCTATCCTGTAACAATCGGTATCTTCTACTTTTACCTTTAGTTGTTGTTGATGAGAGACGTCTCAGGAAGCATCACACAGATCTGGAACACATCAGGCACCTGAGGGGAAGATGTCTCACAACACTGCGCACACAGCAACATACGGCAGAAGCCTCATTAAGTAGTGAGCCCAGGTTGAGGAGATTGTCAGGCTGCGTATGACTAGAGGCCTGCGCCAGCTGTTTACGCAGGAGCTGTTCGAAACTTTTGCATACTTTTACAAATCACATTATTTATAGAAGTGAAAATCACACATTTGTACTGCAGGGTACAGCTTATCACGCAGGGCTGGATGCCAGGGGCGGTGGCTGTGCTTGGTTCCCCGTCTATTAGCATTGAATCTCGAGGTGTAAGTCCTTGACAGGGCATAGAGTGACCTTGGGCAACTTCATTAATGACTCCCAATTGGCTGTTTACTGCTGAATGTCTTTGCCTTGACTCCTATACGGTACCTATTACTGCATACGGGGGTGAGGTCCATATGTTATGTATTGTGACTCCAGATGTGGAGCTGAGAAGATGTCAAAAGTTTTTAGCATCAACTTCTATCCTTTTTATTCTGCATAGCTATCTATGGTGCCTTTTAATTAATGGGTCCTGGGTTTAGAAGACCATTTGGGCATTATTGGATATTAAGATGGTGCCCAAGGAGCTATGGCCATGGGGGGGTGGAGGGTCGGGCATCTGAAGCCTTGGCCTGCAAATCTTAAGTTCTCCTCAAATGCATTTTGTTACCCAAGTTAAGGGCATGATGGCTATGGCTGGAACAGAGAACATGTCTATAAAGAGGTTGTCCCACCATAAGAACTTATCATCTAGCCATAGGATAGGCAATTAGTATTAATTTGGTGGGAATCTGACTGCTCGGACCACCACTAATCATGAAGAGGGTCCTTCGGAGAGTGGAACGATGGTTGTCAACCCATCAACTCTGTGGAAGTCAAGTGCAGTACTTGACTACCTCTAGAAGATGAATGGACCTACAGAACACAACCATTGCTCCATTCAGTCCATGGACTCCATTCTCATGATCAATGAGGGTCCCACCTTAATAGCTCAGTGCCCAAATTTCTCTCATTCTACCCCTAGGAATTTACCTATCAGATCTCTTGAAGAGGATATCCTTAAATTACATGGGCAGGTGTGCACCTAGCCTTTCTCCTGCCTGAGGAAAAAACTGAAACGGCGCCCCTCTTCCCCAATGCCAATTTCTTAACCTAACCCCTTCCTTCAAGCTCATGGTCCTTCAGCTCCCCCTCTTTTGCCCCTACCTGGCGCCTCACCTGGCCTCATTGGTGGTGCACCCCTGTACATGGGTCATGGAAGTGTTCATATAGAATTGACCATTCTGTTGTGTCTATGGTGTGCAATGCACCTCTACTTATATCACCGAAAGGTCAACATACCATAGAAGAAGTCCATGATGGTAGAATATCCCCTTTGGAAAGAAGGGACCCAAACCTAGTTTCCCTTTTGGGTGTTGAGAACCTATGCAAAATGCCCCTTTGCAGAGGACCTACACTGTTGACCATGTGAGGTGCGGGTCTTGAGCATTTGCAAATCACCATTTATTTGCAGAGGCGTAAGGGGTGCAAGGTGATAGTGGTCCACATGGTCTGGATGGTAGGGAGACCGAGCCACCATAAAACCCATCACTAGGTTCTTAGACAAGATTTCTCCAGTGGGTCAATGCTACTCCTGTCCGATCCAGTAGGTAGGAGTGGGGTGAGGGCACAGTCAATTCTGGAGGATCTGTAAATTCATTACAGGTAAATATGACAGTAAACCCTTTCGTTCAATTTTTTTTTGCACATTTCCACCTTAACAACCCCTCTTTAAGGTGGAATGTTCTTTTCTGACAATTTCCTTTTTTACGGCCTCTCAGCATTTTAATATATCTCCTTTTCTTCTGTAATGAATTCTAAGACCTGATGAAGGAACAAAGATGGACTCACGGTACGCTAGAAAGGAAATCTATTTTTGCAGGAGACATTTGAGAGCCGCGCTTCCGCTAATGGAATATCCACCTTTAGTCCTCGAGACCTCGTGCAATAAAACACAGTCCCTTTCAGGCAAATTCAGGAAATTAAACTCCGCTCCTCGCAGAAGGTTCACTTTTAATTTAGCAAAGTGATTCTTTTTTATGTGTGAAAGACTCTTCAGTGGCCCAAAAGCCAAGACCGTCCATCTATTACCGGCTGGGGACCTTTCACTGCACGGGTAGATTTTAGGATTTCAGGGCACGCGGAGATGTGCTTACTGCAGCAGAGCCACTAGCACATCACTGGTACAGCCATAGATCCACAGACCTGTCTACTGCTGCACCAGCTGAAATCTAGAACCAAAGGGAACCATAATTGGGGCCATTTGGTCCTGGTCCTTCTAAAGTTCAGATTTTTTTAAAGGGACATGCACACACAATAAAAACCTTTAAAGGTGATGGTTGGGACAAACAAGTACCAGGTTCTCGTGTCCTGTTTTTTTTGTAGGGGGCTCCATTGTGATTTTTACTCCGCTCTATAGCCACTCGTGACTCTTCATCAGGATCGCTCTCAGAGGAGGGTCAGTAGATTTGGCTGGTGATCCTTAGACTTATACTATAGCCGTCAGCTGCTTTGACTCCCTCATACACATGCATGACCAGCTTGGGAGAGGGAAATAAGCCACTGCCGAAAAAGTCGGCATGGTGCGGGTGGGGAAGGGAAGGGGACGGCAGGTCCGTCTCATCTATTCATTTCTACGCCATTTTTAGGCGTAGAAAATGGTCTAACTGTGAGACAGCAAGGGAGTCTTTAGTGTAAAGTCCACCTACAGTAGGTTATGTATCGTATAGATCTATAAGATATCTATCTATCTATCAATCACATATCTATCTATCTATCTATCTATCTATCTATCTATCTATCAATCACATATCTATCTATCACTCTATCTATCTATCTATCTATCTATCTATCTATCTGTCTATCTATCTATCTATCTATCTATCTATCTATCTATCTATCTATCTATCTATCTATCTATCTATCTATCTATCTACATATCTATCTATCTATCTATCTATCTATCTATCTATCTATCTATCTATCTCTATCTATCTACAATTGGATCCTGATACCACAATGATAGGACTAATGATCTTGAGTCACTTCTATTTCATTAAAGCTTGGAAAATGTATTTCTATAGAAAATAAGGATTATGTATGGAGTTAACAAAACTCTGAATGGAAATTTGCAGCTGTTGATAAATTTAGTATCCGGCAAACCTGCAGAGCATAGAGCAAAACAAGCAATGCGATGGGCGGCATTAATCAGCCTTTTATATTCACGTGATGACGGTTTTCCATAAATTGTTCACTGTTTTCACTGTTCTGTGTTTAGAAAAACGTCTCCATGTTTCTCTATCAATCAGTTTCACCAGTGAAAAGTATAAAAGTTTCCAGTTGGTTTTAGAAGCTTTGTATCTGCTGGGTTGGATCCCCTATGCTTCATTTTTGATACCCCAAGTTATTAGAAATGCCTTGAAATATTCAGACACCCAATCAGAGAATTGTATTTTATCTAAATTTGTAAAAATTATTTATATATATTTATAGACAGTGGAGTTCTATTCTTCTTATACACAGCTGAATGAAAATGGAAATAAATGGTAACATTTTATCTGTATTCAGCCACCACTAGGGGGAGATGATTGCACAGTGTTCATGCTTTGAATTCAATAACCAGTAAGCAGAACGCTCCAAAGTTCCCCCTAGTGGTGGCAAAAAATATATATATATAATTTATCTGTGTTTATGCAGTGAATTTGGAGCTTTGTATGGTAAAAAGTGACCTCTGACCATCATAATGGTAGGTAAAGAGATACATCAGCATATAATGCTTCACCTAACTCATGATCCGTAGAGAATCTGTAATGTACTGTATGTACACAGTGGCTCCACCAGCAGAATAGTGAGTGCAGCTCTGGAGTATAATACAGGATGTAACCCAGGATCAGTACAGGATAAGTAATGTATGTACACAGTGACTGCACAGCAGAATAGTGACTGCAGCTCTGGAGTATAATACAGGATGTAACCCAGGATCAGTAATGTAATGTATGTACACAGTGACTGCACAGCAGAATAGTGACTGCAGCTCTGGAGTATAATACAGGATGTAACCCAGGATCAGTACAGGATAAGTAATGTATGTACACAGTGACTGCACCAGCAGAATAGTGAGTGCAGCTCTGGAGTATAATACAGGATATAACCCAGGATCAGTACAGGATAAGTAATGTATCTACACAGTGACTGCACCAGCAGAATAGTGAGTACAGCTCTGGAGTAAAATACAAGATGTATCTCAGGATCAGTACAGGATAAGTAATGTATGTATACAGTGACTCCACCAGCAGAATAGTGAGTGCAGCTCTGGAGTATAATACAAGATGTAACTCAGGATCAGTACAGGATAAGTAATGTATGTACACATTGACTGCACCAGCAGAATATAGAGTGCAGCTCTGGAGTGAAATACAGGATGTAACTCAGGATCAGTACAGGATAAGTAATGTAATGTATACATTGACTCCACCAGCAGAATAGTGAGTGCTGCTCTGGAGTACAATACAGGATGTAACTCAGGATCAGTACAGGATACGTAATGTCATGTGTGTACACAGTGACTCCACCAGCAGAATAGTGAGTGCTGCTCTGGAGTATAATACAGAATGCAATGCAGGATCAGTCCAGGATAAGTAATGTTTGTACACAGTGACTCCACCAGCAGAATAGTGAGTACAGCTCTGGAGTATAATACAGAATGTAATTCAGGATAAGTAATGTATGTACACAGTGACTGCACCAGCAGAATAGTGAGTGCAGCTCTGGAGTATAATACAGAGATGTAACTCAGGATCAGTACAGGATAAGTAATGTATGTACACAGTGACTGCACCAGCAGAATAGTGAGTGCAGCTCTGGAGTATAATACAAGATGTAACTCAGGATCAGTACAGGATAAGTAATGTATGTACACAGTGACTGCACCAGCAGAATAGTGAGTGCAGCTCTGGAGTATAATACAGGATGTAACTCAGGATCAGTACAGGATAAGTAATGTATGTACACAGTGACTCCACCAGCAGAATAGTGAGTACAGCTCTGGAGTATAATACAGGATGTAACTCAGGATCAGTACAGGATAAGTAATGTATGTACACAGTGACTCCACCAGCAGAGTAGTGAGTGCAGCTCTGAAGTATAATACAGAATGTAATTCAGGATCAGTACAGGATAAGTAATGTATGTACACAGTGACTTCACCAGCAGAATAGTGAGTGCAGCTCTGGAGTATAATACAGAATGTAATTCAGGATCAGTACAGGATAAGTAATGTATGTACACAGTGACTGCACCAGCAGAATAGTGAGTACAGCTCTGGAGTATAATACAAGATGTATCTCAGGATCAGTACAGGATAAGTAATGTATGTACACAGTGACTGCACCAGCAGAATAGTGAGTGCAGCCCTGGAGTATAATACAAGATGTATCTCAGGATCAGTACAGGATAAGTAATGTATGTATACAGTGACTCCACCAGCAGAATAGTGAGTGCAGCTCTGGAGTATAATACAAGATGTAACTCAGGATCAGTACAGGATAAGTAATGTATGTACACATTGACTGCACCAGCAGAATATAGAGTGCAGCTCTGGAGTGAAATACAGGATGTAACTCAGGATCAGTACAGGATAAGTAATGTAATGTATACATTGACTCCACCAGCAGAATAGTGAGTGCTGCTCTGGAGTACAATACAGGATGTAACTCAGGATCAGTACAGGATACGTAATGTCATGTGTGTACACAGTGACTCCACCAGCAGAATAGTGAGTGCTGCTCTGGAGTATAATACAGAATGTAATGCAGGATCAATCCAGGATAAGTAATGTTTGTACACAGTGACTCCACCAGCAGAATAGTGAGTACAGCTCTGGAGTATAATACAGAATGTAATTCAGGATAAGTAATGTATGTACACAGTGACTCCACCAGCAGAGTAGTGAGTGTAGCTCTGAAGTATAATACAGAATGTAATTCAGGATCAGTACAGGATAAGTAATGTATGTACACAGTGACTGCACCAGCAGAATAGTGAGTACAGCTCTGGAGTATAATACAGAATGTAATTCAGGATCAGTACAGGATAAGTAATGTATGTACACAGTGACTGCACCAGCAGAATAGTGAGTACAGCTCTGGAGTGTAATACAGGATGTAACTCAGGATCAGTACAGGATAAGTAATGTATGTACACAGTGACTCCACCAGCAGAATAGTGAGTACAGCTCTGGAGTGTAATACAAGATACAGCTTAGTATAGGTTCTGGATAATATTAGGCATGTAAACTGAAATCTACAGTACATTTTAGCATAAACTACATAGAAAATTGGTTGTAGATCAATTTTTGCTCAGGAGGGAGTTCAGCTGTTGGACAGCGTTGCGTAGGTGCAGTGATGCTTCACTTGCCATTGTGGGCTTTTCTAGACATGTGATTAGGTCTAAGCTGCGGTATGAAGTACGGACCCACCATCGGACAGCCCGGCTGATCATTGGGGCGTTTTCTGGGGTTCGTTCTATCGGCCAGAAATGTTTTTTCACCTTCGATTAGAGAAAGTGGCCACCGATTGTCATCCCTTATCATTCATTTTCAATTTCATTACATTGTGCTCAGAACCATCTGCTTTTCAGGAGTATAATCACAAACTGGTGCATGACAAATGACTTAATTAGATGTCTATAAACCTATGTGTTTTATGTCTTTTGGACTGCTAATTAAGTCAAATAATCTAGAAAAAGAGAACACTAAGCACTATTCAAAGAAAACGGAAGTTTCTCCCAACGATTATGTTGCACTTTAATGAATGCTTCTTCTGCGTTGTTTTCCATTGACTATTTAACCTCATTAGCTGTTATTAAATATTAGTTGGATGCTGGGGAAATCCTAAGGGTTATTGAGAAATGCACAGAGTTTTCTCTTAATTACAGCTAATCGCACTAACAATATAAACAGTAGAAGAAACTAATTTTCTTCTGGAAATATTTTTAAAGGAACCTTGACTGTCTTGAATTGGCCACAATGTTGCTAGATGTATCCACCTGGACAAATTTCCAAGTTACACCCTCTCTCAGATTTACTGAGCTAAGTGGCAGCCAGAAGAGCTGCTGCAGGGATTAGATAGGACCATAATGTGCTGAAAGGTATCCAGAAGAGCTGCTGCAGGGATTAGATAGGACCATAATATGCTGAAAGGTATCCAGAAGAGCTGCTGCAGGGATTAGATAGGACCATAATATGCTGAAAGGTATCCAGAAGAGCTGCTGCAGGGATTAGATAGGACCATAATATGCTGAAAGGTATCCAGAAGAGCTGCTGCAGAGAATGCATGGGTCCATAATGTGCTAAGAAACATTCAGAAAAGCTGCTGCAGGGACTGAATGAGACCATAATGTGCTAAGAAAACCCCAGAAGAGCTGCTGCAGGGACTGAATGAGGCCATAATGTGCTGAGAAAACCCCAGAAGAGCTGCTGCAGGGACTGAATGAGGCCATAATGTGCTGACAAAACCCCAGAAGAGCTGCTGCAGGGACTAAATGAGGCCATAATGTGCTGAGAAAACCCCAGAAGAGCTGCTGCAGGGACTGAATGAGGCCATAATGTGCTGAGAAAACCCCAGAAGAGCTGCTGCAGGGACTGAATGAGGCCATAATGTGCTGAGAAAATCCATAAGAGCTGCTGCAGGGACTGAATGGGGCCATAATGTGCTGAGAAATATCCAGAATATGTGCTGCAAAGAATGAATGCGACCATAATCTGCTCAGAGGTATCCAGAAGAGCTGCTGCAGGCTATAATGGGATATGGATGTGCTGAGGGTATCAGGGAGATCCCTTACAGGGAATTATTGGGTCTGTTATGTGCTGCCAAACTTTAGGTTGAACTGCTGCAGGGAGTGAATAGGACTAGATTGCTCTGAACATCATCAGGAAGAGCTACTACAGAAAATGTAAGGGACCATATAGCTTTAAATCACCAAGAAAAGCTGCTGCAGTGAGTAAATGGGATTAAAATATGCTGAAAGGGCTGCTGCTGAGGATCATAAGGACTGTAATGTGCTAAGGAGTATTAGATAGAGCTGCTGCAGGACAGACATAGGATTAAAATATGATGAAGATCTTCAGCAAGAGCCATTGCAGGGAGTGATGAGCGTTAAAATGTGATGATAAGTACCAGGAAGAGCTGCTGCAGGGAATGATGAGAATGATAATGTTGTGCTAAGTATCAGGAAGAGCTGCTGCAGGGAATAATGCGAATGATAATGTTGTGCTAAGTACAGGGAAAAGCTGCTGCAGGGAATGGTGAGGACTATACTGTGATGATAAGTACCAGGAAGAGCTGCTGCAGGGAATGATGAGGACTATCATGTGATGATAAGTACCAGGAAGAGCTGCTGCAGGGAATGATGAGGACTATATTGTGATGATAAGTTTCAGGAAAAACTGCTGAAGGGAATGATGAGGACTATAGTATGATGATAAATATCTGGAAGAGCTGCTGCAGGTAACAATGTGGACTATAATGTGAAGATAATTATCAGGAAGAGCTGCTATAGAGCATGGTGAGGACTATATTGTAATGATGAGTATAAAAAAAAAACTGTTGAAGGGAATGATGAGGACTATAGTATGATGATAAATATCCGGAAGAGCTGCTGCAGGGAACGATGTGGAATAAAATGTGAAGATAAATATCAGGAAAAGCTGCTAGAGAGCATGGTGAGGACTATACTGTGATAAAAATGTGATTATAATGTACTGCCAAACATCAGAAAGCACTGCCGATGATGAGGACTATGGAGTATTGATGTCCATCAGAAAAAGCTGCTGCAGGGAATAGCTGTGCTAAAGGACATCATGATGAGCTGCTGAAGTGAATGAGTATAATGTGCTGAGGAGCATCAGAAAGAGCTGCTGCAGGAACTACAACCGTCTTATCTATCGGCTTGAATTTCGGTGAACATCCCCTTTAATTTTCCAGCAGCGCAGCTTCAGCTTTCTTTGATGAAAATCATGATTTTATTTCCCTATTGCTTGACAGGCCACTGTGATAAATAACCATTATATCCAACTCCATTGTCACTAAGTAGCGAGAGATTAACATAAACTTTACCGGCTCAGAATTAACGTGAGTGCTTTTCAATTAACTTGTTTAATTAGAGCAGAATGCAGTAAAAGTCAGGCCGGCCGCATTCATCCGCTCCACCAATGGGCATGCAGCGAGCACAAACCTAAAGAGCTGGGGGTATCTGCTGAACCGACGGGGATGCTGCACGCACACAGTACCTTCTACAGTTTAATTGAAAAGGTTTTGCAGGAATTTGTTATTTTTGATGTTTTTGTACTGGCATTGATGCCAAGAACAATGTGACAGCTTCCAGGTCCAGAGCAGAGAAGCGAGAAGCAAGTTCCATACATAGAAAAATATTACATGACTTACCTTGTATTTATTCTGCATTAAACCCCAGAGCTGCACCAGGACAGCCCCTGTATATTACCGGGGGAGTCCCACTATTAGGACTTGTTAAGCCTCATTCATACGTCAGTGTTCCACATACGCATTCTCCACGGACAGCACGCATTCCTATTCATTTTAATGTGCGTATTTACTCATCAGTTTTTTACCGCGGTCTGTAGGTCCGTTTTTTTTAGCACAGATGCATGCTCTGTTATGTCCCATTATAGTGTATGGGTCTCTAAAATCCACAGATGCAACACGGATGCCATCCATGTTTCATCCGTGTTTCACAGATCATTAGGAAGGGATGCTTTGAAAAATTAATTTTCAGTCGTGAAGTGTCAGTGAAACATGGATGAAACACCGACAGCAAAAAACGGACGCACACACCCAACACGGATCCTTCACAGACGGAAGTGGGAACTGAGAGTCAGGGTGCTCCTCGGTGCACCAAACATTTCATTTGCATATATAGTTACTTAGTTAATACGGTTAAAAAAAAGAAATAAGTCCATCAAGTAACCATGAAAACTTTAATTGCACATGAACAGCTGAACCAATTTTCATAATAAAATCATCCTTTTAATCAGCAGAATCAACTCTACCGGACACAATGTACATTTTAATGGGGGTGATCCTGCTGCCAGGCGCTCTTTAAGACACATGCAGCGAACAAATCCTTTCCTGTGCACGACCACGATGTGAATGGATTAAGATCCTGGTTAGCAGAGCTCGGAGGCGGCATTGTTCACGGTGATACATTGTATCCGTGTTATCTGTGCTTTGTATTGTGCAGACAATGTATCTGTCCAGAGAGAACAATATTCTCGCAGATCACTGGATGCGCGCAGCACAATGATAACACAATCCGACGGCAGTTTCCATGGTTCCACATTAACGATCGTAACTGTGACATCTATGTAATCTGCTATGGAAATGCTGCGCTGTCTGACCGGCTGAGTGTCCGAACAACCGGAGGACAAGGTGCATTGTCATCGCTTGTTTATTGCAAGGTTACCGCCAAAATGATGTCCCCCTGCTAAACAAACAACTCTTTTTACTTCATCTGCTAATTTTTCAATCCTTTTTATTCTGTACATTTTAGGATACATGTTGTGGAAAGTGTCAGCAAGCTGGTCAGCTCTAGGTATTTGGGCTGCGGGTGACATGGGATTATTAGGCTGGGTTCACACGGGCGTCATGTTTGACACCCGGATAAGAGGCGGGTGCGTTGCGGGAAAATGCGCAATTTTTTTGCGCGAGTGCAAAGCGTTTAAAGTGTTTTGCACGCGCGTGCGAAAAATCGGCATGTTTGGTACCCAGACCCGAAGCTGGACTTCATAACTGAAATCAGGTTTCGGGTTGAGTATTCTTTATATTTTATTATTTTCCCTTATAACATGGTTATATGGGAAAATAATAGCATTCTAAATACAGAATGCTATGTTAACAGGGCAATAGAGGGTTAAAAAAAAAAATTCAACTCACCTCCTCCCATTGATCGCGTAGGTGCAAGGAACATCTTCTATCTTCATATCTGTTGGTTGAAGGACCTTCGGTGACGTCACTGGGTCACATGGTCCAATCATGGAAGCTTTTAATTGGACCATGTGACCCATGTGACCTAGTGACGTCACCGAAGGTCTTTACCACAGAATGAAGAAAGAATGATCCGGCACCTACGTGATCAAGAGGATGAGGTGAGTTAAAGTTTTTTTTTTATTTTTAACCCTCTCTTTCCCTTTTTACATAACATTCTGTAATTAGAATGCTATTATTTTCCCTTATAACCATGTTATCAGGGAAAATAATAAAGATTGGGTCCCCATCCCGATCGTCTCCTAGCAACCATGCGGGAAAATCGCACCGCATCCGCAGTTGCTTGCGGATGCTTGCGATTTTCCCGCAGCCCCATTCACTTCTATGGGGCCTGCGTTGCGTGAAAAACGCAGAATATAGAACATGTTGCGATTTTCACGCAACGCAAAAGTGATGCAGGAAAATCACCGCTTATGTACACAGCCCTATAGAAATGAATGGGTCCGGATTCAGTGCGGGTGCAATGCGTTCACCTCACGCATTGCACCCGCGCGGAAATCACGCCCGTGTGAATGCAGCCTTAAGGGTGTTGCCCTAAGATTTAAACTTGACTGCTATTCCCAGGATAGGCATCAAAATGGGGAGGGTCTGACCACTGGGACTCCCAAAGGTCATGAGAATGGGGGTGCTGGCTCCCCCAAATTAATAGAAGGGCAGTTGAGCAAGTGCACCGCTGCACAATAATCTGTCTATGAGTTGTGACTTGTGATAGCCGAATGCTGCGCTCAGCTGTTTCCGGCATTAATCAATGTAATGTCACCACGCATGCTTGACTGCCGATCCATCGATTTGCAATCAAGGATAGCCAGCACTCGATCTCCGGGTCACGCTGCACGGGAAGGAGCGTTCTCCACGATTCATAAACAGGAAAAATCCCAGCAGCCGTGCTCTTTTTCTATTGCTCTTTTATTTTACAGTTCACAGATAAGGTCCTGGACGCGTTTCGGCAATAAGCCTTTTTCAACAAGTTGAAGGCTTCCTGTCAGTGTTCAAATCCACTGACAGGAAGCATGTAACGCCAGCACCAGGCCTGATTTGCCCAGCATTTCTGCTCCCTGATACGCTGACCAGCCCAACAGAAAGGCCGGGTTTGCCACTGGAGAACGGACAGGTAAGTTCATGACAGAATTCTGGTATTAACGGTGGACTGGCTCTTTAAGTCAGCATTGCCTTCTGAGTCATTTAGTGTTTGCCTTTCCGGTCTCTGAGGATTTAGGTGATTTTTTTTTTTCTAAAGTGTTTGGCGTCCTAAAAAAATTGGAATTAGCATGATTGGACGCATCTCATTGACCTTTCCGCCCAATTGAACTGAAGCGGCCAGTTCATATATCATGTCGATGTGGAATATCTCTAAGTTTCCTCCATCTCTTGCATGAGAATGAATCATATTACGGGAATAATGAACCGTTTAATAACTGATTTACCAGTGGCTTCTACAACGGCCGATGTAAAAGTATAATGTGAGAAGACGTCAGGGCCGTGAACAATACTGTCGTTTGGCTTGTTTTTACCGGTGACTTCTGTCCATCACAGGACTATTAGCATAAGCAACGAACCAACCTGCAGCCAATCTTAAAGACTATGTACACCTTCCGGGGAAGTGTAAAAATGTTTGCACCTTATTCCTTAATATTCCTGTCTTGCCTTTTTGATTGTTTAACTGGTACCTGCTGTTCTACCCCTGGTTCCTCTGTCTCATCCTGTGGCCTTTCGCCTCCTAACCTCTCTCCTGTTGATGACCCCTGGCTCCATTCCCGACTACACTACTGATTCTTCAAAGCTGTTGCCACCAATGGGTGACTATTTTGGGGATCCAACCAGGAAAGTTCATACATCCTTGGAAGGGTTAAAGGTGAAGATTGGGGAGATTCCCTAGATTCCGAACCCAGTCTAGCCGGCGGCAAAACAGCTGCAGCTTTATGAATGCACATCTTTATAAGGCACTTCAGAAATATAGTAATTATACAGAAAGGAGAGGAAAGGAGGGGGAAGGAGGGAGGTGCAGCTGCAGTTTCTCGTTTTGTCTCAATGTATTGGTGAAGTAGCATAAAGAGCAAAGGGAGAAAATAGTTTGCTCATAGCAAAAAGGAAGAGTCGGCCTACTGAGCGCAGTTATAGAGAGCAAATGTGCCTTTCTAAACAAACAGATGCAAGTGGCAGGTTAGTGGCGCCTTCCCCACCTTCCAGCAGGCTGAGGTTGGTTTTTCCCTGTCTGCAGGATGCCTGTATGTAACCTTGCAGAAACCTTCTCAGTCCCGGAAAAAATAATCTAAAGTAATACAGTAAATGGTTTACAGAGAGTAGGGGATAGAAGGGGGATGCAGCTGCAGTTTCTCACTCTTCTCACTGCTTCAGTGAAATGGTATAAAGGGCAGAAGCATGCAGAACAGGTCTGACATCACACAGGAAGAAAGAAAATGCCAAGGGAATTGAAAAGGACGCAATATCTTCTTCACCATCTAGAAGGCATCCCCAGACTAAGGGTTTTCTGTAACTGCCCAGAGGTCCTCTGCCTTCTAATTCAGTTGAACTGCATGAGAGAGAAAAGTGGGGGGAAGCGGGAGGGAGATATTTACCCTATTTTTAAACCGAAAGTGTTGGAAATGGCTTATAAAGGGAATACTAGTAGTGAGCACTTTCATTAGAAGGGCTCATTAGTTAGCAGGAGGCATGGGGGGCAGTGAGTATAGCTCTGCAAAATCTGCCTTTACTCACCACTCCCTGGTCTTCTTTCGGGCACTGCGTATAGTATCAGGACATAGTGCATGTAGGTGTGGACTATGTCCTGATGCTGTGTGATATCAGGTCACAGTGCAGTGCGGCGCCAGAAGACCAAGGAGCAGTAAGTGCAGGAAGAGCGCGCCATCCAGAGCAGGAGAGGAATTTAATTCACTAGCTGAACTGAGTTCTGATGAAGATTGGGCGTTTGACTGGGGGGAGTCTGATCTGAGGTCTAAAGAAGATTGGGGGTTTGATCTGAGGTCTGATTAAGATTGATTGTCTGATTTGGGTGACTGATGTATATTGGGGGGTTCTGAAATGAGGTCTGATGAGGATTAGAGGTCTGATCTCAGATCCGATGAACATTAGGAGTCTGATCTGAGGTCTGATGAACATTAGGAGCCTGATCTGAGGTCTGATGAACATTAGGAGCCTGATCTGAGGTCTGATGAAGATTGGGGGTCTGATCTGAGGTCTGATGAAGATTGGGGGTCTGATCTGAGGTCTGATGAAGATTGGGGGTCTGATCTGAGGTCTGATGAAGATTGGGGGTCTGATCTGAGGTCTGATGAAGATTTGGGGGTCTGAACTGAGGTCTGATGAAGATTAGAGGTCTGATGAACATAAGTAGTCTGATCTTAGGTCTGATGAAGATTGGGGGTCTGATCTGGGGTCTAATGAAAATATTTTTTTTATTTTCTTCTTCTAAAAGAGTCTTAGTCTAGGTGTGTCTTATGATCAAGTCCATCTTATAAAGCGGAAAATACAGTAATTTATCTCAGGAGTCAGGACACATGACCCAACTCTCGCATCACATTGGGGAGACGATATGGACATGTACAGCAGAGGGCGCTACACCACATTACGTACACACCTACAGTCGCCTAAGAAGAGATTGCACATTTTTTTCCTGTAACGACAGGTAAGTTTCGTTTTGATATTGGATTTAGAAAAAAATGAATTCAGAATGTTTGATGAGCCTCCTGCTCCATTTTCCCCATAAAAGCCACTTCTCTCTAATTAGATCATTTTACATTTCAATTTGATCATTTTTTGTAATGATTATTTATTTTCCAGAAAATGAGAGGAATTATGAAGAATGTGCTTCGGTATATCATATATATATATTTTTTAAGTTTCCATGGGGAAATCAACGATTTATTGGCAGTGAATTTTCTTCTCTCATGGATTAAGACGGTTCGTTCACAGAGACGCGTTACGATCCTGTTGGCTGAGTTAATAGGCGCTCTGAGGAGCGTCTCTCAAGGTTACTCCAAGTGTCATTCTTCCTGTTTCATGAAGCAGTCGGCAAAGCAGCTCTGAAGGTTTCACCCCCCACCCCCCACCTGAAGTTCAAAGTCACAGGACGTTCGAACTGAATTATTTTTTTTTTTTTGCATTTTGTATAGCGGTTCTCTACTTGGGAGCCTGCAACTTTCTACACTGAGAAATTTATTTTAGATTAAGTATAATATTTAAAATGAACAAATCGAGTTCTAGAAAGTTCCATGTGGCCGCCATATTGAATTATACAAAAATATTACATTCTTGGGATCCTTTCAAATGCCATATTAAGGCATTCTAAGTCCTAGTCTTAGGACCCTCATCTAAAAGTAAAGAGGAGAGTGTGTGTACAAAGAGTCCCCCATTCTGGAGGACCCTATACCTCTTTGCTTTACATAGACAAACCATTAATTTCAATGGGACCTGTGTAGTGCTCTGTTTTCCCTGCGGGGGCACTGCTGGAGAATTAAACACTTGTATGCTAAACTAAAGCTGATAGCTGGGGGTATGAGCAGTGGGACACCCTGTGGTGATTGTATTTACCCTTCTGATGAACATGGTTGTCAACCCTTTAAGGCAACAAGTGGATCAGGTTCAAGAAGATTGCTGAGAGCTTCTTCTAATTGTCACATTAAAGGGTTGACTACTTTGGACAATACTTTGTGTTACACATGTGCTCTAAGCTCAAGGGTCCTCTAAGCTCAAGGGCCCTTTAAGCTGATCAGTGATCAGCTGTAATATGTGAATAAACCTGCCAGCAAGTGTTCAATTTTGCTGCAGTGCCTCCGCAGGGGAAATGAAGAATTACACAGTTTTCAGTGATATCAGTGGACGAGAGATGCTATTGGTAATCCCTCTCCGTCAGGGGCGTAGCTAAAGGCTCATGGGCCCTGGTGCAAGGGGCAGGGGTGCACCTAGCCTTTCTGCTGCTTGAGGCACAAATGAAAACAGTGTCCCCTCCCCCTTGCCAAATTCTCAACCTAACCTCTTCTCTCCAGCCCTACTGTTAAAGACATACTTGGAGAACACTACAAACATCGCTACAAAACACACAGGGTAATACAGCGCCACATACCTCTTACATCTAGTGATGTCTCCTCTTATGTGAACGTTCTCTATCCTCATCTTCTCCATTCGTACCACACCACCATGATGATTTCTTTCAGCCAAAAAATATCTTAGTTTCCTCCTTATCCATCATCCTCCCGCCTTCTCAACATCCAGTCCTGCCACCCCCAGTGCCCCCTGTGCTCCCCAATACTATACTGCAGAAACTGTCCTCTGAAAATACTAGTATAACACATATAGTGCCCCCTTCATTAATTATGGGCACACAGTGCCCTAAAAAATAACTGCGCCCAGGAAACAGTGTCCCTAAAACTAATAGTGTAAATGTTATGTCCCCCAACATAATTGTGATGATACTGTGCCAGGGTGCCCCCCAGAGTAATATTACTCCAAAATGTCCCACCAATAGTAATAATTTACTGCCAGAGTGCATAGTGTTAACAGTGCCCCCAATAGTAATAATGCCCCCATAATGCCCATACTAGTAATCATATACCCTGTAGTCCCAAAGTAGTAATAATTCTCCTTATAATGCTCCCTTATAATGTGTGCCATTACAAAAATAGTCCCTATAATGTGTGCCAGTAAAAAAAAAAACCTTACCTTTCAGATCAGACCCCCATATTAGATCCTCATATCAGACCCCCATTTCACACCTCAGATCAGACTTCCATATCATACCTCAGAAAAGACCCCCATTTGAGACACCTATATCAGACCCCCATATAAGTTCTCAGATCAAATCCTCATATCAGATCTCAGATCAAAACCCCATATCAGATCCTCAAATCAAACCCCTATATCAGACCCTCAGACCCCCATATCAGATCCTCAGACCCCCATATCCGACCCTATGTCAAACCTCAGATGAGACTCCCATCAAACCTCACTGTCAGACCCCCATATCAGATCCTCAGATCAGACCCCCATATCAGATCCTCAAATCAGAACCCCATATCAGATCCTCAGACCCCGATATCAGGTCCTCAGACCCCAAGTCAGACCCCTGTATCAAACCTCAGATGAAACCCCCATCAGACCTCACTGTCAGACCCCCATATCAGATCCTCAGATTAGACCCCCATATCAGATCCTTAAATTAGAACCCTTTATCAGACCTCAGATCAGACCCCCATATCAGATCCTCAGACCCCCATATCAGCCCCATTATAAACAAATTTATTTACCCTTCCTGCTCCGCTGCTACTCTCCAGGTCTGGCGTTTTCTCTTCCTGCATTCTTCGCTCCTGGTCTTCTTGGGGCCCAAGCAGGACTATGACCTAACATTGTACGCAGTCAGTACAGTGCAGCATGGACCTGGAGAAGATCAGGGAGGAGGGGTGAGTACAGCTCTTCACTTACCGAGCCCATATCTCCAGCATACTAGTGAGCCCTCATTGCTTAGTTATTATATCAACATTCCCTCCAGAGAGCAGAGGCCATTAATATGTTTATATGAGTTGGTAAATTGTGCCTACTCTTGGCTCCTGGACTAGATCTAAAACTTAACTTTTATTCACTTCCTTACTATTAACTCTATGTATATAAAAGTTCCTGGCCGCTTGCCTGACTAGCTTTCACTATCACTATTTCTTGCGGAGTTATCCTCCACTACAATTAAGTGGGAAAGTCGCGCGCACTGTCTCCCCTTTACTAGTTTATGTGAAGACAGGTGTAGCGGTCACTCATTTAAAATCACTGCACACTATCCCCGACATGTTTCGCTATCCGATACCCCTGAAGATGCCTGTAGAGGCGAAACATGTCGGGAGATAGTGTGCAGTGATTTTAAATGAGTGACTGCTACACCTGTCTTCACATAAACTAGTAAAGGGGAGACAGTGCGCGCGACTCTCCCCCTTAATTGTAGTGGAGGATAACTCCGCAAGAAATAGTGATAGTGAAAGCTAGTCAGACAAGCGGCCAGGAACTTTTATATACATAGAGTTAATAGTAAGGAAGTGAATAAAAGTTAAGTTTTAGATCTAGTCCAGGAGCCAAGAGTAGGCACAATTTACCAACTCATATAAACTCATTGCTTAGGGGCACAGTCGCAATTGCGACCACTAAAACCCCTACAGCTACACCACAGATCTCAGTTCTGGATAAAAGTTCCTTAATAAGGTATTTAAAATTGGAAGTTCAAAACCAGGCATGATGAGAGTTGTAATTTAGCATAATCTGGTGAGCCACAGGAGAGGAACACTACATTAAGTGCTACTTGACCTTTTTACATTAATAAAACTCTGTTTTTGGTCCAGGTAGATTTACAAGAAAAGTTGCCTTAATTACTAAATAGACTAATTTCTACGATAAAAGACGTGCACACACCCAATCAAAGACCCGGGATTAGAAAAAAAAACACTTTGCAGCTAATTCGTGTAATTAAAAGCTGAAATGAATTGTATGGGAGTCCTTATGGTACAGTCTGACGTTAACGGGACAGAGGCCAAATCAAAGAATAGAAAAATTGGAGAGTGCTCCTGAGTCTGACCATGGGAATTTTACACTTGAAATAGTTTTATTTTGTCCTAATCTTTCCGGCTGCGTGGATGTCTGGAACAGGCATTAGTTCCCGAACTTGTAGAAGTTGGTAAGAAGTCAGCTTCTTGGCCTCTAAAGAATATGATTATTTTCAGTGAATATGAAGTACCATCTAAACTGAAGAAACGCGGATAATGAGGATTTCCTTCTGTGAGCTTCCTATGTGTCTTAGCATCACATGAGGACCCTTCAAGGTTGGCAAAGAGATAGCAAGATTATCGTCTGCTTTGTCCAGTTGGATAATATCTATTTCCCAATATCATATTCCACAATGTTTACAGAGATTGCCTTCCCTGTTCCCATTGGGGGCATAATCCAATTTCGCTATCTTACAACAGTTTTACGGTTTTATCTACATTTGTCCGAATGCTCATCAGATGATGCGACCATAAATAAAAAGACAATATTTCTTTTAATATTCATGTCCTGCTCTGCTCTGTGCAGCACCTTTGTTTTAATGCGACCACGGCTTGCTGTCAGTGGGATTACCAAGCACAGGACTGTAGTTCCCATAAATCAGTTTCCTTCTGACAGACATTGCCTCTACTTAGAGCTGCCTGCATATCCCTTTATTACAATTTGTAAGTTAGTTAATTGCTTCCTGCTATTCTTTTGCTTACTTGCCTCTGCATTTCTGCTGCCCAGTATGTGAAACACAATTCCTCTAGGACCTGGGAGGAGAAGGGGAGAAGGAAATGGTGTACAATAGATAAGACATGTGATCTTCTGTATATCAGGGAGAGGAGATGGGTGGATGTGGATGAGAGATAATGTCATAAAAAAAACTCCACAAACATGAGAAAACCATTTAACCTCCGTGTAGATGTTTTCTTTAGTTGGATTTGTAACCCCGGACTTAAGTGCAGCAAAGTCACAATGCCAATGCCACTCTTCGGTGTGGGAGGAAAACCCACACCAAACATAGGAGGGAAAGGGGTGAGTGGAAAAGGCCTGGAAACTAGGGAAAGGAGAAGGTTACCTCCTAGAGAAACCCTAATCAAAGTCCTGACTGACTGCAAGTATGAACTGACCCCAGAGGTAGGTTAGTTCATACACAGGAACCTAAAGTCCTAACTCACCCTCTAGGACCCTGGTACTAATGTCAGGGCCAGAGACAACCTGTTCCTCCAAATGGTAGGACAAACAAGAGTCTCCCTCAGGCCTAAACACAAATGACAGGGAAAAGAGCAACACAAGGAAACCCAAACAATAAACAAAAGGGGAAGAAGACACTTAACTTCAAATGGCTATGGAAGGACAGCAATCCCAACACCAGCAATCCACAACAAGACTGAATCTAAAGCTATAAACCGCACAGCATGGTGGGAGAAGCCACAATAAATAGGGAAGGTTAAATTACCACATTAGCAACACCTGAAGCAAGGGGTGTGGCCATTACCAGAAACAACACAGGCACGAATTGATCCACAAGGAACCTGTCAGATCAAACCACGTGTTGCCAGTCTCACTGATCTCCTGGCACCTGTCACCGGAACGTCCATGACAGCCAATCATTGAGCTCTACTATGACTGTAAATGAGGGGTCAAGCCCTCTCTGCTGCTTCTAAAACTCAGATTTATCTCTATAGAGAGGAATGATTCCAGCTTGTCCTGCTCTCTGGCCAGGAACAAGGATTTGGGGACCCTGGTCCTCAGGAAAATTTGGGTAAGGGGTTACACCGCCATCTAGCTTACCTTTCTGACCTGTGTGGTTGAAAAGCCATACAGTAAAAGTCCCCATTAGACATTTTGGAAGATATACAATGATAATTACGCCATTTTCTTCCTCTAAAATGCTTGCGGTAATTGTCTGTTTGGTCTAAACAGAGGGTTGAACAGCATTACTTGGGGTGATTTTTCTTTTTATTGAACTTTAAATTGCTATGTAAATGAAAAACAGCTCCTGGCAAGACATTGGGACATTACAAGCAGGATGTGCCAGATCTATGTGCTTCATTTTAAGTATCTTCACTTCACTCTTTCAACAACTCGCAAACATTTATGCTGTAAATTGTGAAGCGATTGAGCAGACCCATAAAAATACAGTAAAAATATTTCAACCTATTTAAGATTTTCTTGCAAAAAATAGACACACAAATGAGATAATTGGGGCACAGCTGCTAGAATATGCATAGCAAAGAATATTATGCAAAACAAAATTGCTTTGCTTGATTTTTCTGCTGGGTCAGACTGAGGGAACCAATGGGCAGAGTCCAATGTATTGTTTTATGCAGAAATATATTACTTCACCCTGAAATATATTACTATAATCCTGGGGTGGACTGTAGACATTCCTCCTGACATGGGCTTATTTCTGGCCTTGATACTAAAGGCTTTGGTGGGCTTTACTGGTGCATGGCTGGAACTGTACTGAAGTTTTTGTAGGCTTTGGTGCAAATACTAACTAAAGTACTAACAAAATTAGATTATTATTCATGAATTTCTTTTTTTTTGTAGGTTTAGGCAGGACATAGGTTCACGGAAAAATAATGATGCAGCTTCCTTTTTAGCACCATGGAGAAGAGGGCTCTAAAATCCCTGATGCATCGTTAAAGGGGCTGTTCATTTTGAGGGTGCTCCAAAAATAAGCTGACCACAGGGAGAGAAATAACTAGAAGCTTCCCTCCACCTACCATGTCATTTATTATATAAGAGCAGGGTGTTTTGTCTCCTTCAGGCACTAGAGTAGGTGTGTCTCTCCCAGTAGATATCCTCCAGATTGGAAGTCATCCCTCTTCTGAAAGCCTCAGCCATCATCTGTGATCTATTGGAGAATCTGGTAGTAAATGTTCAGTTTCCCTGTAATGTTACCGTAGGGGAAATTAAGCATTATACAGTTGTCATTGAAACCAATGGGATGTGCCGGGCACTCCAGAATAAATACTTCTCTTTGTAGCCACTCTATAATTTGTCTAGTTTAGCCTTTTCTGGACCTCTGTCTCACATGTACGGTAGAAGTCCGGTCTTCAAAAATGGTGCCCGCTCACGGGCACAACAGATTCGGTAGACACTGGGTTTCTGCTGTTTTACACAGCAAACACCCGGGGCTAATGTCTGTGATAGGCGATAATGCCAATCGCAGACATTTAACCCATCAGATGCCATGGTCAAATGTGACCATGACATCTGGGAGTGCAAGGCCCAGAAGTGCAGCACTTCCGGGCCAGGTTCGGCTGGTAAGCGGCGATTAAGGGAGCCGCTCATCTGATGTGAGATTCTGGAACCTCTGATGCCTTTCACAGGTGTATAGAAATGTAGAACTGCAGTTTGCAGTCCTACTGTACATCACAATATACTGAATCTTCTATTTGTCAAGGAAACGCCCGTACTACATACAGCAAAAGGCGTAATGGAAAAAAAAATCAATATGGCCGAGTTGCCACTTTTTTCATCATTTCACCTCTCAAAAAAATGAAATAAAAAAGTCTTACACTCCAAGATGATTTTAATAAAAACAAATCATCTCCAAAAATGAGCCCTCACACAACTCTGTAGACATAACTATAAAAGAGTTATGGGAGTCAGAATATGACGATGAAAAGAAAAATAATTATGTTTCCAAAGTTTTTTTATTTTTTTTATTTCTTTCCAGTATTAAGAAAGTAATATCCAGCACTCCTGTCAGTGGTATCAAATCTTCTATACTTCATTTTAAAACATGACCATCGATACATCTTCATTATCTGTTCGATCATAAGATCTTAGCCATGCTATGGGAACTGACTTTTTACACCATCAAAACAACAAGAACTGAAATGCCTAAATCATGAGCTATAACACTGCCTTTTACCTGACGATCGTCCGAAATCATGGCCACCAGGGGTCATCTTCAATTCACTATTTCAACTGCTTGGTGGAAAACTTTACTTTGTAGCAGGAAGGTGTATAATCACTAGTGCTGAGCAAAGCGAAATTCAGTCCGAAGTTTAGGGAAACTTTGATTCGTAACGAATCCGAATTTCCCCGCTCTTCATGTTAACAAATCAGTTTTTCCTAAGATGGCTTCACGTATTACAAATTAAAAGTAAGAAGCCCGGGAATGTGAGATTACCCCATAATGGCGTGCAGCCACCCAATCCGCAGATAGCCAGCCCATGTGATGCCACCACCCTATATAACCTTTATCCAGCATGGTCTCCACCATTGTCCTGTGAGCTGAGCATTGGCAGAGACGTGGCAAGCACTTATGTGCTAGGGACAGTATGGCTGAAAACGATTAACAGAAGAATATTGGAGACGGAAAGTGCAGGGACAGTGCAGGGAGAGTTCAGGGAGACTACAGGGAGAGTGCAGGGAGACTGTAGGGAGGCTTATTCTGCATCAGTTTTATTTATTTATTACTACATTTTCTTATTCCTACATCTGCCATAAACTAAGATATGCAATTCAATACCAATAAGGTGGAAGACTTTATTATTCCAGTGCCAATATGCCAACCAGTACCATCCAGTGTGCACCACTTAGAAAGGCCAGGTCATAATGATGACCATTCTCATCTTTTGCTAGCTTTACTTCTTCCAAATCATCCTTCAAAGTCTTCAAGTCCTAGAAAAGTCAGAAAGATGCAGAGAGGAGGAGGTGGATGTTCCTCATGACATATTCTCACCAATATTAGATGATGGGGATAAGTAGGAAAAGTAGATGCCACTGGGAGCACAGCCGCTCCGGGTGTCTGTACCCTAAGGCAGAGTGGCCTGGGTATGCCTAAATTATAGTGATTTTTGAGAAATTAATTTGGAACGAATAAAATTTGTTGGTGAACTTCAGCCGAATCAAATTTTTCAAAACTTCGCTCATCATAATTTATTGAACACCCCTTGTATATAAATGTGGTATCACTTTAATCGTACTGGTCCAGAGAATGAAAGACATGAGTAAGTTTTACCACTATACGCCAGTTTTCTATAATAGGAAATGGTGCCATTAGAAAGTACAGCTTGTACTGCAAATAACAAGCCATCATTCGGGTATGTGAATGGAAAAATAAAAAAGTTATGGCTCCAGGAAGGCACAGAGTATAAAACAAAAATGCAAAAAGAGAATTGTCCAGTCCTGAAAGAGTTAAGAAACTCAAAAAATCTCTAAAAGGGTATTTGCTTCACTTCTTAGGATGCCTGTAGATCAGAAGTAACATTTTGGTGGATGTTAAAAACTTTTCCAGATTTTTACTTTCTTGCGTGGCTAAAAGAGTCCTCACTGCTCATTCCGTGTGTTGCTGTAATTCAGTGCTTCTAGGAGACGATGGAGAACAGCAGTCATCAGCACAGCCGCAGTCACATTCGATCTGCTCCCTCATTCATCTGTGTGTGAGTCCCTGATGAGCTGCTTGCCCTCAGGTGTCTAGTGTGGCCCTTGAAGTGACAGAGGCAGAACGACCCAAGTCACATTACATAAGCACAAATAATTTACTGGACTCCGGTCAGAATGAAGCCCTTGCACTAGAGATGGAAGTAAGTTCTTAAAATGTTAACTATTGTTTTCTACAGTTGGAGCAGAATGTATTGTTGCAGTTTCATAACTGCACAGTAGATAAGGTTTAAAAAGATACAAGTCCATCAACTTCCATCGACCAATAATCCTACTGTGCTGATCCAGAGGAAAGCAAGAACCTCTAGGAAGGTCACCATTCGATATTAGAAGGAAACTTTCTTCATGGCTCCTAATCTGGCAAATAATCAGAATAAATCTGTGGATCCTCATCCCATCTCTGGAAATCTAGTACTCATAACCTGTAATATTCTTACTTTCAAGAAATGCATCTAAGTCCATATGAAACTTATTCTATGAATAAGCCATCACCACCCTCTCTGGCAGAGAGATCCAGAATCTCACTGCTTTTACAGTAAAGAATCCTGTCCATGGTGATAATAAAACCTTCCTTCTTTTAGATATAGAGGATGCCCTCTTGTCCTGGATACAGGTCTAGGTGTGGAAAGATCATTAGAAAGATCTCTGCACTGTCCATTCATATGTTTTTACATTGGTGTCCTTTAAAGGGGTTGTCAGAGTTTTTTTGTTCTTTCTATCTTCCTAACTAGGCAAATGTAGCAACTTTACAATTAACTCACTTTATCTGCAGTGCCTGGTTTATCAGATTTCACTGAGGGTCACATGATCTGTGATGTCAGCTTCTCTCCCTGCTCTGATAATGTTCGTGCATAGGCCTGATAGATCTGTACACAAGACGTCACTGTGCTGTCCACGCCCCCCTTCACTGCCTGCTGTCTGCTCTCTCCTAGGATTCTTAACCCCTTCAGCTGCACAGACTGGGTAGCTGCAGTCAGTGAGGGGACAAATGCTTGGCACAGGAATGGACAGACTAGAGAGATCATTGCACGAGAAGGTAGGGGAAAGATCCTGTGTGTATTAGCAGTGCCATTATACAGCTAGGATTGTAGCTCTACACATACAACATGCTGCTGATTCTCCCAGCAGGCAGACTTGTCACTCAGAGCAGCTCTTGTATCCACTCCCTTAGCAGTGTCATTATACAGCTAGGACCTGTAGTCCTACACATACAACATGCTGCTGATTCTCCCAGCAGACAGACTTGTCACTCAGAGCAGCTCTTGTATCCACTCCCTTAGCAATGTCATTATACAGCTAGGACTTGTAGTCCTACTCATACAACATGCTGCTGATTCTCCCAGCAGGCAGACTTGTCACTCAGGGCAGCTCTTGTATCCACTCCTTTAGCAGTGCAGGGGGGGGGGGGGCAGAGATTGTTGTTATTGCATGTAAACAAGGGCCAGAAAAGAACCAGGGAAATGAAGAAATATATATTTTTTGCCTAAAACTTGCTTAGCTTAGTCATATATTGCTGCCCATCAGATTTTCAGTGCTATATATTTTTTTCACAACTCAGACAACCCTATTAAAGCCACATTTTTTCAAGGTTTGAAAACTTGTCTTATCTTCTGCAGTCCACCCATTCCAATAATTCCCTACCTTGTTTGCCTCCTCCGCACCTGCTCTAGTCCAGCTATGTTCTTCTTATACACAGGTGCCCAGTACTGTACACAATACATGTGTGGTCTGACTAGTGACCTGTATTAAGGCAACAAAAATCTCCATGTCATGATTATCTGTGCCTCTTTTGATGCATTTGTTACTCCAGTGGGTGTGCAACCGCTGTATCAACCAACAGATTAGACTTTAGGCTTTTTCTAAAGGCTTTATCCTTGCAGTCCTCTGGTTTTCATCCTTTATCCTCCAGGGATCTGGACTTTGCTGCAGGGGGCCACCAGACCACTACCTCCTGGAGTAGTTTCAGTGTGGTTGACAGCTGACGCACGTGGGTCAAGAGACACCAGTGTGGGTCACCGAGGGATCAAGCAAAACAGTGAGGGACAGGCCAGGGACAGAGCAGGCAGAGTACAAGCAATCCGATTAAAAGTCCAAGGTTAGGGCGGGTAGTAAAGGATCAATACAGAAGTCAGGAGAGGAGGGCCATTATCTAGGAAACGGGCAGAACAAATGAATACAGCACACCTTCGCAGGAACTAGCCAGCTAAATAAAATATTTGCTCAGGCACCTTCCTATTGTGGAAGGCGCCATAAGTATCCACTGGCATGCAGGTTGCAGCCTGCATGGAGGGACAGAGCTATTCCAGGGAGGAAGAGGAGGAGACCAGGAGTTGGGTCAGCACCACTTGGAACCAATAAGTGAGCAGAGCAGCAGTGGCCGTGGACCGCTGCTGTAGCAGCATTACATTATTTTACTTGCCTTGGCAGCAACTGCTTGACATTGCTCAGTAAACTTACTTTTGCTGTCTACCATTATGCCGTTATCAATGGCAAGTTCATCCAATGTTTTACTATATTACATTATTGTACAATTTGCTTCCCCTTCCCAAGTGCATAACTTCATTTGCCATCTGTCCTCACCCAAGTCTCCTGCTTTCCCAAATCCCTCTGTAATATTCTTCTTCTACAAACATTAAAATTCTTCTCTGTAAACCATTGACAATGTCATATTGAAAAGAAAAGAGCACAATACTGACCCCTGTGGTACCCCACTGGTGACCCAATCTGAGGCTGTACCATTAATAACCACACTCTCTTCCCTATCACTAAACCAGTTGGTAATCCCAATACTGTACAAGCATCCCCATTTCATGTACCCTAATAAACTCCTATGAAAATTTTACATACACAACACCTACAGCATGACCATCATCTGGTCTAAAACTTACCTCCTCACAGAAGCTGATCAGACTAGTCTGGCAGGTCCGATCCCTCATAAGCCCATACTGATGCAATACCAGGCACTCGATCACCCGACTTCTGGTCACCACACCCCTAGACACCAGGGACCGGTCAAACTGGTCACCAAGGAGCAGCACTAAACATCTGGAGCAGTGAGTGTAAATGAAATGACCACAAACAAATGACTGGCATCTTGGTTTGTGGCACTAAGCAAGCAGACACTGGGGATTGGGGCACTAAACCACTGGACATCACTAGTGATGAGCGGCAGGGGCAATATTCGAATTTGCGATATTTTGCGAATATTTGGGCAATTCGCGAATTCCTGATCTTTAGGCATTATTTTCTTGATTGCGAAAATTCGCATTAAAAAAATTTGCATAAAATTCGCATAGACTGGTATTTAAAAAAAAAAAGAATATTCGCGATTACGAATATATTTTGAGATATTCTAAATATTTGAGAATTCTCGAAGTGCCAATATTCCGATGAAAATTCGCAATTCCAATATTCGTGATTAACACTAGACATCACAGACTAGGGCAGGGATGGCCAACCTGAGGTTCTTCAGCTGTTGAAAACTACAATTCCCAGCATGTCTACACTGCCTACAGCTATCAACCTACAGCAGGGCATGGTGGTTGTTGTAGTTTTACAACAGCTAGAGAGCCGCAGGTTGGCCTAGGGTAATAAACCTTGGCATTTCAGACTGAGGCCACTGGGACATCAGGGACTGAAGTGTCAGGCCTTTGGACGAGCTTCAATGACCAAACCCCAATGGTCAGGTCAGTGAAACACAAGCATCTTGGACTAGGGCTCTAAGCCACTAGATACTATGGAGTGGAGAATTAAAACAGCTTTGCTTTTGGGACAAGAAGAGCTTTTTCGCCACTGAATGGCATAATGTTTCAAACTATTCCCGATAGAACACAACATGGCCAATGATTATCCCACAGCCTACACACTTCAGATGATAAGCTGAACTGACAGATCTGCCAAGTGTGAATCAGCTCCTATTGATAAAACATTGGGTAGGATTGCTGCGCTTTCCAAGGTCCACAAATACCCAACATCTCCAAGGCTGTGATCTGATATTGTGCTTAATATGGCTGATTCAGGCATGCTAATATGCTCCATCGCCTCTGTGTTCCTGATTAGGTGATTTGAGGTAATGTTGTGATAGGCTAACAAAGCCAACTTCTTGATTGGATGATTTGAATCAATTCTTTTGATTGCTTAACACATTCAGATTGCAGCTATCAGCCGTCTGAGTGCTGTCGACACCCAAGTGGAATCAATACATTCAACAAAGCAAATCAAAGCTTGCATCCTGCCTTGACATCTCTAGGTGACTGTTCAACATTTATTATATTATCAGCAATAGGTTTTTTCTTAGGCTTCATTCTTGGTGAGAACCTAAAAGTTTTAAATGTAGAAAATCAGATGTATTGCTGGCTGGTATGTATATTTGAAAGCCAACTGAAGATCATCATTGAGTCTGGGGGTAGCTAACATCCAACCTTGAAGTTTAAGATCAATGGGCTCCAACCTGTGGTGGTTCTGTCTAGCTCTTGAGTATCTAAAACTATCATACTCATATTCTGAGCATCAAAAATCTGAATTGTTGCCCGAAAACCCATCCCAAGGTCAACAAGTGAACCAACCGCCATTAACTCCAACCATAAGCTTTGAGATAAGTGGTCTCCAACATGTGGTTGTCTAGAACATCCATAACTACAACTATCAGCCTACAAAATCAGAACTGTTGGCTGATATGGATTGAAACCCAACCTAAGTTAACACTGAGTCCCAAGTAAACCAACAAACATTGAACCAACACTCATGAATGTCAAGAACATAGCACGGTGCTGAGAGGTGTAGTTATGCAGCAGCTGGACAGTCACAGGTTGGAGACCACTGGAGCAGTTGAAAGCTACATCGAGGCTGGTCAAACCACATATGGTGCATATCTCTACATTAAATCTACCATCCATCCTCTAAGCTGTGGATATCAACCAATTATAGCTCTCAGACCCCAGCTATCATGGCATGCTTGGAGCTGTAGTTATGCAACAGCTGGATGGCCACAGGTTGAAGACCACTGGTGTAGATGAAACCTACATCCTACCTATCTAGGCTGGTCAAACCATATCTTTTTACATTTTATCTAGTATCCATACTTGCTTCAGGTAACCAAACCTGAAAACAAAATCAGACGTATAATCGCCACTAGTCCAAACGAACTCAGTGGACAATCACCCACACTCACAGCACGCACTTAAAATATTAATTGACTCACATCCCCTTATAAAACAGACACCATGACATACGTTTTCAGTGACTTGGGATCTCCAGCCCTTTCCACCAATGCTGTCTTAATAACTGTGGACTTGTCAGCTTTGGAAATTACCCTTTATGCCGGTGCTATAAGGAGTTAGTAATTTACTCAGCATGAAAGGGTCCAGGCACTAAAGATCAGAATGTGTGATAGAAGCTGGAGATCCCAAGGTCCATCAACCTATTGTCCTACAATGTTGATGCAAGGCCAAAAAAATTAAAGATTTATTTGCTAATTGTCTCAAAATATGATGAATTTGATATGGTTGATCAATATTGCACAAGACATAGGTGAGGAAAAGCATCACCTTACAGTTGGTTGTGGATCCACCAGATGGATACGTCTATTGTTTAAAGGTTTGAAGAGAATGTCACGTTCTTGACTCAATGCCAGACAGGGGCTCGAAAGGCATTGATAAACATCCACATACTGTATGTAATTTAAAATTTGAAACAACTATTTTCATACTTGCCTTTTACCCAAAGAACCAGCTGAGTGAACCGAGCTGCGATAATGATTGACTTTGCATGATATTCTTTTTTGATCGGACCATGATTTCAGTTGCCAATGAATACATTGATTTGTTGTAATTACAGTTTCCAAATTGCAGGATTTGTTGTTCTGTTTCTGTGTCCTTTGTCTCTGTATATGCACCGAATGCAAGCACCTGGTGCTTCTAAAGCAAAATGGGACAGGAGGGAGGGATGCCTAGACAGTATCGTAGTCACAACGTTTATAAGGCTGAAAAAAAAGACATCTGTCCATCCAGTTCGGCCTCTTATCCTGCAAGTTAATCCAGAGGAAAAAAAAATCCCCGTAAAGTAGAAGCCAATTTTCCTCAGTTTAGGAGAGAAAAAAATTCCTTCCTGACTCCAATCAGATTAAGTCACTGGATCAACATCATCAGAAATCTTATTAACTATAACCTACAATATTATTACACTCCAGAAATAGATCCAGGCCCCTCTTGAACTCTTTTAGTGAACTCACAATCACCACCTCCTCAGGCAGAGAGCTCCATAGTCTCACTGCTCTTACCGTAAAGAATCCTCTTCTATGTTTGTGTACAAACCTTCTTTCCTCCAGACGCAGAGGATGTCCCCTCGTCACAGTTTCCTGGATCTTGGGGATAAATAGATGATGGGAGAGATCTCTGTACTGACCCCTGATATGTTTATACAAAATTCAGTAGTTTTTTTTTAAACTGAATAACCCTAATTTTTATAATCTTTCTGGCTACTGTAGTCCACCCATTTCAGTTATTACTTTAGTTGCCCTCCTCTGAACCCTCTCCAGCTCTGCTATGTCTGCCTTGTTCACAGGAGACCAGAACTGTACACAATACTCTGAACTGACCTCTGATACCCGCTTATAGTTTTTGGGCTCTGCTCTTGGGCCCTTTTTCAATATTGGCACCACATTTGCTATGTGCCAATCCTGTAGAACACTCCCTGTCAGTATAGAGTCCTTAAATATCAGAAATAAGGATCTGGCTATGATATTACTTAATTCTCTTAGGATGCAGGGGTGTATGACATCTGGTCCCGGCGATTTGTCTATTTTAATCTTTTTAAGACGCCGCTGTTCTTCTTCCTGGATCAGACAGGGAATTTACTTTTACGTTCTGCATTTCATCAGTTTGTTTTCCTTAGTGAATACAGTGGAGAAAAAAAAGCTGTTTCATAATGGAAGAACATCTTAGAGTTTGTTTTACACTCTGGGTGTGATGCCAGTCTCAGAAATGTCTCTGTGGTTTGCATTGGTGCCTTGCAGCGCTGGGGTCCTAGGTTCGAATCTGACCAAGCACAGTATCTGTATGGAGTTTGTATGTTCTCCCTGTGCTTGTGTGGGCTCCATCTGGTGACACCGTTTCCTCCAACACTCCAAAGACATACTGATAGGGAACTTAGATTGTGAGTCCCATTGGGGACAGTGTGATGATAATGTCTCTAAAGCGCTACGGAATATATCAGCGCTATATATGTGAGTAAAATAAATAAAATTATAAATAAAATGATCCACCTCCCCGATCTTGTGAGAGCCTAGATTAAGGGCTCATGGTTGCATTTAATCTTAAAGTTGTACAAAGCCATAAGAAGCCACTGTGCAGTACCTCAGTTAATTACTGCTCAAAAGGCTAATTCAAAGTTACCAAGTTAAATGTTTTGATTTATGGGTAAATCAGTTGTTTTTCTATGGATTGTGTAAACCCAGTAGCAAATATAAAGGCAGTTACATGGTTGGCATTGATGTATTGGTTAGGTTACCAGGTTGATGGACTAAGGTCCGTCTCCTGGTTAGTGAGTTTTGTATGAGGAGAGCGAGACAGAGAATTTATGCAGATCAGACCTCTGGCTCAGAGGACCTTTATCTCTGAGGCTTCACCTGCTTAGGAAACTACTTCAACACCATATTACACCTGAGAGAAGGAGATCAGCTGTCTTAGAAGGTCTAACACCACATCAAGACCATGCAATATAATGTCAGTGAGGTACAAACCGTTTATGGCAAGAGACTTTGATGCTGTGGAGTGGGAACATTGATGAAGCACATGCCACACTTTGATATGGACTGGCCATCCAGATGTTATCTCTGCTTCCCTCAGCATGGGAACTGCAGAAAGGTTTAATAAGAACAAGATAGCATGCCTGTGGTTACTTGGAGGGGTTGCAAAGTGTCTTTAGTGAGAGGGAGAGAGACTTGGAGTACTACAGCTGCCATCATTGTTGCGGCCATTGTGGAAAATACTGCTAAATACCTCAGAACTGTTCTGTTGCTGCTACCTGTGCTGGACTTGGTAAAGAGACTTCATGAGCTTGGTTATTGACTCCACCATACATCTGCCGGCCCCTAGACATGCCCTCCTGCCTTGCACTCTGCCAACTGCTCACCATCAAGGGTACCCCAACTACAACCAGGCAGGACCCCAATTCCAGGGATTGCCATGAGGGAGTGTGCCCTCCAGTCACTACATGGGTCTAGGGAGTACCAAAGTGGAAATTGCCACTGAAAACTGTACTACTATCCCTCACAGGGCCACAACCATTATTCCTACATTCCCCACTATGCTTTTCCTGTGGCTCGCTGCAACTGTTTCAAGTCTATGGGCCCATACTGTGAATTTATTCATACATTTCCAGGAGGAATAAGAGAGGAACAACATTCTGTGGATTTCCAAAAGGATCCCCTTCGATGATGATCACAAGGGCCCTAAACCCCGCGTGGCCCCCAGAAATAAGCGGAGTGGCATTGCGTATTCCAGTCCTGCCTTTGATTTCGGCAGGCCCTGTGAGGTACAAGGCCCCTGTTCTCGTTTGTTGAGGACCCCTACTGATCTAATAGCTAATCCCCTATGCTGTGGATGTGGAATAACTTCAAATTACCCAAATACCTCTTTAAGTTCCTTGGCACCTATATATACAGATGTTTATAAAGTATTCTATATTTGTTTACATTGTATTACAATGTATTTGTTTTACCAATACTATACTGTTTTTAAATATTTTTGCATATTCTTGTATGTTATTTTCTTACTATATTTACTATGTTATTAATATTTCATTCCTATCAGTTCTTCTCGTTCTGTATCCGTCATTAGCGCATTCAGTGATAATTTACGTTTCTGACATATTTTCTATACGTGCAGGAACTTGGCGGGTAATGGCATCTCAGGAGACGTGGACACTTATCACCTTGGAATGAACACTCCCTCCACACTTAGGAGGTAATGGCTTACTAAACATGCCTATTATTCCAGCCGAGTATTGGATTGTTTTTAATTGAAGCTGTTTGTGATCTGACATTTTATTTGTGGCATTTCAGAAAATGAATTCAATGTTAATTTCCCTTCTAATGCTAATCAATATCACGTTGTTCAACGACTCTATTTTTGAAGAACAATATAAGAAAAATCAGTGCTCTGCGTAATTGTTCTTTTGCGGCACCAATGAATGAGCCGCCTGACACACGTGGGACAACCGAATACGATCATGGTGCAGGATTTAAAGGGAACACGTCACCTTTTCAAATAAAGCATCCATGGGATCCTCAGGCTATACTGGTGGGTGCGATCACACTCACTAAACCAGGCAGCTTTCACTAGTCTATAACCATGGTGACACACAGGTCTGCACAGAAGCTGAGAACAAAAAGTAGGTAGGACATTTTTAGTAAAGATTGTTTGCAAAGTTCCTTCAATTTTTAGCTAAGAATTAGGCCTCATGCACGCGGCCTAAATGAAACGAGTACGACAAACTTATGGATGCAAATGTGGCCACAGCCTTAAAGAAATTGGCTGGTCCCTGCAGTTTTACTTCTTTCACCATTTGTGATCAGCTCTCCGGAGGTTGCCTTGTCTGTGGAGGGTGCTCCGGAGTGAAGGAGGCAAGAACAGGGAAAACAGAGTATTAGTATATCTGGTAAAGGGGCTTTATAAAAAGACAGTTTGGTCATGGTTTCTGGTCTGAGGTCAGTATGAAAGATGGGTCTGTGGTTTACAGAAAAGGGGGTTCTGGTCTGTGGTCTGTAGAACAGAGGGGTCTGGTCTGATATCTGTAGAAAGGAAGAGTCTAGTCTGATATCTGTAGAAAGGAGGAGTCTGGTCTGATGTCTGTAGAAAGGAGGAGTCTGGTCTGTGGTCTGTAGAAGGAGGAGTCTGGTCTGATGTCTGTAGAAGGAGGAGTCTGGTCTGATGTCTGTAGAAAGGAGGAGTCTGGTCTAATGTCTGTAGAAAGGAGGAGTCTGGTCTAATCTCTGTGGAAGGAGGAGTCTGGTCTGATCTCTGTAGAAAGGAGGAGTCTGGTCTGATGTCTGTAGAAAGGAGGAGTCTGGTCTGATGTCTGTAGAAAGGAGGGGCATGTTCTGTGGTCTGTAGAAGGAGGAGTCTGGTCTGAGGTCTGTAGAAAGGAGGGGCATGTTCTGTGGTCTGTAGAAGGAGGAGTCTGGTCTGAGGTCTGTAGAAAGGAGGGGCATGTTCTGTGGTCTGTAGAAGGAGGAGTCTGGTCCGATGTCTGTAGAAAGGAGTGGTCTGGTCTGTGGTCTGTAAAATGGAGGGTTCTGGTCTGATGTCTGTAGAAAGGAGTGGTCTGGTCTGTGGTCTGTAGACAGAAGGGGTCTGGTCTGTGGTCTTTAGAAAGGAGGGGTCTGATCTAATGTCTGTAGAAACTCTTGTCTGTGGTCTGTAGAAAGGAGGGACCTGGTCTGATGTCTGTGGAAAGAAGGAGTCTGGTCTGATAGCTGTAGAAAGAAGGGGTCTGGTCTGCGGTCTGTAGACAGAAGGGGTCTGGTCTGTGGCCTATTGAAAGGGGGAGTCTAGCCTGGGGTCTGAAGGAAGAGTCTGGTCAGGGGTCTATAGAAATGTTTTTTATTTTTTGTTTTTTTACAAACGGAAGATCTACTCTGGGGTTTGTATAAAAGAGAAGGCTAGTTCAGTGTCTTTATTAAGGAAGGGGGGTTCTGTATTATGGAAGACCTGGTTTGGGTTTTGTATTGAGGGGATCTAGTTTGGGGTCTGTACTTTGGGTAGATATGGTCTGGGGTCTTTTGGGTGGTCTCGTGGTGGGATATTCATTAAGAGTGTGACGTCTAATAACCCTTTTAAAAAACCTTAAGGATTGGTAACTTGTCAGAGACCTTTTCAGATATGGTGGGCTCTCTCTATTGGCCACTGCTTTTTAATGCCCTTCTGTGGAGCTCTGCATTTAGGGGGTCTGAAGGTAATTAGCAAGAGACACTTCCGCTCCTTCATTTTATTTTATACTTTCTATCACTGAGGGGCTTTGCTCATGGATGATACAACCCTGGCACATTAGGTACAACCTTCATGACCTTTATCTATATGCAGGTAGCCCCTATAAGACTATTATGATGTTTGTCTTACAGACACAGCTCTGCTATGCAGTTTGGTTTGCTGTCAGGTGCATCTTTAGGCTGCAAGGCATGGTAATTTAATAAATGGAAGCTGAGATCCATTTATATTAACAGTTTGTCAAAATCCCAGCAAACAGCTCTGATTTGCTTATTAATATCTGACAGCACTTTTTAGAAGGTGTCGAGAATCTTATTAAAAATTCCCAAACCTGACGAATATAGCAAATTAACCACTGACAACCAGCGTTTTGTACGGCAACGTTTCATTAATCTCATGGCAGAAATCAGGTAATAGATTGTCAGACATTCCAGATTATTGGATGGACCAGGAAACCAAAAAAAAAAAAAAAATACACCTTTAATGTTAAAGGGGTTGTCCATGGGGACAAAAGTTATTTTTAAAAAGGGCTAAGGCTAGCTTAGCCACCCCATCACTGCTGTTCTGCCACTGGTCTGGCCCCTGCTACTCTCCACTTCCTGGTCCAGATTCGACAGACAGGAAATGGCCAATCACTGGCTACATTGCTGATCTGCCCCAGCCAGTGATTGGCTGATTGAGAATTTCCAGCTATTTCCTCTATGTTGAACCCTTACCAGGAAGTGGAGAGTAGCAGGGCCCGAAGCAGCAGAACAGCAGCGGTGAGGATTGGGGAGCTGAGTATTAATTTTATTTTAAATTTTTGAACCCATCCTGGCCTGTTCTCCTCATGCAGAATGATCAGTCTGGTACCACCAGTGATGATTGTGGCCCATCTCCCCCCAATTTTTTTTAAAGGGGTGAGTGGAAATCTCACCTCAGGTGCAAACAATATGTTCTTATTAGGATAGCTCCAACTAACATCATTTTAGGAAATTGCTCATAATACTCTTTTCTTCAAAATGGTGGAAAAACAGAGATTTATACCAGGTTCACAAAATTTGTTGTGGTGTGGCAAACGAGGCTCAAAAACTGTGAGCAGTAATTAAGGTTTTATTTTAAAACTTATACAAGTGTTTTCCAAGATCCCAATTTTTATTTAACTCACCTTTTTTGGGTCCATTTTTTGGGCTTTTAGCGGTTATAAATGTATGAAAACTGTTGCTGATCCGCAATACACTGGCACCATTCCGTGGCCATTCTGCATCACGGATGCGGACCCATTCATTTCAATGGGTCCGCAAATCCGGAGATGCGGAACGGTGCGGAATGGAATGACGGAACGGAACACTACGGAAGCACTACGGAGTGCTTCCGCGGGGTTCCGTTCCGTACTTCCGTCCCGCAAAAAGATAGAACATGTCCTATCTTTTTGCGGAACGGGCAGATCGCGGACCCATTCAAGTGATTGGGTCCGCGATCCGCTGCGGCTGCCCCACGGCCGGTGCCCGAGCATTGCGGGCTGCAATTTGCGGCCCGCAATACGGGCACGGGGTACACACGTTCGTGTGCATGAGGCCGATATCAACAAATCAGCAACCAAAAAGTTGAATGCTGATTGGTGGCTATGGGCAACAAGGAAACTTTTAAGACATTTTTATAAATTTTTTATACTTTATGTTAAAATTGAAAAAATATATACCGTATGTAAGAACCAAATCAATCATAGAAAAAGTAAAAAAACATACCAAAGGAAACACATTTTTTGTATATTTTCAATTGTTCCTTTCTCTTTTTCCATTTTCTTATCATGTGTCTTTTTTCTTATCATGTATTTTTTTCATTAAGAACCCTTTCGATTGCAATAAAAAAATAGGAAAATTTTAAAATTTTAAAACCAAATGATTTCACATTTTGTGCATAATTTCATCAGTTTGCCTATATATATATATATATATATATATATATAAAATATGTAGCACTCCACAATGCTGAAAAAGTATAACGGTCATGTGAACAAATGGAACGTTTCAGACATGTCACAGGAAAAAGGCGTGCTATGATACGATTTAAACGTTTGTTCAAATGAATGAATAAAAGTTGTTTATAGTTTTTTATAATTTGGTCGTGCTGTGGATTTCCTTTTTTTTATGTGAAGATCTTAAAGTTTACTTTGGGGACTTGTGCTGCTTTTTTTTCACTGCTGCTCTCTCTGTCCCTTTCTTTGTCTATATATAAATCATTTCATCATTTACATTTTATTTCATTTTTTTATTTAAATTTTTTCTTATCATGAAATGCTTTTTCTTTAAAAACCAAGTCCGTTCTAATAGAAAAAAAGTAAAAAATAAACAAAATTAATTCACATTTCTTGCATATTTTCATCACTTTGCCTTTTTTTTTTCCCAACTGGCATCATTCACTTCAGTCTTCATTGTACGTTTTACTAATTTTTCTGCATAATTTATTTGTCTTGGAGGCAAAATTGTCGCCTTGCAGATTGGAGATGACTTGTGTTGCTGTGCGAATTTAAGTGTCTATAAATATTTAAGTAGATGTACATTTGTAAAAGCAGATCATTAATTCTGCTCAAATTGCTATTTTTTGCCATTTCCCTTTTTATTTTTATTTTTTTTAGATAAATGCAAATGGCCCATTTCACATATAGTGTAACATGCAACATTTTAGCATTTCAGTGTATAATTATTGATTTATTACTGCAGTGAGGGGCTGACTGAATTAATAGGATTCTTATTGAAGGACCCAGATGGATTTTCCCCAAATTAATTGGTTACGTTGAGATACTTCTGGCACCTGTAATACTGAGAATAGTTGATAACTTTCTTTTTTATTCCCTGAATATAGGACAGTGTTACTCAGGGGTGTAACCTAAAGTGGGAGGGGGCTCATTGGGAAAAAATATCAGGATAGCTTTCCTTATCTCCTGGTTAACACCTATACTTCTCTAGACCCTACAGCTTAATTTTGACATTGTAGAGATGCGTTAAGGGTACTACTACAAAAGTTACTGCAGGGATAAAGTTATTGGGGTTGCTATGGGTGGTACTACAATGATTCCCCTCGGGGGTGTAACAAATTTGGGAATGGGAGTTAAAAGACTGTTCTCCAAGCAGCTAATTTGTAAACTGGATAGGAAGCCTTGGATCATGGGATGGACTTCTGAAAAGGAGTGGGCTTTAGAGAAGTACCTGAAGGCCCATGTACAGAAGGTCCTCAGGGGCCCCATATTCATTTCTAACAGTTGTTAAAGTGCATTTAAAATGCACTTTAAATACAATGCACTTTACGTATTGGTACTATTACAACAATGATTCCCTTGGGGTGTAACAAGGATGGGAACAAATAGACTTGCTCCAAACAGCTAATTTAAAAATCTAAAAATAAAACTTTGGATCATGCGGTGGGCTTCAGGAAAGGAGTGGGCATTAGTGAAGAGTCCGAGGGCTCCATAGTCATATATTTCCTAAAAGGGTTCTCTGGGAATTAAGAAAATTAAAATACTGAAATTATAAACTATTACTTTATTATAAATATATTCCCAAATGCCTTTCATTAGTTATAATGGCTCGTTTTGTCTGGGGACCAATCATCTGGAGAAATAAAATAGCCACCGTCTTATTAGGACACACAAAATCTGTCCTAATCACACAGGAGGACAAGTTACTTCAGAGCACTGAGCTAAATTGCTGCCTCATCCTCCTCTCTGCTCTGCTTGTCAGGAATTATGATCCTGAATACAGCTGATAAGATCTTTAGCTGAATCTCTGCAGGTATGGAGTTCATAAAGAGACATGAAGTACAAAGAGGATGGACAGGACAGACTGCGATAATGGAGACTGCAAGCGCTGCTGCTCATCAGTAACATCCCCACCTCCTCTCTGTACATCATGTCTCCTCATGAGCTCCATTTTTACAGAGATGCAGATGAAGATCTTATCATCTGTATTCAGGATCCTAATCCCTGACAAGCAGAGCAGAGAGGAGGATGAGGCAGCTCTTTAGCTCAGTGTGATAAGAACAGGTTTTGCGTGAACTAATATAACTGACGCCATTTTATTTCTCGTATGATTGTTCCCTAGACATAACAAGACGGGATTGGGAATATATGAATATATTTATTAAGTAATATTTAAGTATTTTCATTTTCTTTATTCCTGGAGAAACCTTTTAAAGTGCATACAAGTCATAAGTGCTCCTTAAATACAATTTATCTACCTAGGCCAAGAGTATCATTCTTTTAGTGGTTGGTAAGGGGCCCATGAAATTTCACTCCAGGGGTCTATATCACTCTAATGCAGTGCTTCTCAATTATATTCGGTCATGCCCCCCATAGGAAGAAGAAAACATTTTGCGCCCCCCGCGCGACTGTAAATAGTATCATTTGTCTATAAAATTGTTATAAGTACACCAATCTCCCCACAGGCGAGGGCCATTAACACCCCCCCCATATCATGTGCAGGCTCCATTAACCCCCCTCCCCAATCATGTGCAGGGTCCAGGCTTCCCCCCTCCCCCCAAATCATGTGCAGGCTCTCCCCCCCAAAAATCATGTGGAGGCTCTCTCCCCCCCCCCCCCCAAATCATGTGCAGGCTCCATTAACCCCCCTCTCCAATCATGTGCAGGGTCCAGGCTTCCCCCTCCCCAAAATCATGTGCAGGCTCTCTCCCCCAAATCATGTGCAGGCTACATTAACCCCTCCCCCAAATCATGTGCAGGCTCCATTAACCCCTCCCCAAATCATGTGCAGGCTCCATTAACCCCTCCCAAATCATGTGCAGGCTACATTAACCCCTCCCCCAAATCATGTGCAGGCTCCATTAACCCCTCCCCAAATCATGTACAGGCTCCATTAACCTCCCTCCCCAAATCATGTACAGGCTCCATTAACCCCTTCCCCAAATCATGTGCAGGCTACATTAACCCCCTCCCCAATCATGTGCAGGCTCCATTAACCCCCTCCCCAATCATGTGCAGGCTACATTAAACCCCCCAATACTTACCTCCCTGGAAGCGCTGAATGCAGGCCTCTTCCGGCCTGTGTCCCGCTCTGCACTCTGCTCAGGCGGTGCGATGACGTCATCGCGCCGCCTGAACCGCTCTGATAGGCTGCCGGCACAAGGCAGGGGAGGGAGACGCCTCTCCCTCCACTGCCGCACAGCACAGCGATCTGTATCGCTGTCCAGAGGACGGCGATCCAGATCACTATGGAGATGAACGCTTCCACAGTGGAAGCGTTCATCTCCTGTGACCTGGAGCCCCCCTTTACAGAGCCTCGCACCCCCCCTGGGGGGCGCGCCCCACTATTTGAGAAACACTGCTCTAATGGCTCATGCCTTTTTTTGCGGATTGGATGCGGACCCATTCACTTGCCGTCCGCAATATTATAGAACATGCCCTATTCTTGTCCGCATTATGGACAATGATAGGACTGTTCTATTAGGGGCCAGTCACTCCATTACTCAAAATGCGGAATGCACACGGCCAGGATTTGTGTTTTGCAAATCCGCAATTTGTGGACAGCAAAACAGTCAATGATCATGTGTACGAGCCCTTAGTTTTCCTCTGCCAAAACCACAGCAGTGTACCCTCTCATGTAATACTCCCTTGCTAGAACCTGTAATGTGTTCTTCTCTTTTGGGTAGAGGGTTACACCGGAGGTCTGCCCCTTTTAGAGTGCTTTAAAAAAGTTGCAACTTTTGTATCAAGTTTTATGCAGAGCAGGTGATTCAATGTTTCAGAAAGCAATAAGCAGGGGTGTAGCTCTAATCTCCTGTGCTCCAGTGCAAAAATTCTACTTCTGTCAACCACCCCATCGGGGGCATGTACCCCAGAGCCTTAGATTTATCAGTATCAGGGATCATCAAACTCTCTAATGCCCATGGTCCTCCAGCTATGTTCACAGTCTATAAGAAGTTGTCAGCACTTGAAGAAATCATGATTTCTTTATTCCATATCTATTATTACTAAAGGTCTTACTTCTGACATGTTCGGAGTCTGCCAGTACCCTTCACAATACAGCTATCATAAGCCTGTATATGCCTATCTTACAGTATGTAGACTTGGAGGCCAATGCCTCCCCAGATCCGGGGGCCTGGTGGCTGCTGCTATCTCTGCACCCATGCTGCGGTGTCCCTGGCAGTAAATTTACGACCCCATAGCGTTATAATTATGACATAATAAAGGAAGCTGAATGTAACAATCTCGGTGTCTGATACAATGTAGCAGTGTGTGGTCTCGAGGGAAATGACTGGAATGAATCCGCATTGCTCTTTCCAGCGCATTTGTGGGAGATCAGGGCTGACCTAATAATGCCCTCTATTCTGCAAGGAAAGTGTTATTGATTAGCCAATGATAAGTCTCCCTCATTAGAATCTCATTTTTCTGAATGAGGCTGAGAGAGAAGTGGAATATTGTTCTCGGCCTGATGATAATCTATTCATAAAAGAGAAGCCGCCGTGGGGTGAATTCCTATCCCATCGACGTGATCGTATTCTAAATCCTTGAGCTTATATCCAGGAGGCCCACAGGTGACCCCCACGGACGTAGTCAATACGCATTGAAATAAAGGGGGTATTCCTATCATAAACATTTGGATATGGCATCATGTTTATAGGAATACTGCCTGGTAGGGTTGACCCTGCTGATTAAAATAATACCTGTCTTGTGACAATTGGTTAAAATGTTCCAGAGAAACAAAAAAATGTTTCTGTATGCAAATGAGAGCTTCAATGCACCGAGGGGCGTGACCAGCACTGGAAAGCGAAGAAGTTGAGCGCAGGATAGGCCCCGCCCCTCACTGCGCTGAAACCCTCATTTGCATGAACAAAGAAATAGTAAAAGTAATTTTTCTCAGGAAAAACCACAACCGATTTTCACAACACAGATAGCGTTTAATTCAGCAGTAGGGTTGAGCGCGAATATTGCGAATTTTTATCGCCAATATCGGCACTTCGAGAATTCGCGAATATCTAGAATAAAGTGATATAAATTCGTAAAAACTAATATTCGTCTATTTTTTTTCATCTGAATTCATTACCTGCTTCTTGCTTGTGGGCCATTGTGAGAAGGCTGCAATATCGTAGTCTATAGTGAATTAGAATATTCTTCATTATTTAAGGGTCCTTTCACACTTGCGTTCTGAGGATCCGGCAGGCACTTCCGTCCTGCCGGATCCGTCAGAACGCAAGTCGCCTGAAAGCATTTGAAGACTGATCAGGATCCTGATCAGTCTTCGAATTGCTTTCAGGTTACTATGGCAGCCAGGACGCTACTAGCGTCCTGGTTGCCATAGTAGGAGCGGGGAGCGGCATAGCATTCCGTGCGGCTCCCGGGCGCCTGAATGACGCCAGAGCGCTCATGCGCATGGATCACGTGATCCATGCGATCACGTGATCCATGCACTGGGGCGCCCTGACGCCATCCTGGAGCGTCCCGGGAGCCGCACGGAATGTAAGTATGCCGCTCCCCGCCTCCCGCTCTTACTATGGCAACCAGGACGCTAGTAGCGCCCTGGCTGCCATAGTAACCAGTCAGAAAAAGCTAAATGTCGGATCCGCAATGCGCCGAAACGACGTTAGCTTAAGGTCGGATCCGGATTAATGCCTTTCAATGGGCATTAATTCCGGATCCGGCCTTGCGGCAAGTGTTCCGGATTTTTGGACGGAACAAAAAGCGCAGCATGCTGCGGTATTTGCTGCGTCCAAAAAACGTTCCGGTCCTGAACTGAAGTCATCCTGATGCATCCTGAACGGATTTCTCTCCATTCAGAATGCATGGGGATGATCCTGATCAGGATTTTTCCGGCATAGAGACCCGACGACGGATCTCTATGCCGGAAAACAAAAACGCCAGTGTGAAAGGACCCTAATTTATTTCATTTTATGCAAAGAATCGGCAATGTAATATGCGCGTTAATCGAGTAAGGGCGGGTTATAGGCAACTTTCCTATTGGGTTGACTTGTTAGAATTCGCGAATATGTGGAATATAGTGTGATATGTATTCAGAAAAACAAATATATATATTTTTTTCATCTGAACTCATTAGTAAATGTAATGGGTTCAGATGAAAAATAAAAGACGAATATTTGTTTTTAAGAATAGATATCACGCTATATTATACATATTCATGAATTCTAGCAAGTCAACCTGATAGGAAAGTTGCCTATAACCCGCCCTTACTCGATTAATGCACATATTACATTGCCAATTTTTTGCAATTAAGAGAATATATGGCGAATATTCTACCACATATTCGTGAAATATCGCGAATTCGAATATTGCCCCTGCCGCTCATCACTAATCAGCATTATCGATCCTTCCAGACAACATGCAAGGTTTGGGTTGATCCTTCTGATGGGTTTTTCCTGTTTTCTAAACTTTACTGTCCATCTTAATCTTCCCGATTCATTAGCAGAATGCTTGAGTGCCTCTCCAGGAAGAGCCAGGGGGCGAGACATCTACTGCAGCTCTTCAGGGTCTGCGGAAAGCTCGGCGGGAGATGTAGCCGTTACCCAGGGGCGCAGCTAAAGGCTCATGGGCCCTGGTGCAAGAGCTCAGCTTGGGCCCCCCTTCCCTCAGTGCTTTGTGTTTCTTCTTATGCGGCACAAGTGTCTTTGGGCCCGGTAGCGACTGCTACCTCTGCACCCCTATAGCTACGCCCCTGCCGTTACCTTTGTAAATCCGGTATTGTTAGGAATATTCATTTCTTCCCCTCTTATTGGTAGTTGGTACCCCTGGTACTAGACTTCGGTATTCAGCTTGATTTGATTCTTATCTAGCGCTAGGAGAGCAGCATTGACACACGATACGATTCTGGTATACAATGCCACTCTGTCATTTATTACGTACATGTGACATATATAGTCGTAGTCCAATGACATGATCTTTGAGCAAACCAATCACAGAGCTACACATTTCAGTTACCTTATCTATATGCTATATGTAAGCAAAACAGTTCCTCGAGAACTCTCACCTCCATGTTCCTGATATATTAATGTATATAGACCTTGGACTGCAATATAAACACATTACAGCTACACTACAGTCCAAAGTCCACTCCACACAAGCTACAACCTTCTGTCTATATATTTGAAATTTAAAGCTTTATAAGAAATAGACCCTCCACTGTAATATAGCTGTGATAGACCCTTTCAATCCCCTCTTAAAACCATCTACATATTTCATTTTTGGTTTTTCATTTTGTTCCTTTCAAAATATTTCTGTAAATATTGTTAGTAATCCTCTGGAGACCCAGGGTTTTCTTGAGGTACCTGAATGTATGCAACTTGTGGTGTATCTGAGACTCGCCTACATCTCATAAATGTATTAACTAATGAGGGTATACATTGGATACAGTAACAACACATGTTTGTGTAAGGTCTCGTGGACTCTGTAAATCTTTAATCTAGGGCATTTAGGGCCTTCACTATCCTGATTATACTATTCTGTTCAGAATAAGAGGGTCCAGGAACAACTGGATCTTGCTCCTGTGCTCCTTTAGAGACTGTGTGATTATTTGGTGCACCACATAATAAACTCATCTCCTCTGGATGATAAATACAAGTGGTAATGAGTCCGATTGGCAAGAAAACACAAAGATTAATAATCAGCAGCAGACAAACAAATCTCCCAGAATATTGTGGGGTCTTCATCTTCAGCCTGTGGCAAGGCTTCTTCTGAGCTCCGCTCTTTGTCTTCGTTGGACACCGGAGAAGAAACCTCAGGGATCCTTTTCACTCTGCTAGCATGAATCCAGATCGGAGCCTCCTCTGTGAGAATCGCCGTTCTAGTGATTGCTACCACCGTGGTAGGGGTCCGAATGCCAGCTCCTTTGGATCTTTTCCTTTACGTAGTACCCTGACCACCACCGTGTCTCCAGCTCGGAACGAGTAGCGTCGGTTCCTGTGGAAGAGAGGGAAACTTACAAGCAACTTTTTCTTCAGTTTTGTGACATATTCTTCCCTATTCTGGTCTATGTCGCCTTCCTCTACCACTAGGGGGTGATTTGCCCAAGGAGTTGGAAAGGGCCTATCTATGAGGATTTCAACGGGTGACAGTCCTAACCTCTTATTAGGAGTCATTCTTATTTCTGTCAATATAATAGGTAGGGTTTGTTTCCATTTCTCAAAAGTACTTTCCTAAGTTTGTCTTTAACTGTTCGATTCATGCATTCTACAAGAATTTTTTGATGCTGTTGTGCTCTACTCCGTAAAAATGTGCTATGAAAAGTGCAGCGCTGTGCTGGGGTATACATGGTTTCCCCTCTTTGCAGACCAATCCAGTTTGTGGATTCTTCTGCAAAACAGGATAAACCCAGTCTTTTCCTCGAGTATGTGCTTTGCAATGTATAACAGCTATTTGTGAGGGAAGCTGGAGGACGGCCAACAGATCATCTATAAGCTGGGAATGAGATATTTTCTTACCGTCAGCTGTGGTGAAACCCCTGCGTTGCCAGATTACCCCATGGTCCCACACTACCCCGTGTGCATATCTGCTGTCTGTGTATATTGTGACAGGTTTGTTTGTGTATTTGACATGCCCTTGTAAGTGCTATTAGTTCTGCAGCTTGGGCTGATTGCACATGAACGGGTCGTGACTCAAGGATAATATCTGGCAGCATCACTACTGCATATGCTGCACAGTAGACGGTGTCGAGTGGACGTGAACCTGAACCGTCTACAAACACTTCTGGTGTGTCCGGTATGGGGGTGGCTGACAAGTCTAGTCTGGGGAGGTTTCAGTATTCGAGTACCTTGAGACAGTCATGTTTGTCTGGTAAAAAGTCTTCTGTCCCTTTTAGTCCTAGTAATGCATTCAGTATAGGTGCTGGTCCTGCCGTATGTGAGGCATATTTAATCTGTAATGATGGATCACTGAGTAAAAGGACTTTATATCCTGACAATCTTTGTGCTGACATGTGCTGCGTATGAATACCTCTGAGTAGTCCCACTACGTCATGAATAGTATGCAAGACAGTGTAGTGTCCCAGTGTAAAGGGTGTGGCCAATTCCACCATCATCGCACAGGCCGCAAGAGCACGTAGACATGCCGGCATCCCTTGTACAGGGACAGGCATTACCTTTGAGAAAAAGGCACAAGGACGCAACTTTCCCCGTGTTCTTGAGTGAGTACCCCGCCATGGTTTTACAGTTTTGTTGTGCAGACATGTGGAATGGTAGGTTATAATCAGGGAGGCCCAATCCTGGGCTACACATCAATGAACATTTCAGAGTATCGAAAGCATTCAACATTCCTTTTGACCATCTTATTAGCTCTGGGGATTCTTCCAGAGTGGCTTGCCTCAAAATATTGTCTATATTAAGAACAGTCGGGGATCCATTGTCTACAGTAGTTTATCATACCAAGAAAGGACAGCATTTCCTTTTTGGTGTGGGGTGACCAGACCCACAATAGACTGGATTCTCCCGGGACTGATTCTTCTTTCCCCCTGTGTGAGGACAAAGCCCAAGTATTCAACCTGCTTTTTGCACCACTGCAGTTTCTTTAACGACACTTTATGACCACATTCTAACAACCATTTCAACAATCATTTACACTTGCCTCCACTGACATGCTGCACAACAGTAGATTATCAACATACTGCATCAGGATGGAACCTTGGGGAGTGCCAGGGTTTCAAAGTGGCTTGGAGGACAATGCTGTACACAACTGGTGAATCAGCATACCCCTGTGGCATTCTACCCCAGGTCAGTTGACGTCCCTCAAAGGAAAAATCAAAATAGTACTCTTATTAAACAAACGGCTTCCGCGGGGATGGAGGAAAGGATAGTTGTGACATCAGGAACCACTGAGGCTATGGGCACAATGAGATTGTTGATTGCCCTCAAATCCTGGACAAAGCGGGTAGTACCATCTGCCTTTGTCACAGGATTGATAGGGGTAGAGTAAGGTGAAATCACCTCCTCGAGGATTTCTTCTCAGAAATTCTTCTATCATTGGCCGTAGACCCTCAATCTTTTCCTTGGACAGTGGGTATTGCTTTTGATACACCGGTGTGGCACCGGGTTTAAGATTGGCTTGATAAGGTGTGCAATCAATCTAGCCCGTGTCATAGTCGCCCTGTGACCATAGTGAAGGGTTTATGTCTCCTAGCTCAGGATGGTCCTGTAAACTAACAAAAGTACATATCGCCGGGGTCACCATGGGCATGGTGGCTGAGTGAATACTTAGTCCGTCATTTTCTACTGTCACTTCCAAGTCCAACTTCACAAACAAGTCCCTTGTACATGTCTTTGTGAAACACACTGGAGGTGGTGCCGCTGTCTACCATGAATCCTACCTTCCTTCCCGCAACTTTAAGCAAAATAATCGGTGTATCTTTCCAGTGGGTGGTGACCTGTGTGAAAGCTGGGGTGACTCCCTCCGGGCCCCGTCAGTAGGGTTGTTGATGATTCCAATCAATGGGGAACCTGGGCTAAGTCTGCGTACCCTGTCTATCTGTATTCTGTCCCCTTTGTGTCATGGGCTGTTGTTGGCTGTGTGCTCCCTGATTCTGCGTGTCTCTCCTGGGTGTTGTGCACTGTCTAGCCCAATGTCCCTCCTGTCCACAGTTATAACAGCAGTTATTCATGGTTTGGAAGTCTTGGCTTCTATCATTTGATCTATGAAAGTTTCCTGCTGTCTTTCGCATATTTCTCCCTTTACAGGCTTTCTTTAAATAAGCCACTGTGCCAGACGGAGCCTCAGTAGGCTTGGGGCAGTGTTTAATAATTTTATTAAGGTCATCTATGTCCAAAGGCTTTTTCATCAGTTGATTACCAACCGTCAAAAAAGGCATGGATGTCTCAGGTCCCCTTATCTCACTATCCTTTTCCACTTAACCCTTGTTCCTTAAATTATATCTTGATACAATTGAGGGTGTGGGTTGTTTATTAACTGCGTGTCCTGCTATTATGTGACTGGCTGCTATTAAATCCTGAGCGCTAAACAGTTAATTTTATGTACATAGGAAGGTGGGGGATACATCTGATGTTTTTTATCATTTTCCTTCTTAGTCTGTATCTCATGTAGTTTTCTATCGTCTTTTGATCTTTTTAAACCTTTTGTCTTGCACATGTTGGGGTCCTACCAGTGGGGAGCTATCTCTAGCCATTGTTCTCCTCCTGTCTCCATATAATCCATATCCCATGAAGGGTCAGGTTCAAAATATGGCCAGGCGGCAGTGTCGCCTAAGCATAGACCCTTGACCATGTCCATGTGATATATGCTATTGTCTCCTTCCCTGGGAAAGGGGTCTACCACTTCCATTGCCTCTGTCCATCCTGCCAAATTATCTACCCATGGGTTAACAAGGTAATAATTTGTAGGACTGACTCAGGCAACATATTATTTACATGTTTCACCTGGTTCTAGTTTAGGGCATTCTGTCTTAGATTTTTTACTACTTATTATCAAAACTTATTTTCTTACAAACAGAATTCAAAACAGCAATAGCAAAACAGAATGTTAGTCTTGGGACGACAGCTGTACACTTACCACCCAGCCTGTCACTTCCCCTTATATAACTATGTTACACAAAACAACTTATCATTCAAAACTTCTATAATTATCTTATTAAGAATCAAATCAAGCTGTGAAACCTTCTGTGAAGTCAAGCCCTCTGAAGTACGCTTTCCTTGTTACTGGACTTCCCTAAATTCCTAACTTGACAGTTCCCTGAACTGTGTGCAACTCCCTGAGTTGTATCGTATGTGTCCCTGACACAATACTGGGTACTCCCTGAGTACCTATGACAGTTCCCTGAACTGTATACAACTCCCTGAGTTGTATCGTATGTGTCCCTGACACAATACTGGGTACTCCCTGAGTACCTATCTATGTATCCCGGATACAAAAAAACAACAAAAACTCTGTACTTACTCCGAGACGTGGCCAGTGCCCTCGGATCGGCCAGAGGACAAAATTGGTGTCTCTTCTCACCAGACCCGAGGATGACCTTCTCGATCCCGGACAGAGCCCCCAGATTGTTAGGAATATTCATTTCTTCCCTCTTATTGGTAGTTGGTACCCTGGTACTAGACTTCGGTATTCAGCTTGATTTGATTCTTATCTAGCGCTAGGAGAGCAGCATTGACACACGATACGATTCTGGTATACAATGCCACTCTGTCATTTATTACGTACATGTGACATATATAGTCGTAGTCCAATGACATGATCTTTGAGCAAACCAATCACAGAGCTACACATTTCAGTTACCTTATCTATATGCTATATGTAAGCAAAACAGTTCCTCGAGAACTCTCACCTCCATGTTCCTGATATATTAATGTATATAGACCTTGGACTGCAATATAAACACATTACAGCTACACTACAGTCCAAAGTCCACTCCACACAAGCTACAACCTTCTGTCTATATATTTGAAATTTAAAGCTTTATAAGAAATAGACCCTCCACTGTAATATAGCTGTGATAGACCCTTTCAGGTATCTTTCATGATTCTGAGTGCAACCTCCATATTTATGTTCTCCAGCCTGGTGTCCCACCAGGCGGTGAAGCAGGTTGGTTTGACTGATGCCGCTCTCTCTACCGCCCGTCCACACTCTCGTTGCCAGGCATATGGCTCTGTCGGTGGTGCCAAATATAAGAATTTCTTGTCATTAGGTTACCCAAGCATTACTAATATAATGCATTATCATCAGGGCTGCAGTACAAGACACTGCGGGGCATCTCTTCATTGCCATACCTGGGATTAGCTTTCTTGCCATCATGGCATCTATGATACTTGGCACTAGAACCAATTTTAGTGTGAAGCATGAATCATGAGAGCGGCGCTGCTTCACGTTTCTTAAATGAACATGTACTGCCACGTGTCTGTCATGAATGGAGACTGGACGTCTGAGGCTTGGCTGGGCCTCCAACCTTCCCAGATGACATCTATGTCTCAAAAGTGTCTTATGGAAAAGCTAAGCATAGCTGTCCTGCAAGCGTATAACAGGGGGAAGTGTGAGGAGCAACAGGGGTAACTGCCGTGCACCCGAGTCTGTCTCTGGTATCAGCTTTGCTTCGTCTGGTGTTTGCTCAGGGGAGCTTTTTGGCTGTTATGCCTGTAGATATCTTTAGTTTCTGTGACTCTTTGCCGAGTATAGTGATAGCTCTGTGAAGCTGTTTTTAATCTTTATCTGGGATTTGTGGTTCCTCAGTCTTATTGTTGTCTGTATTGTAGTTGTGATTGTTGTAGTTGGGTCAGTTTCTGCTAGATTTACTCCTCTTACCGACATTCGACGTTCTCCACCTGTTCACCCTCGCATTCTATTCCATTGCCAGGCTCCATCTCCGTCATCTGTTGCATCTTCATCCAGCTTTGTATCATCTTCTATCGGTGAGTTTTATTTATGCATTTATTGTCTGATTTTCCTTGATATCTTTCCTTGTGACCATCCGGGTTATTACACAATTCTGCTCTACTCAAGTCCTGGAGATATCTCAGCACCAAGATCCATGGATTAGGGTAAAGTCAAGTTCCTCAGTCTTGCAACCAACCTACAGGACCTAGGGGAATTTGAAGGGAATTTGTCCTGGCTGCAGGGTCCTATGGGGTGGCACCAACTGAATATTTGCCCCAGGTGAAGTAAACTTTTAGGTATCACCAGGCGGGTACAACCAAGAAAATGCAAGGTTCCTCCAAGAAGACATCATTCTTATTAATGACACATGGCAGGCAGGACCCCCATTACAGATTTTGCATTGGGCCCCAGGGTCTTCATGTTCCACCATGACTTATATATCTCCTATAGGAGCAGGCCAGAGATATATCCGTCCGTGCCATCTGTAATCCACATTGGCATTATCACAGGAAAGCTCCATTACTCTCCTCATCATTTATTTATGAGGCATGAACCCGGCGACGTCTCGGATCAGTCCAGGAAATCTTCCAAGTCCAATGACATCAAAACAGAATTAGCAATCCATTCGCTTCATTATTGTAAGCTAATCGCGTATATCTAACGGGCTGGCAGGCGGCGGCACCATCTTGGCACAGGTTGCCCCGGTTTGTTCCGAAGCTGCCAACGTCGAGCTGCTTCACCTTAAGAAAGCGATGACAAGACGAGACGCGGGCAGCAGTTCCTTCCAGTAAACAAACTCATTGTTAGCGACTGTCAAGCCGTAATGAAGGAAAGTAGCGGGAAGTATGGACCTTGCAGAATTATTAGCCCCCTTTCAATGACAACCCTGCAATTTGGAGAGGAAGAATAATTCCCCGGTTGCATGTTATATCTTCAGCTTTCAAATTGCAGACTTCTTCCCGAAATTGGTTTTCTGCACAGGAGGAGATAATGTCACTCAGAAGACGTCGTCTTTTACTGATCTGCCGGGGTGCTTACGGTGGGGTGGAGGGCTTCGATTCAGACGAGAGCACTCACTCGACCGCATTATACAACAATTGCGCTCGCTTTTTTTTCATATCGACTCCCGACCTGCGCTTTAAGAAAAATAAAAAATTCCAAAAAATTCTCGATGATTTCACAGTAGGGTCTTGTCATTGATACCGAGGCTGGCGGCTGTCACCGTGTTATTGTCGTTATCTCCCCCCCCCCCCCCATTCGAGTGAAACGATTAGATTCTGATGTGGCATTCTGGTGGCAGATGCCAGCTTCGTGCCCATGTTGTAATGCCAATTAAAAAGATTATCTCAAATGTAAATCCTTGAGTCATCCTGTGTTAAAGTCTATTTAGCCATGTTTATCTGTTTCTGGGAAAGCTGGGTGATACCCAGGGGCGTAGCTAACGGCTCATGGGCCCTGGTGCAAGAGTTCATCTTGGGCCCCCCTTCCCTCAGTGCTTTGTGTGTCTTCTTATGTGACACAAGGGTCTTTGGGCCCCCTCAGGCTCCTGGGCCCGGTAGCGACTGCTACCTCTGCACCCCCTATAGCTACGCCCATGGTGGTACCCAATGTGGCCCAACTTCCAGGGACTGTCACCAAGCTTTTCCAAATTCTCATTTTCCCTCACTCTGGTCCTAAAGATAGGTCATCAATATTGTCGACGCATTAGTTTCAATGGGGACAGACGATGTCCCGGCCGGGTCCGCAATTGCGGATCCGCACTTCCGGGTCCGCAATTGCATTCCCGAAAAAAATAGAACATGTCCTATTCTTGTCCGCAATTGCGGACAAGAAAAGGCATTTTCTAAGAGAGTGCCGGCGATGTGCGGTCCGCAAATTGCGGAACGCGCATCGCCGATGTCCGTGTTTTGCGGATCCGCGGATCCGTGGATCCGCAAAACACACACTAACGTGTGAATGGACCCTAAGTATCAGGGGTAGCTATGCTGGTTGTCACAGAGAGGCTAATAGAGGGTAAAGATTACTGGAACGTTTCATATTTTTTTATAGCATTAGAAAAACATGGCAGCTTACTTCTCTGAAGAGTGCCACCCCTGTCCATGGGCCGTGTTTGGTACTGCAGCTCAGATATTAAAGGGCTTTTCCCCCAAAAAAAATATTCTACAACTTTCACACTAACACCGGCATCTGAATAGTTTTGTAATTGCATGTAATTAAAAATGTTGGATGCCCAATGAGCTATTCAATGAACTTTCTCCGTATAAGGGCACGCGAACGTATTTTTTGTCCGTGTCTGTCCTGTTTTGTTTTTTTGTGGCCTGTATGTGGAACCATTTATTTCAATAGGGATGCTTAAAAACGGAAATGACTCCGTGTTGCGATACAATACAACGCAATACGGATGTCACACGGATGTCATCCATTTTTTTTGCAGATTCATGTTTTGGACCGCAAAATACATACGGTCTGTTTTGCGGACAAGGACAGTGCATTGTTACAATAGATCCACACAAAAAAAAACGGATGTCGTGTACATGTTTTGCAGATCTCAAAATACATACGGTTGTGGGCTTGAGCCCTAATACCACCTGCTGTGAGCACATGCTCAGTCCCATCCTTCAACTGCCACTAGTTGCAGTACAAAGGACACGTCCCCTGAGCTGGCAGTTTGATAATAAATCCAGAAGGGCAACTGGAGCAGTGAATGAGAAGATCTCTGGATCCACGTGAGGTGCAGGGCTGGTTCTAGCGTTATTAGAAAGAGATTGTCATGTACTAGGTGATGTCTGATTTTCATTTTTACCTGTTTCTACATTAATCTTGGGATAACCCCAAACTGCCTGGCTACATTTTTACCACGACACGTCCCCTTTAACTACGAGACTAATTTTTCCAAGAAAGGGTATAAGTTATGTCGGGGAATAAAAAAAAAAAAACATCAGCTCTAAGAGACTTGTCTGGGTTTAACACATCCAGCCCATGTCATTTCCAAGATCTCTGCTTGCTTTCATTGAATAAGAACACTTTAAAAAAAAAAATTACAAAAAAATCTGTCCCATTGATTTAAATGGAGTTTGCAGAAATCTGCTCACATGTCTGGAAAGGCACTTGTGACCCTATTCTAACTCTGATGGGTCGGTCTAACCCTCATTTAAGAGACAATGGGGCAGATGCAAAAATAAACACACCCACTACGTGAGTGCAAATTGTGAAGAAAAAAAGGGATTTATAAAAAATGTATATTTTATTCTTTATTGTAATGTCTGTAATTTCCCTTTCTATAGTGTCATAAAGAAAACATAATCCACTCTGCACCGGAGATGTCCCACCCGCCTTGTGTACGGGGGTTAAATCTTCCCTTCTGCCAGAGTCCAAGTAAAGCTGAGATTTCAAGTTGTAATGACGTTGATTTGGATCTCTTAATACCCCTGTGCCAAGGAATAGCCAGGAGCAATCATTAAATTGTGTTCTATCAGCCTCCAGTCCCCGGAGACCTTCTGTGTCACCGCTGAAAACCGTATTGACCTCCTCTTTCTGGAAGGGACCAACAAAAAACAATTTACACCCGGTTTGCAGAGATTACGCAGTAATTATCAGAGCAGATAAAACCGCGCGCCTTTAACAGACTATTTTATTCTGGAATAAGCTTAGCAGACAGAAGTCAGCGCCGACATTAAGGAACAGAGATGTTACAAAATATTACTGAGATACAATGTATTCATATCAGAAGAAATCACTGCCAACGACAAAAGATTCCGGAGATTACATCCTGTGGGCAGGAAATGTATGGAAATCATAGAGTCCACTGAGCCCTCATATAACGTAATACTTCATCACCTACTACACTGCAATATAGCGCAATTCATCCAATCCATAATCCTCTCCATAAGAGGCAGTATTATAGTAGTTATAGTCATATCCAAATAATGCAGTAATATAGTGGTTATATTCTTGTACATTGGAGCAGTATTATAGTAGTTATATTCCTGTACATAGGAGGCAGTATTATAGTAGTTATATTCTTGTACATAGGAGCAGTATTATAGTAGTTATATTCTTGTACATAGGAGCAGTATTATAGTAGTTATATTCCTGTACATAGGAGGAAGTATTATAGTAGTTATATTCTTGTACATAGGGGCAGTATTATAGTAGTTATATTCTTGTACATAGGAGCAGTATTATAGTAGTTATATTCTTGTACATAGGAGGCAGTATTATTGTAGTTATATTCTTGTACATAGGAGCAGTATTATAGTAGTTATATTCTTGTACATAGGGGCAGTATTATAGTAGGAGGCAATATTAAACTAGTTATATTCTTGTATATAGGGACACTAATATAGAAGTTATATTTTTGTACTGGGGGGGGGCAGTATGATTGTTTGGTAGAAAAAAAACTAATGTTTTTGAAAAGTTTTATTTTTCTCACAGTTTCTTATCATGCTTGGTGATGTGAATAGGAATGTAATGAAGTCGCTGTGATCTTGTTGACCTGATTTTGGTTACATTTAAAAATAACTTCTATTCAAAGTTCTTGATTTTAATTTGTTGTTCATTTTCGGACGGAGATAAAAGGATGCAGTTGGAGGATGGAACTGTATGTACTTGCTGTGATGAATGTATTACAGATACCCAGTGGGAGTCTGAACACTGGATATGATTTCATTAGTTTGTGCAAGAAAAAACACATTAAGAGGTCATTTCAGAAGAGCTTTTTCTGGTCCTTTGTCTTTCCTTCTGCTTTATTATTAATTTAGAAACTTATGCTGCCTGAGAAACTTGAATTCTTCATTTTGATTCAATTTCTCTGAAAAGCACATGAAAACAATTTGCTACAGTATATTACTGCGAAGCACCAAGTTTGATTTTTGGTGATGGTTATCCAATGATTTTAATAAGCATCATGTAGTACCGCACCCTGTAGTGGTCAGTGCAAGACCTGAAGGTAACAGCTGCTCTCATCTAACAGACCTGTTCCAGACAAATTTTGGACCTTTTTGGGACTCAAAATGTGTAGCGACTTTTCTAATTTTGCAACACGTTCTATTGTGCTCAAAGCTTTAACTCAGGAGTAGAGTTGAGCGAACTTCTGTTTTAAGTTCGGCTTCCAAAGCTCGGGTTCAGGTTATCCAAGCATCCCGTTATGGATTCCGCTACCATGGACCATAACGGCATTTGGAACACGGGGTGAAGGACCTGGGGTGACGTCACCGTCATGTGATCAGTGCAGGGGGCGTGGCTCAGTACTGGATTGGATAAGAGGTCGTAGGCTACCACCTCTTATCTAATCCAGTACTGAGCCACGCCCCCTGCACTGATCACATGACGGTGACGTCACCCCAGGTCCTCTGTGTTGTCCAAGGTTCGGGTTCATTGAAGAATCCCTTTATGGATTCCAAATGCTGTTATGGTCCATGGTAGCGGAATCCATAACGGGATGCTTGGATAACCCGAACCCGAACTTTGGAAGCCGAACTTAAAACAGAAGTTCACTCAACTCTACTCAGGAGCTACATCTACACGGACTTGCAGAAATTAGTGTTCCACTGCTACTTAAAAAAAAGTTAAATAGTCTATTGGTTTTTAGATGATCTATTTTTCCTCTTCATATAGCACATAATAAGCAGTGAATTGCTACACGGCTTTTCTGTATGTTCCCCCATTTGAGGGGAAGTCTTCTGACCCTGTCCGCACCATCTGCCGCTGCCTCTGCTTCAGTAACCGATATGAAGGCCCCGGACCCGTAATTTAATTTAAAAAACATATGTTCTGTTCTCTCAGGTTCTTCTCATGTTCTTTCATTTTTTTCTTCCATTACTCTGAGGTCTGAAGTTACATTGTCTTAACTTGAAGAACAGGGATGCTGATGGTTGTCATCGCCGCTAGCGCCATGCCGTCTTACTGCTCAGATGAATGCTTCAGTGACCTTCTGAATCCAAAAAATGATTTGCGCGCTCCTCCTGGAAATCTTTTCCTTGCAATGTGAATTTTGAAAAGTTTGGAAAGTTTGATGAACGGACATTTGGAGGTTTTCTCTAGTGCTGAATGCCCTGATGGACCCTTGAAGGTTATATGAGTTTCACTCTATTTGCCCCCCCTGGTTATTTCAGCACACTGACACTAAGGCTTGGACTGGCCCACAGGATCACAGGTAAATCCCCAGTGGGCCCCTAGTCCCCCACCTCCGGCACGTATGGCCCAGTAGACTGACGGCGCTACATACAGATAGGCAGTTTATCATTATAGATATATCAGGTGGCTAAGATGACTTCTAGGCACATAAACAGGGCAGCCAGTGTCCTCTTTCTCCATGACCTGCCTTTTTGAAATCGCTGCAGGGACCCCCATAATAATCAATCATCTTGAGCATGTTGCCGCTGTGTGAACAGGTGGTATTTGCATGTAGCTGTACAGTGAGCCCCCAGAATGAATTTGACTGCTGGGCCCTAGGCACCCTGATCTGACAATGCTGAAACCCTCTAAATCCTAACACATTATTATATTCCATATCATTTTTGTTTTTCCTCCCACAAAGTTGATTGACTTTTTGTCCATAGTAAGGAACCCATACAAGGATTACATGTCTTCTAAGGAACCTATGATCAGTTTCTTTTAAGCACCATGGCTCTTACTATTGCTTGCTATTACCCGGCTACTGTCTCTAACGGTCTAACATTTATGCCATCCGTGTATTTATTTCCAGGTCCTATACACAGTGCATTTCTATTATTGTTATGAGACTGTTTTTTACAAGTAATGTGCCTGGTTCACCAGCAGGTGGAAGTGGATATGGCAGAAATATCTTTAGTCAGAATGGAATTTTCCATTCCATTTCCCCTTTTGGACAGAAGTGGGCAAGTCCTGCTTCCTACCAAAGGGAGGGGCTGCAGGAAGTCTGGTCAGTCTAAGCCTGGGTATCGTCAGAGCCAGATGTGCCTAACATGTAGCAACCAGTGCAGTCTAAACTAAGCTTGTGATGGAGGCAGATGTGTGGAAGATGTAGCAGCAAGGGGAAAGTGTTCCGGCTGAGGCAGAAGTCTCTCCAATGGGAAGCAGCTCATAGAGCACCCTGACTTACTGAGTGTCAGGAGAGGGTCAACAGCCAAAGGCACCCCAATCCAGGGATACCAGAATAGTCCTAAAATCCAGCTACTAGAACAAAGGTGAGTTTAGCACAGCAGAGAGAGAAAGCAGTGTTATCAAGTTTGCCTGCCAGTTTATTTCAAAGCCTGCTGGAACCAAGAGACAGCCTAAATATTGTCTGGATTAAAGTTTATGCAAGTAAAGCCGTTGAACTTTATCAAGGTCTGGATTTATTCTCCACCTCCAACATAAGTATCCCCCCTTTTTGCTTCGGCGCCTAACTCTGGAAAGGTAGGAGCACCGTGACACACAAAGAGACTGTTGGGACCGCACCACACTACTCGACATTCTGATAAACCTGGGACACGATTGGTCCTGGGGGGCAGCACATTGCATTACTATAGCTACTTGATGCTCTTTTTACATTGCAGAGTATGTTTGCAGCATATCCTGGAAAAGTGACATATTAAATGGACCTTAGCCAACCATTAATAATATACCAATTCAGGCCAGAATAGTGCACATGTGGCCTCTGTTAGGCTATCCATCGAATTCACGCACCTCATATTTCCATAACCTGATGTTTCATGCACCTGAGTTTTACAAATTTTTGATGGAGAACATCTGACAGGCCATCTATCCATGATTAATGTAAAAATGAAAATCATACATAATATAGTACTTAATAATCAAAGTCAATCAAAGTGGTAGTCTGTACAAAAGGACGTTTGTTACTTGCGCTGCAGGTTCAAACTGTGATGTGGGTCCAATCACGAAAACTTTATGTATAGAGTAGAACCGCGCTGCTCCTTGTTCACACTAGTAATATTCACGCAGTCCTCCACATGTGCCGGCACCGGATATCGACAGTCTCTACAGGTAATTGGTCTTCACAACCGTTCCTGCATATTTATGTCCAAAATGCGCACAAATAGTGAGGTACCTTCGAGATTTTTTTCTTTAAAAGGGTTTTATTGTACTTACAAAATGTTTTCTTTAAAATATAGCATGTAAAATCATCCGCCCGACCCGGGTTTCGCTTGCTTGCTTTCTCAAGGGCGATCCTCAGGATCAAGAGATGTCCCCTTTGATCGCTCCGCTAGATCCTCTTCAGGCTGGCTGCTCAGGAAGCATGCCCTTTCTTCTGCAGCTCTGAGGGGGTGTCTTTTCTGTCGCACCTCTCTCCCTATCATAGCTCAGAAGGCGATTGAAAGCTGGAACTGAGCATGTGCGTCCCCCTCAGTGAGGTGGACAGAGAGAAAGGAAAAAAAAAACAGCAGGTGGCGCTATACAGATACATTTCATTGAATAAGTCAGTGGCTACGCTAAGTTTTTAACTACATGCAGTTACAAAATATTCACATCCAGAAGCTTGTTTGAAAACTGCAGAATGATTTTCATAGGACAACTCCTTTTGAAGGGGTCCTCTCACTTCAGCAAATGGCATTTATAATGTAGAGAAAGCTAATACCAGGCACTTACTAATGTATTGTGATTGTCCATATTGCCTCCTTTGCTGTCTGGATTAATTTTTCCATCCCATTATACACGGCTCACAGGGTGGTCGTGCTTGCACACTGTAGGAAAGGAAGTGCACACGGACTGGCACTTTTTCCTATAGTGTACAAGCACGACCACCACTGATGGATTGCAGGGTGGTTGTAACCCCTAAAAACGAGCTGTGTATAACGTGATAGAAAAATGAATCCAGCCAGCAATGGAGGCAATATGGAGAATTTCAATACATTAGTAAGTGGCTTGTATTACATTTTTCTACAGGATAAATGGTATTTGCTGAAGTGAGAGCACCCCTTTAACATTCGGTTGCTGGTGATGTCAGAGGTCCTGGATCTTTCTCTCCCTTTGATTACACTGCAGCTCGGCCCCCTTCAGATTGACTGCTCTGTATAAGCACAAGCCCACCACAAACGCCCCAAAAATGGCTGATTTTCATTAGAAGATGACGAAAATTATAAGGCATCTGCTAAACATCTGCTGGTCTCATTTCTGACAATGTCCGAGGTTCGGGCTCCTTCTCTTTCTTTTGCTTTATCACCCATCATTTTACACTGCAGCTCGGTCTGTTCAGATTGGCTGCTGGGTGTAAGCACAAGTCCACCACAAGCTCGCCAGAGAGAGCAGATCTGCATTAGAAGGAGATATAGGCATCTGCCAAACATCTACCAGGACAAGTGAGCCTCAAAGAAAGAGGAAAGAAGAGAACTGTCATATTGAATGGAAACTCCGTCCCTCTGCGGCATATTGTAGTATATTTAGTGGCCTGTAGCCATAGCTTAGTGCATGCAATAAGAGGAGCCTAAACCTCATTGTGGGTGTATTGACTAATGGGAAGACTCAGTGATTCTCTGCAATAATCGTAGCTTCAGGGGTGACGTGACCTGTTAATCTGCACCCACACAGAGCTGAGCTCACTATCTACACCTTCCAGCGAGTCTCAATCACGCGGAGGTCAAATAGTAGTCTCTGTCTGAGCTTCAAACATCATTGAACACTGACTCGTAGCCACATCTATCAGACATGTCTACTTCATAGGAAGGTTTCTGGTTCTTCTAGGTTTAAGGAAAACTCCATAACCCTCTCTTACGTCTAGAGCCGATCCAAAATATTATCTGATTTGTATATTTTGATGAATATTAGGAAATATTTGTCTCCATTTCAATTAATCCAGAGGTTCAAACTACTGCTGCCATACTAGACAATTATCTAGCGTGCTTCTGGCTGGGAGGCAGCTTGCTGCAAGGGAAACCTCCCACCATTGCTACATCTTTACAACTGAGATACAAGACGACATTTGTCGCGCAACATTTTGTCGCACCAATGTCGCACGACACTTTTTATAATGATAGTCTATGGTGTCGCACTGTGACATGCGGCATGCTGCAACTGCGACACGACAGTTGCAAAAAATGGATTTTTCTGCGACTGTGGCGTAGTGCGACACCATAGACTATCACTATAAAAATTGTCGCACGACATTGGTGCAACAAAATGTAGCGCGACACATGTCGTCGTGTAGACTTAGCCTAAGTCTCACCCCTTGAGACATCTCCAGGTTTCAATCTAACATAGGTGTAGGTCTCATTCTGTCCTTTCTTCTAACCACAGGTGTCTGAGGCTCAGATCACACATGTCGGATTTTGCACGTCAGCGCTGACAACAATCCGCATCCCAAGCATATCAGGGTAGGCCTATAGCTCTTTCCCCGGGATATACCACCATGATGGCAAAGTTCTTTCCTGTAGGCTACATATGGAAATTGATCTGATATCAGTCACCAAGACTGCCCAGACTATCACCCTAAATCAAAGCTTTGAAGCTACAAGATATATTTTATGAAAATTAGTTGCGTGGTCCAGGATTGCAACCAAGGTTGCATTCTTCCAGAAACAGCTCCACTCCTGCCCACAGGTGGTGCATATGAAATCACAGCTCAGCCCCATTCACTTCAGTGGAGCGGATCTGCAGTGACGTATATAGAGAAGTGAGGGCCCCATAGCAAGGATCAAACCAGGCCCCCCACACAGGACAGAAGAGTTTCCACCACCTAAAGCCCTTTTAATGACCCTTGGGCCATTTTTTCCACTGCCTCATTTGCTAAAAGTTCTTCCTTTAGAAAGTAAAGTCCTGACCAAGTTTTCCTCCCCAGTAGAAGAGTGGATGATCCCAACTGGGCCCTCTCTTGCCCTGGGCCCCATAGCAGTTGCATGGTCTGCCGCTATGGTGGTTACACCCCTACTGATCTGCAATACCAGACACAACCAGTGGACAGGTGTGGGGCTGTGTCTGGAAAAGAGCAGCCATGTTTTTCAGCAGGACGTTGCTAACTTCTTCTTATGAAACCTACATAAAAAGAAAGGATTTCTAAGTAAGAAGTAAAGTAATATTACAGTTCACCAGTGACACAGAACTGTCAACAGGGGGTTTGGGTGATTTGTACATTGATGGCCTTTCCGTCCAGGTATGATCTTCCCACAATGACGAATGTGTCTTGTAACATCTAACTCCAGATCCTTGGTCAGGATGGCCAAGGAAGGTGATTCCTCCTGGGAGTACTGCTCCAGTGTGTGCACGTGTGTGCAGAGACTGCATAAGTTGAAAAACTGGATTGATCGTTAGGTCCGAGGTGCAGTAACCTTGTGGCTATGTGTGATACTGCAGCCTAGCCCTTCCAGATTAAGAATGTTGAGCTGCAATGCCACTCACATCCACAACATATTTGTGGCGCTGCTGCAACCGCCACTGCGTTTTCATTCTGCTGACTGAGAGGGGTCCCATGGTTGACTGCCCCACCAATCACACATTGATAGTGAACCCTAAACATTTCTAATCTTATCATGTTCCTCTTCTCCACCTTTTCACATGACCCATAAATAGGAAGCAGAAGTCGATTTCCTGAACGTGGACACAATAGATTCTAATGCCCAGAAATGGCATTTTGGAATTACTAGGCTATTCCCGGGTGACGGAAACACATTATATTATACCACGGAGTTGTCCTCTAGCTACAAAAGGATTAATAATTGTGCAGCGTTTCACTGCAGTCGGCTTCAACTGAAAAACAAGAGCTGGGAGCAGGAGATTTAGACCTTCTGCGCACGTCCGTGTGCCTTTGAAATATCGTCTTCAAATATTGGGTGTTCATGAATGCATTGTGAAGCGGGGACTTTTATAGATGAGGCTGCGCTCAGAGTTTTCTCCCTTCCGGTAGAGAAGTTGGTAATGTAATAAAATCTCTTTTAAGTTGTACGTGCATCATAAGATATATCTACTGACTACCACGTCCGTGCCAGTCTGTGCCAGTTATAAGCTTCAAAACAGACTTAGGTGGAGTCTTCTAGCCATGCTTTTTATGTTTATGTACAAATGTACATTGGTAGAGCTACGTAGGTTTATATTGCACATAGCCTCAAGAGGCACAGGGACAGTCTGCAGGGAGCTCTACTGTCCTCCCATAACATAACGTTCTGGCTGCCTGTAGCCACCACTAGGGGGAGCTCAGTAGTTTACTGCATACTGCTCTTCCTAGTGGCAGCTGCAGACAATGGCTATACAGGAACTACAAAGCACAGCTTTAAAATATATTTTTGGGCTTTTGGACCTATATACATGATTGCATTAAAATATAGCCACTGGTTTTGAGTAGTATTGGAGTTCAACACACTATTTAAAGGGCATCTGTCAGCAGATCTGTCCCTATGACACTGGCTGACCTATTCCATGTGCTCTTGGCAGCTGAAGGCATCTGTGTTGGTCCCATGTTCATATGTGTCCAGATTGCTGAGAAAAATTATGTTTTAATATATGCAAATGAGCCTCTAGGAGCAACGGGGGCGTTACCATTACACCTAGAGGCTCTGCTCTCTCTGCAACCGCTGTATCGGCTGCAGTTTCATTGACAGGACAATGCATTGTAACTGTGATCACTTCTAGTCCTGACTTCTCCTAAAGTCAATCAAAGTGCAGCGGATGAGGCAGTTGCAGAGAGAGCAGAGCCTTTAAGTGCAACAACAACGCCCCCGTTGCTCCTAGAGGCTCATTTTCATATATAAAGCATAATTTTTCTCAGCGATGCGGGCACATATGAACATGGGACCAACACAGATGCCTTCAGCCGCCAAGCGCACATGTAACAGGTCAGCCGGTGTCATAGGGACAAATCGGCTGACAGATGCCCTTTAAGGGGTTGCCCCTAAATGTGATAAGATAATAAATGATCGGATACTCGCCAATGAATCAATCGCCATTTCCAGGGTTGGCACTTAGGTGGCCGTAGCAGCATATGACCGGTAGAGCCCATTACTGGCCCAGCGGCATATGGCATGAGAATGCTGAGTCCAGTGATTGGCTGCAGCGGTCATGTGCAGCATACAGGTACGTTATGGCTGTAGCTTGTAAACACAGATCAAAGTGGTAGCGCTGGAAATATCGAGGGATTAAAAGGGTTTTCTGAAAGTTTTTTTTTTTTGTTACTGATCGGTGAGACCCGGGACTGCTGCCGATCAGCTGCTTAAGAACGATCACAGTTGTGCCGCGGTCTTGTCTCAACTCATGAAGCACAGTGCTGTACATTATATAGTGGCTTTGCTTGGTATCGTGCTGAGCTTCATTCACTCCTATGGGTCTGACCTGCTCCTAGGCCATTTGACTGACGAACGTGACATCACACAGACTAAGAAAAGCAGAAAGAATGCCGCGGCGCGACTGCAAATGTCGGTGCCTTCTCAAAAAGCTGATCGACGGGGGTTGTCCAATCCACACTGATCAGATATTGTAAAAAAAACTTTCAGAAAACCCCATTAAGTACTGAGCATTCAATATCTTATCACATATATGGGGACTTGGAAGGTTATCTTTAAATCGGACAACCCCTTTAAATGGAGCTGTGCTGCAATACCAGACACAACTCACGGGCACTGTTTTTTTTTTTTTTTTTTAAAAAGCAGCAATTTTAGTCCTAGACATCCCCTTTGAATGGGTGAGTTAAAAGGGTATTTTCAAGTTGTCTGAGCTACAGTTATTAGATTTATATCAGATTCATCAATGTCAGATTGGTGAGTGTCTGACACCTGACACCCACACCAGTCTGCCGTTTCAAGTAGTCATTGTGTAGTCACCATGCCGGGGTATTTAGGTTGCTCAGCTCCCATGCAAGTGAATATTGGCTGTGTCTCGGTATTCCAGTGGATGGAGGAGCCTTCCGCTCCGTACACTGGTATAGTGGCACCATGATGGCCCAAAACAGCAGATCAATGGGGATGTCGGACCACAAGATATGCCATAAATGTCCAACTTTTATGTGTTTTACTGATTTCAAGAACACGGCCCCACCTCGTGCCCACTTAGAGCGGAGAAGGGGCTGTGGGTGCTCGGCTTCCTCCATTTATTTCTATGGGATTTCCAAAGTAAGCTGTACATGCACAGCCACCTCTCCGTGCACAACCACCGCGAGACTGTTCCCATTCTAGGATATTTATGACATATCCTTTGAAATTGCCCCTTTATAACGCCCACAGGACATGATTTGATGAGAAAAAACGAGCTACAAAAATTGGGAATGTACAGAGGGGACATCAGTACTTGGGCTATCCCCAGAGATTAGAGTCAGGTGGCTGCTATGTATCAGAAAGCCGCAGTATATATGTTATCCATTGTACAGTGCAACATATTCAGATATTTTCTTGCGACATTTTCAAGTTTCTGGCTTTCTTTAAAGAAAAAAAAAAATCCAAAAATGTGTCCGACTCCTAGACCTTATCACGTGAAATGTAAAAAATAAAAAATACCGTTTTGCTCAGGTTCTTCTAATGCCAAGAGGTTCTCTCCTTAATTTAACTTATGTGTTTCCCAAAATGCTTTGAAAAAAAAATGACTTAAGGAAAAAGTTCTGAGATGGTTGACGAGGTGCCGTTTCCATGGGAACGGATTCATTGGTATTCTCAAGTACCAGACGTGTCTTGGTTTTAACAGCCTCTCTCGGAGCGTCGACACCGAAGCAAAGCTTCAGAACAAAGGATCCGTCAGTGGTTCCCGTTCTTCACAGATTGGATGATTTATGTAAATAGCACCGGTTGTCTCTGTTCATTTTCTCCCTATTTATACAAACGTTTATCCACATTGTTAAAAATGCGCTTCTCCCGCTATCGACTTTAAGTGCCGCAATCCAGATGGGGAACGCAAATAGAAGCACGGAGGTTTGTAAAGTCAATATTGCGGCAAAGATACTGGACAGGACTCATATCTGGACCGTTCATCTGCCTGCTTGAAGGAAAACTCCCATTATCTCTTAATATAGTCACTTTTATGTGGCCGCCATTGATCTGGCTTAGAAACGGCATTATTTTTTCTTGCATGTTGCACTATTTTCTGTAGGATATTTTGTAGGGCATTCCCACACGGGGTAGGGCTTATGTGTTTGATCTCATGGCTCTGGTTCTCCTCTGTGGCTGCTCTAGCTCCATATCCAGTCTCTGCACACACGTGCACAAACTGAAGCAGTGCTCCCAGGTTGAATCGCCTTCTTTGGCCATTTTAAACAAGAATCTCGCTCCCTCTTCTGGAGTTAGATGTTGCAGGACGCATTTGCCATTGTGAGAAGATAGCTTCTATGGAAATTATAGACGATAGTTTTCTTTAGGATTGAAACAATCCTGTTATAGTGAAGACAGGTGCAACGCAGAGAGTGTGGACTCGCAGATTCGACTTAGATCTACCTCTAATCTGTTTTTTTTAACTGCAGGGGGACCACCGGGCCGCTACCCCCTGAAGTAATCTCTGTTCAAGTGATAACTCACCCATGGGGTGTCAAGAGATACCAGTGTAGTGTAGCAAGTGGATTAGCAGAATCACAGTCAGTAGACAAGCCAAAGTCAGGGCAAGCAGAGTTTATTCAATTCGGTAAACAGCCGAAAGGTCGGGGCAGGAAAAATGGGATCAGTACGATAAGCACGCATAGGTCAGGGCTGGCTGAATGGATACAACAGGGTCAACAGACAGAGATAGGAAGATCAGATAACACTAAACGTACCTTCATAGGGAGATGCCAGCAGGTATGGGTCAACAGAGCAGAGCTGCAGGACAGGTGAGCATTCAGGTGTCCATGCCTGCTGAAAGCAGGGAGATGGCAGCAGGCACAGACCGCTGTCATTACAACAGGGGAGATTAAGCCTTATTTTTGCCTTCCATCTCTAATTGGGCTGTATGGTGTGGACAACCTATTATCAACTATGGGAATGCTTATTACATCAGTGGAACATCCTTCTTTCTATGAACATAGATCCGGCAATGACTAGTTGGACAAGTATCCTGGGTGTTGGGTGCCAGAGAGTGGTGTGCATAGAGAAGTAAGGACCCCATAACAAGGATCTCCAGGCCCCCCCCCCCACAGGACAGAAGGGTCTCCGCCTAAACCCCCTTCAATGACCCTTGGGACATTTTTCTCCACTGCCTCATATGCTAAAAGTTGCTCCTTTAAGGGTAGAGTCCTAACCAAGTTGTCACGCTCCAGTAGAAGAGGGGATGATCCCAACTGGGCCCCCTCTTGCCCTGGGCGCCATAGTAGTCGCATGGTCTGCAACTATGGTAGTAACGCCCCTGGGTTGGTGCCAACAAGGAACTCTGACTTGACTAGAGTATTCGAAATATAGAGGAAGGGCATCAGACTTCAAAGACTCCAAAAGCAACATCACACCTGTCCACAGGTTGTATATGGTATTGCCGTTCAGCTCTATTCACTTAAATGAAAATGAACTGCAATGCCAAACACACCCACATGGATGGGTGTGTTTTTGGAAGAAAGCAGGCATTTTTATCTAATGCTGGACAGCCCCTATGATATTTAAATTTCAAGTGAAGAAAATCATGGAGTTTTGAGCACCAAGAGGGTTTAAGAGATTTACTGCAACAAGTCTATGGGACAGGAAGGTACTTACTGGTGGGCATCTTAGTTCGTTGAGAGGTGGTATGTCATGTGTACATAGTATGGCATGTTATGGATTTGGCCTCTCTTTGTTGCATGTTATGGGCTATTGGGCTTGATAGACCCTTCAGAAAGTCAAGATCTCTATCTTGTAGATACCCCATGTTATTAGTGGCTGACCATCATACACTGTGGTCATTGACCATGATGGCCAAATATTTAAGGCTTTGTCCAAAATAATCAGTTCTAATAATGGCCTTCTGCAAGCATCAATCATAACAAGTTGTAGCTAGGTTTCCAAGTAACAGCTGAGATGCTCTAGCACTGGCTGGTCAGAGGGGGTTGTTTTCCTAAAAATAGTTTTTGGTGGCAATGTCCAAAGTTTTGAGGCAAAGTTTTAATCCTTGTATTGATAGAGTCAATGTTCTCGGTGGCACCGATGAAGGGGTTATCCAACTCCAAAATGAGTTCCATCAACAGAATCATGGAAATTCTTGAGCACTTTGTCTTGAGTCTTTGGGCAACTTCAAGAAGACCTTTTCTTCATAGTACAGAAATCTCAGACCAGCGGTTCCAGACAGATATTTTTCTTGACTCTACCAAAGTCCATGATACATTCTAGCTCAATACTTCTGAAGGGTTTAGCTTAAGCTCAATTTATATATTTTATAGCATGGTCTCCAACATGTAGCTCTCCAGCTATTGAGAAACAACAACTCTCAGTGTGTTTTAGCAGTCTGACACTTTGGGGTCAATGTTGTCCTACACAGGGTCGTCTTCATGTTGTTATTCCTAACATTGCTCTTTGGCAATTATAAGCCCTTAAAGCGACCCTTCAGTTCAAGACAAAAATATTTACATTATCTGGGGAAAGAACTGAACACTTACATGGTGACCTTTTCATCAATTCAGTTGCAAATCTGCCAATTTCTGGGCTCCTGTTCTTTCATCCAAGATGGCTGCACCGCTGCTCAGCACCGTGCATCGGTAGTCCAAGACACTTCCTGTTTGTCTAAACCTGCTCTTGGATTGGCCAGCACTGCTCACATGAACAGTGATGGCCAATCCGAGGGTAGTAGGAAGTGTCTTGGACTACCACATGCACATTATGTATCAGGTAGGCTGAGTAGCCACGCGGCCATCTTTAGCCAAGGAGTTGGAGGATCTCCAGTGTAAATGATGAAAAGGAGAGCATCAGGTAAGTATTCTGTTTCCCAGTTAATATGAATTTTTTTCTTGGACTGGAGGGTCACTTTAAAGGGGTTAGCCCAAGAAAAGTGTTAGATGGAACAAAAGGTCCCCACTCCATCAGCTCCATCAAAGTAAATGGAGGGTTGAGCCAACATGCACACTAAAACTCCATGCAGAGAGAGGACTTGGGGGGAGTCTCTACTCTCAGGAAAGTTGGGGAGGCAACACTTTTTTAAGAGGACCCCTTTAAGGCCAGCCATAGACCTTCATTAGCTGTTGGCTGAATGCCCGTTTCTCCGATAGCTATTTCTGCTGACTACTCCATTCACAATTAGTATGTCCAAGTCAGCATGTGTTCTCAAAGAGGAGAGCTGAGTAAGAAAACTCTTATAGGGCTTACTGTATGTCCCATGAGAACAATGGGTTTGGCACGCTCAACATGCCTGATCCTTCTTTCCAGTGACTAAATTCGAGGCAGTCAAAAACAGAGTCCGGAAACTATAGGCCGGTAAGTTTAACACCTGTCGTGAGTAAACTGTTTGAAGGTTTTCTAAAAGATGCTATCTTGGAGCACCTCAATGAAAATAAGCAAATAACGCCATATCAGCATGGCTTCATGAGGGATCGGTCATGTCAAACTAATTTAGTCAGTTTCTATGAGGAGGTAAGTTCTAGTCTTCACAGCGGCGAATCAATGGATGTCGTATATCTGGACTTCTCCAAAGCATTTGACACCGTACCTCATAAAAGGTTAGTATAGAAAATGAGGATGCTTGGACGGGGAGAAAATGTCTGTATGTGGGTAAGTAACTGTCTGAGTGACAGAAAACAGAGGGTGGGTATTAACGGTAGATACTCAGATTGGGTCACTGTCACTAGTGGGGTACCTCAGGGGTCAGTACTGGGCCCTATTCTCTTCAATATATTTATTATTGATCTTGTAGAAGGCTTGCAGAGTAAAATATCAATTGTTGCAGATGACACTAAACTGTGTAAAGTAATTAACACTGAAGAGGACAATATACGGCTGCAGAAGGATCTGGATAGATTGGAGGCTTGGGCAGAGAAATGGCAGATGAGGTTTAACACTGACAAATGTAAGGTTATGCACATGGGAAGGAATAATGCAAGTCACCCGTACATACTAAATGGTAAAACACTCGGTAACACTGACATGGAAAATGACCTAGGAATTATAATAATCAGCAAACTAAGCTGTAAAAACCAGTGTCAGGCAGCTGCTGCCAAGGCCAATAAGATAATGGGTTGCATCAAAAGGGGCATAGACGCACGTGATGAGAACATAGTCTTGCCACTTTACAAATCACTAGTCAGACAACACATGGAGGACTGTGTACAGGTCTGGGCTCCTGTGAACAAGGAGGACATAGCAGAGCTGGAGAGGGTTCAGAGGAGGGCAACTAAAGTAATAACTGGAATGGGGCAACTACAGGACCCTGAAAGGTTATCAAAATTAGGGTTATTCACTTTAGAAAAAAGACGACTGAGGGGAGATCTAATAGCTATGTATAAATATATCAGGGGTCAGCACAGAGATCTGTCCCATCGTCTATTTATCCCCGGACTGTGACTGTGACGAGGGGACATCCTCTGCGTCTGGAGGAAAGAAGGTTTGTACACAAACATAGAAGAGGATTCTTTACGGTAAGAGCAGTGAGACTATGGAACTCTCTGCCTGAGGAGGTGGTGATGGTGAGTACAATAAAGGAATTCAAGAGGGGCCTGGATGTATTTCTGGAGTGTAATAATATTACAGGCTACAGCTACTAGAGAGGGGTCGTTGATCCAGGGAGTTATTCTGATGTCTGATTGGAGTCGGGAAGGAATTTTTTTCCCCTTAAGTGGGGAAAATTGGCTTCTGCCTCACAGTTTTTTTTTGCCTTCCTCTGGATCAACTAGCAGCATGACAGCCTGAACTGGATGGACAAATGTCTTTTTTCGGCCTTATGTACTATGTTACTATGTTAATGTGTTTGTGGGCCTCTGAATTCTTCTTCCCATTGAGATACTGTTCAGCCAACAGCTCCGGAAGTTGTTTGGGCTTTAGCCTTGGGATTTAGGGTCTTCTCCGTGGGCAGCTCCTTAGGCTATGTTCACATCTGTCTCAGATGCTTCATTGCTGATAGGGCACCAAACCACAATGAAGGTGTGAACAAAGGCTAATCCCTAAAACTCCACTTCGGTGTTGTGTGCATGGTGGGTGCACGATTTTGGATTTTCCAAGTCTACCAGTGCATTATCTACAGGACCTATAAGAGATGGCAGGTCTACTAAATGGACATACTAGGACCCAGGGCTGACAGCAGGTTGAATTGATATTCCACCTGTGCACAGCCGGGCAGACTTATCTGGGGAGACACCTTGTTTTAAATTACAAAAAACACATTTCTCTGCACCATGAAATAAACATGATGACAGCCGCGCACTACATTGATTTCACTCTGAGAGTGGCGAGCGCTGGGTCATTAGGCATCCATGGAGTCTTCTGAAGGTTTGTCTGTAAATCAGCGCCCTACGCCGGTCAGCGCAGGACAATCGGCCACAGAACTAATGATGAAATGACTTCCATTATTCATTGAGCTGAAATTTCCTTCCTGATATTTCACATCATCACATGAAAAAAACCTTCTGTGTTTGCAGCCTCCTGCCAAGAGAATGCGGAGGGAGAAGTGAGAGGAGCAGAGAAGAGACGAGGGCAATCCTCCTGAGATAAACACTACCGCACGCTAAACAGACCGCATCACCGACCTGATCAACCTGCAGCACATTATCTATCAATCTATCTATCTATCTATCTATCTATCTATCTATCTATCTATCTATCTATCTATAAATCTATCTATCTATCTATCTATCTATCTATCTATCTCCTACCTACAGTGAAAAACAGATGTATTTGAACACCCTGCGATTTTGCAAGTTCTCCCACTTAGAAATCATGGAGGGGTCTGAAATTCACATTGTAGGAGCATTCCCTTGTAGGAGCAAAAATCAGGAAATCACATTGAATGATTTTTAAAGAATGTATTTCTCTTGCACTGCTGCACATAAGTATTTGAACACCTGAGGAAATCAGTGTTAATATTTGGTATAGAAGCCTTTGTTTGCAATTACAGAGGTCAAACGTTTCCTGTAGTTCTTGACCAGGTTTGCACACTGCAGCATGGATTTCGTCCCACTCCTCCACACAGATCTCCTCTAGATCTGTCAGGTTTCGGGGCTATCGCTGAGCAACATGGAGTTTCAGCTCCCTCCAAAGATGTTCTATTGGATTTAGGTCTGGAGACTGGCTAGGCCACTCCAGAACCTTGATATGCTTCTTACGGAGCCACTCCTTGGTTATCCTGGCTGTGTGCTTCGGGTCGTTGTCATGTTGGAAGACCCAGCCACGACCCATCTTCAATGCTCTGACTGAGGGAAGGAGGTTGTTGCTCAAAATCTCACAATAAATGGCCCCTTTCATCCTCTCCTTAATACAGTGCAGTCGTCCTGTCCCCTTCGCAGAAAAGCACCCCCAAAGCATGATGTTACCACCCCCATGCTTCATGGTAGGGATGGTGTTCTTGGGATGCAACTCATCCTTTTTCCTCCAAACACGACGAGTTTAGACCAAAAAGTTCTACTTTGGTCTCATCTGACCACTTGACTTTCTCCCATGCCTCCTCTGGATCATCCAGATGGTCATTGGCAAACTTCAGACGGGCCTGCACATGTGATGACTTGAGCAGAGGAACCTTCCGAGCAATGCATGATTTCAAACCATGACGGCGTAGTGTTCTACCGACAGTGACCTTTGAAACTGTGGTCCCAGCTCTCTTCACGTCATTGACCAGCTCCTCCCTTGTAGTTCTGGGCTGATTCCTCACCCTTCTTATCATCAGTGATACCCCAAGAGGTCAGATCTTGCATGGAGCCCCAGTCTGAGGGAGACTGAAGGTCGTCTTTAGCCTCTTTTATTTTCTAACAATTGCTCCAACAGTTGATCTATTTTCACCAAGCTGCTTGGCAATTGCACCGTAGCCCTTTCCAGCCTTATGGAGGTCCACAATTCTGTCTCTGGTGTCTTTTTCGACAGCTCTTTGGTCTTGCCCGTGGTAGTAGTTGGCGTCTGACTGACTGTGGGGTGGACAGGTGTCTTTAAAGAGCTCAGACCGGTGCTACTAAGTTAGATTAATGAGTGGAGGAGAGGGGGACTTTTTAAAGGCACAGTAACAGGTCTTTCAGAGCCAGAATTCTTGCTGTTTGAGAGGTGTTCAAATCCTTATGTGCAGCAGTGCAAGACAAATATATTCTTTATAAATCATACAATGTGATTTCCTAAATTTTTTCTTTAATTCTGTTACTCAAAGTGGGAATGCACCTACAATGTGAATTTCAGACCCCTCCATGATTTCTAAGTGGGAGAATCTATCTATCTATCTATCTATCTATCTATCTATCTATCTATCGATCTCATATCTATCTATCTATCTACAGTTTCTATCTATCTATCTATCTATCTATCTATCTATCTATCTATCTATCTATCTCCTGTCTATCTATCTATTTAAATACCTATAAAGGACTACCAGACCGCATGAAGTCAATAATATACTTTATTTCAAAAATTCAGAGAATTTCAAGAGAAATCACAATAAAAACAAGTGTGGGAAAAAGTTGACATCAACCAGAAGGGGGCACAATGCTACTAATTCATGCTGCTCCAACATTCAATTAAGAACTAAAGTGTAAGTGCAAACAATTTTAAAAAATACAGAGGGCAGAATCAATTACCCATAATGTGCCTCCTCCGGGATGGCGCCAACCCCGACACACGTTTCTGCGAACCTTCGTCTGGGGGTGGCGTCATCACTGCAGGACACAAACTAAATACTCATACCCGCCAATCCTAGTGCTCGATATCCATTATCATAAATTATACACACCTGGACCACAAAATTCCTGCAGAGCAGGCCGCATATCTGTGACAAGTCAGTCACGTGATCCATCGTCAGGTCACATGATGACACCGGCAAATCTCATGATAGAATCATTACGGGATAGATGTCAGCGGCATCAAGTAGGTGATAGCGCATGCGCAGGCCTGACATTGTCCCACTCAAAATGAAATCCATAAAAAACATTACACAAATTATAATATAATAGTAGATAATGTAAGAAAACTTATTCACGAGTGCTATTAATAACAGCCATGATTGTGTATGTGTGAATTATTAAAAACCAATAGATATAATAATCTATATATGAAGATGTAATGTGAATGCATGATGATGTAACAGATACCATATCAAACGTGATAATTAATAAACAACATGATTGCAAATATGTGAATAATTAATGAATATGATAATCTATAAATAAAGGTATAAAGTGAATGCAAATAATGTGACAAGTAATATACCCCAAAAATAATAATAAAAAAATATATACACCGTATTTTTCGCCCTATAAGACGCACCTAGGTTTTTGGAAAATAAGAAAAAAATATTTTGAACCAAAAGGGGTGCTTTTGGTGGGTTTTGAACTAATGGTGGTCTGTGGATGACACTATTATGGGGGATCTGTGGATGACACTGTTATGGGGGATCTGTGGATGACACTATTATGGGGGACCTGTGGATGGCACTGTTATGGGGGATCTGTGGATGGCACTGTTATGGGGGATCTGTGGATGGCACTGTTATGGGGGGATCTGTGGATGACACTGTTATGGGGGATCTGTGGATGACATACTGTTATGGGGGATCTGTGGATGAGACACTGTTATGGGGGATCTGTGGATGACACACTGTTATGGGGGATCTGTGGATGACGCTGTTATGGGGGATCTGTGGATGACGCTGTTATGGGGGATCTGTGGATGGCACTGTTATGGGGGGATCTGTGGATGACACTGTTATGGGGGATCTGTGGATGACATACTGTTATGGGGGATCTGTGGATGAGACACTGTTATGGGGGATCTGTGGATGACACACTGTTATGGGGGATCTGTGGGTGACACTGTTATGGGGGGTCTGTGGATGTCACTGTTATGGGGGATCTGTGGATGACGCTGTTATGGGGATCTGTGGATGACACACTGTTATGGGGGATCTGTGGATGGCACTGTTATGGGGGGATCTGTGGATGACACTGTTATGGGGGATCTGTGGATGACACACTGTTATGGGGGATCTGTGGATGGCACTGTTATGGGGGATCTGTGGATGACACTGTTATGGGGGATCTGTGGATGACACTGTTATGGGGTGTCTGTGGATGACACTGTTATGGGGGTTCTGTGGATGACACTGTTATGGGGGGATCTGTGGATGACACGCTGTTATGGGGATCTGTGGATGACACTGTTATGGCGGATCTGTGGATGACACTGTTATGAGGAATCTGTGGATGACACTGTTATGGGGGATCTGTGGATGACACTGTTATGGGGGATCTGTGGATGACTCTGTTGTGCGGGGGGATCCTGTGGATGACACTGTTATTAGGGGGATCTGTGGATGACACTGTTATGGGGGGGATCCTGTGGATGACACTGTTATGGGGGGGATCTGTGGATGACACTGTTATGGGGGATCTGTGGATGACACTGTTATGGGGGGGATCCTGTGGATGACACTGTTATGGGGGATCTGTGGATAACACTGTTATGGGGGGGATCCTGTGGATGACAATGTTATGGGGGGGGGGATCATTGTAAATAGCCACTTTCGCCCCATAAGACGCACTGCTATATTCCCCCCACTTTTTTTGGAGGGGGGGGGGAGTGTGTCTTACAGGGCGAAAAATACAGAATATATATAAGATTAAAATATAGTGGTTGTAAATATGTAAATAATTAATAATTATAATAATCCATGTAATAATAAAAATACCAAAACAAAAATTAACAAATAGCATATGCTGACCCGAGAGATGCCTATAAGAAAGATGAAAAACCAGAGGACTCATTTAGTCCATTTCCGTTTCTTTTAAATGTCTCCACCACAAACATTTTTTGGTACACAATCTATTCCCTGAACTTTCAAACCCCTAGGGTCATAGGCATGATAGAGTTTGAAATGTCTGGCAACAGGTTTCAAATTAGTCACATCCCTTTCATTAAGAGTAGATGAAATATCTCGAACATGCTCCCGCACTCTGACCTTCAGCTCCCTTGTAGTAAGGACCACGTACATCTTTGGGCATTTTACATAGTAAACAACTGCTGTGCTGGAACAAGTTAACCAATGTGTGATTTGAAAAACCTTCCCATCAGTACCATCACTATCACTAAAAGCAAAAATACAAAAAAAAAAAAAAAAACTGTGGGTGCAATCGCTCCAGGGCCGATGGCTAATAGTTGTCAGCACAGTGAGCCAAACTGGAACCCTGCCACCTTTCCCTGCCAACTTGCAGTGCAAGCCCTATGTGGCAAGTCCACAACTGGTCGACAGTCCTTATTCTGCTAGGTGCAGGACTGACACACACACAGAGAAGAAACTACACAAAGACAAAGTCATACAGGAATGGGTGTGAATCACCCAGAGACTTGGCGCTCCATTAGTCAGAACACTCGCGCCCTGGAATAGAGCAGCTGAGCATTTATCCCACTGCTAGTCTCCTTCAGCACACGCCTGCTGCGGGGGGAAAGAGCATTGCATCCTGTTACTAATGATGTGGTTGTGCCACCAGGGGGCATAGCGTAACAGTGAATGTCTCCAAGTGCAGTCACAACGAAGCTGGAGTTAGCGACAAAAGTCCAAAAATATCCATTTAAAGAAATGGGAGAGCACTCCAATAAAAGTAAAAGGGTGGTCACCTTTATTGAAGTGCTAGTGCTGCCTCATTTCTTCAGGTCTATCTATCTATCTATCTATCTATCTATCTATCTATCTATCTCATATCTATCTATCTATCTATCTATCTATCTATCTATCTATCTCCTATCTATCTTTCTATCTATCTATCTATCTCATATCTATCTATGTATTTATCATCTATCTATCTATCTATCTATCTATCTATCTATCTATCTATCTATCTATCCATCTCTTGCCATCCTGAAGTGAAATATTGTCCTTCTGCAGGCAGTCGGGCTGCTTTATGTGGACCCTCTATTCTGGTCTGTATCGTGTTAAGTATCAGAATCTCTTCACCCATGTTTACATCCTCAGCCATGATGTTCTGTTCTGAGGTCTTATCAGCATTTTCCAGCCTCACCAGTTTCTTCCAATTTCATGGGACCTGCCAGAAGATGATACAAGTAATTGGCAGGATTTACTAAAAATGATAAAAATAAGCAAAACTCACAACAGGCAGATAGAATGAGCAGAGACCTTATAACATGAAGCAGACTGATCACATCCGTTATTAGATGGAGGCAATCTATTACTGTATTATTATAGTTATATTCTCATACACAGGAGCAGTATTATAGTAGTTACAGGGAGGAACAGATGTATTTGAACACCCTGCATTTTGCAAGTTCTCCCACTTAGAAATCATGGAGGTGCATTCCCACTCTGAGAGACAGAATAAAAAATATATATATCAGGAAATCACATTGTATGATTTTTAAAGAATTTATTTGTCTTGCACTGCTGCACATAAGTATTTGAACACCTCGAAAACAGCAAGAATTCTGGCTCTGAAAGACCTGTTACTGTGCCTTTAAAAAGTCCCCCTCTCCTCCACTCATTAATCTAACTTAGTAGCACCGGTCTGAGCTCTTTAAAGACACCTGTCCACCCCACAGTCAGTCAGACGCCAACTACTACCATGGGCAAGACCAAAGAGCTGTCGAAAAAGACACCAGAGACAGAATTGTGGACCTCCATAAGGCTGGAAAGGGCTACGGGGCAATTGCCAAGCAGCTTGGTGAAAATAGATCAACTGTTGGAGCAATTGTTAGAAAATGAAAGAGGCTAAAGACGCGTGTCAGTCTCCCTCAGACTGGGGCTCCATGCAAGATCTGACCTCTTGGGGTATCACTGATGATAAGAAGGGTGAGGAATCAGCCCAGAACTACAAGGGAGGAGCTGGTCAATGACGTGAAGAGAGCTGGGACCACAGTTTCAAAGGTCACTGTCGGTAGAACACTACGCCGTCATGGTTTCAAATCATGCATTGCTCGGAAGGTTCCTCTGCTCAAGTCATCACATGTCCAGGCCCGTCTGAAGTTTTCCAATGACCATCTGGATGATCCAGAGGAGGAGGCATGGGGAAAGTCATGATGAGACCAAAGTAGAACTTTTTGGTGTAAACTTCACTCGTCGTGTTTGGAGGAAAAAGAAGGATGGGTTGCATCCCAAGAACACCATCCCTACTGTGAAGCATGGGGGGTGGTAACATCATGCTTTGGGGGTGCTTTTCTTTGAAGGGGACAGGACGACTGCACTGTATTAACCTCTTAAGGACGAAGGGCGTACATGTACGCCCTTCGTCCGCACTTTAAAGATGGCGCCCGCTCCCGCACGGAGCGGGCGCATGAGCTGCGGGTAAACGCTTGATTCATCAAGCTGACACCCGCAGCTCATGTCCGTGACCAGCAGCGATGCCGATCGCGGACATTTAACCCCTCAGATGCCGTGGTCAATCCTGACCACGGCATCTGATCAGCAAAACCGAAAGTTTCACTTTCGGTTTGTGCTCGGCTCCCTGATGGCCACAAGGGGAGCCGGAGCATGCATGTAGTAGCCTAGGTTTCTGTGAATGAAACCTAGGTTACTATCAGTATTCCTATGGAGCCTATGACTGTAATAGGCTCCATAGGAAATATGCGATTTTCTCATATATTCCAATGCTATTGCATTGGAATATATGAGAATAACAATCTGATGATGGCATCTTATAGTTTCCTATGGGAACTATAAGAAAGTGGTAAAAAAAAAAAAAAAGTTTAAAAAATAAAAATAAAATAAAAAAATATAAAAATTCAAATCACCCCCTTTCCCCAAAATGAAAATAAAAAAATAAAAAAATAAAAAAATTACACATAATGGGTGTCGCAATGTGCGAAAACGCCCATACTATAATAATATTAAAAAATATTCACCATACGGTAAACATAAAAACGGAAAAAAAGCGTCCAAATGGCTAATTCGCCATTTTTGGACGCTTCATTTCCTAAAAAAAAATGAATAAAAAGTGATCAAAACATCATACGCACCCCATAATGGTATCAATTAAAAGTTCAGATTGCCCCGCAAAAAATTAGCCCCTACCCTGCTCCATACGCATAATTACAAAAAAGTTATAGGGGTCAAAACATGGCGACAAAAAAATAAAATAAAAAAAAATCCCACTTTTAATTTTTTTTTCACTATCAAAACGCAAGAAAAACTATACATATTAGGTATTGCCGGATTCGTACTGACCTGAAGAATAAAATTAACCAGTCAGTTTTATCGCAAATCGAACTTTGTAATTTAAAAACCCGTAAAACTGTGGTGAAATTGCTTTTTTTTTGCAATTTCACCCCATTTGGAATTTTTTTCCCGTTTCCCACTACATCACATGCAAAAATAAATGGTAGCGTTAAAAAGTACAACTTGTCCCGCAAAAAACAAGCCGTCATATGGCTATGTGAGCGGAAATATGAAAAATGTTATGGCTTTTGGAAGGCAGGGAGCGCAAAACAAAAACGCAAAAATCCCAAAACCCCCGGTCCTTAAGGGGTTAAGGAGATGATGAAAGGGGACATTTATTGTGAGATTTTTAGCAATAACCTCCTTCCCTCAGTCAGAGCATTGAAGATTGGTCGTGGCTGGGTCTTCCAACATGACAACGACCCAAAGCACACAGCCAGGATAACCAAGGAGTGGCGCCGTAAGAAGAAGATCAAGGTTCTGGAGTGGCCTAGCCAGTCTCCAGACCTAAATCCAATAGAACATCTTTGGGGGTTGCTGAAACTCCTGACAGATCTAGAGGAGATCTGTGTGGAGGATTGGGCCAAAACCCCTGATGCAGTGTGCAAACCTGGTCAAGAACTACAGGAAACATTTGACCTCTGTGATTGCAAACAAAGGCTTCTATACCAAATATTAACACTGATTTTCTCAGGTGTTCAAATACTTATGCAAGGATTTTTGCCGCCCTCTGCAAAAGAAAAGTTTGCTGCCCCACCCATGTGACATCACAATGCCCCACCCATATGATCTGCCACATTCACTAACGCCAGTGCTACAGTGCCACCGTGTTTACATAAAAAGCCGGCAGGGACAGACTATAAAGACCAGAACCACTACATTAAGCTGCAGAGGTTCTGGGGACTATAGTGTCCCTTTAATGTGAGGTTAATTAGAGACTAGAGATGAGCGAACTTTAAAAAAAAGTTCGGCGTTCGGCGTTCGGGTTGTGGTTATCGCCGCATCCCGTTATGGATTCCACTATCGCGGCATATGGAATCCATAAGGGGCGGCTTCCACGAACCTGAACTGTTGAACAGCCGAAGCACCCGGGGTAACGTCACCGTCATGTGATCAGTGCAGGGGGCGTGGCTCAGCACGGGATCAATCCCGAACGCCGAATAACCACAACCCGAACGCCGAACGCCAAACTTTTTTTTAAAGTTCGCTCATCTCTATTAGAGACTAGAACCAGGAATAATATATTAGATCACCTCCTTACACCCAGATGAGGATGATGATGGCTCTGGCTGCAGTCCGGCTCCACTGGTCTGGTGTAGAACAGGCTCTTTGTCTGTAACTGTGGTCACAAAAATCAATGTTCTGGGAGAAAGGGAAGCAGCTCCATTTTTGGTGCCCTTTACACAGCTCAAGGTCTGGGCCCCAGGGCCTGACAGTGAGTATGCCCATAAGGCCCAATCATAAGTCCACCTACATGTTCCACCCATGAGTTTATTCACAGTGGGTGAAGTGTGTAGGGGATGTGTTATGTGTTGCAGTAGAGAATCTAATGTGTGCTTATGGGATGTAGTGTATAGGGATAGCAGTGTGTGTAGGTGATGCCGTGTGTGTGTGGAGTGGATTGCAGTGTGTTTTCGTGTAAGGGATAGAAAGAAGTTTGTGTATAAGGTATGTATTGTGTGTACGGAATGCGTTGTGTGAATCTGTGTTTGTATGTGTAAGGGCTGCAAAGTGTGTTTATGTGTATGTAAGGGATGCAGTGTGTGTGTCTGTAAGGGGAGCATTAAGTGTGTGTAAGGGGAGCATTGAGTGTGTGTAACAGACGCATTGTGTTTCTGTGTATGTGTGCAAGGGGTGCATTGTGTGTGTGTATGATGGATGTCAATCTCTCCCCCCTCCCTCCCTTGTCACTCTCTTCTATCCCCTCCCTCCATTGTCACTCTCATTCCCCCCTCCCTCACTTGTCACTCTCATTCCTCCATCCCTCCCTTGTCACTCTCATTCCCTAATCCCTCCCTTGTCACTCTCATTCCCCCACCCTCCCTTGTCACTCTCATTCTGCACCCTCCCTCCCTTGTCACTTTCTTTCTTACCCCCTCCCTCCCTTGACACTCTCTTCCCCCCTCCCTCCCTTGTCACTTTCTTTTCTACAATCCCTGCCTTGTCAGTTTCTTTCCCCCCCTCCCTCCCTTGTCGCTCTCATTCCCCCCTCCCTTCCTCGTCACTCTCATTTCCCCCCTCCCTCCCTTGTCACTCTCTTTATCACCCCCATTCCTCCCTCGCTCGCTTGTTACTCTCTTTCTCATTTATCTATTCATTTACAGAGTCATGTCATCTGACACCCACCTCACCTATGTAAAGAGGCCTTTACCCTGCAGTTAATGTACATGGACCCATTAGTGGGAGGTTTATACCCCTTACTCTCATGTATAGCTGCTGTATACATATCATTAACAGTAGGTGGGCTCCTCTTATTGACAGTCGCACCCCTGCGGTAACATTTAGGGATGGGCACACCTCCAAGCTCATTATTTAACCCTTTTCACGCCACAATCGATGTAGATTTTAGTCAGGAGAAACAATTGCTGCTCTTTTTGTCTTTTCACTTTGAGTTTGCAGAGGTTTGGGATTTTTATAGATCTACCCCATTTTAAAGTAGCCCCTAAGTAAAGGCATATCTTGAAGTTTTTTTTGGCCCTAATGCTAAATCTTTAGCCACCTACCATGTGCCTATTATATTGCTGTGGGTGAAGGACTTTTTTGGGACCTCTCAGTCACAAAGGCTTCACCTTAGAATGCATGTTAAAATCGTACAATAATTTTATGGCCAAGAGATGGAAAGTCATCCTTATCTGCAAGTTATATCTCACAAAATACTATTGTCTCCTACATTAAACGAGTGGAAGAGGCCAAGTTGAGTCTTAGTCCAAGCCTTCCTATGGGGTCCCTTGATTACTTGCTGCTCTGTCGATATTGTCTCAGGGACTTGGATATCCTAGAATAAATCTGCACAGCCGAGAAGAATGTGGATAGTGAATACTTCCAGCCAGGCTTGTCTTGCATGATAAATAAAAGGATGGGAAAAAGTCTTGAATGTGGATGTGGCTTAATGAACAGATACTCGGCTGGAGTCTCTGTTGGGAGTCACAGACCCTGCTGTGCAGCCCTCTGTTGTACAGATTCACATTTAGCATGCGGAGATTACACACTGTTTATACATGTTCTGTAATCACTTAAGACATTTGTTTAATGAACATCTTTGGTTCTTCTAAATTCCTTTGTCTCTGGGGCACGCCCAGTGCAACCACAGATTACTAACTAGTCCTCGAGAAGCATCAAAGCTGAGGTTCAATTGGTAGAATGCAGTCAACTGTGATAGCCTGGGGATCTCCTGGACTTGTGATGTCATGGACTCGCTGGAGCCTGGCCCGGTACCATCTCATGAGTCCAATTTACAATGGAGAGTGTAAGCTACAGTAAGTCACTTCATGTCAGTGAGCATCTATTAATGAAACTAATGAAAATGAGCATTGACTATCCAGTACAAAAACATAATTATAGTATCCTATCATGTGTACATAAAACTGGAGAGATGTGGATTCTCTAAGCCACTGGTCAGACTGGGGTGTGGAGTCTAAGGAATGTCCTCTCATTGAGGTAAGGTCTTTCCCAGCCAGAAGGGGAAGGTGGTCATGGTGGATTGGTGCCACATTACAAGCTTTGCTATGGGAACCTAAGAAGCCTTGCTAAGCCTTAGACTCTGGTCTCACATTATGAGATGATATCTAGCTGAATGTCATGGAGGGGAGAAAGAGAAAATATTCATAGATTTTTGGACATCTGTTCAAGTTGTGGTTTGGAGGAAAGGATTAACTTAGAATTGCTCTTTTCATCGTGCTGGACCTCATAGCCATGGCATGCCCTTATGATAGGTGTAGCACTTTAAATACGTTGATCGCCATAGTCCACTGTTCACATGTGGTTCCTTGGATGTTACAATTGTCCACCAAAGATCCATAATCTACTTGGGTACCATCAACGATTGACCTGTTGGTCGAGATTGAAAGGTTGCCGTCAATCTCTATAAAGAGAAGGTAGTTCCATGGCCATTTGTTGAATTTTTTTGACTATTTTTGGCACAGCTTTTCTCACCTCTGTCATGTGCCCAACAAACCCTGCCATACCCAAAAAGGGCTCTTGAGTTTAAGAATTTGGTAAACCTCTGCCCTAGCCTATCAAGAAATCTCTAGATTTCATTTTGGGTCAGAACGGGGATGTCCTTACCAAAATCCAAACTCTGGACAACTAATATATCCAACACAAAGTAAAACAGATACCTAGAAAACTAGAAATGAGATGACTGCTGAACAGGAAGTGTCAGCCTATTGGAAGCTTCAATGGTGAAAACTGCAAGGTTTTATGTGTTTTTTTTATAAATAGTTACATGAAAAATAAAAATAAAATCTTAAAATGTTTGTTTAACTGAATTTAAATAGATGACACTTTCCCTTTAACCCCTATCGTCTTGTAGTAATACCGTCAATCCTGCAGATTTTCGTGCTCCTTTGGGAGTCCCGTTCTGTTTAGAACGGGATGGCATTGAGTGCCCCATAATCTCGCTTCCTGTGAGGAGGGTGTGTAATGTAATACTTGCTCAAATCAAATCCTCTTTAGCCGGCAATATGTTCCCTTCAGTCTGTTTTCCATTTACTGAAATGGCTAATCCCTGAGATCAGTGCTCCTGTAGGTAGTTTAAGGAACAGGGGACATATGTTCTTGGCGAGGCCAAGATGGAGACAGAAGGGGGTTTGCATATTTTTAAAAGGCGGCTTATTGCTTTGATAGGACGTGGCAGGCAAATGAAGTATTAATGAGCTTGCTCTGTACACCACATGGAATATGAATAACCACAATTAACAAGCCCATAAAGCCTGGAGATTAATAATACCTGACGCTGCATTAATTTGCCTGGGAGTGAAGGTGATATACAGCTGGCTCTTGTGTCCCAGTCTTGTTCTGGAGGAGGGACAGTCAACAAAAATTAGCGACTTCTGCATTTTTATGGCGATTCTGAGGGAATCTGTGCAAAATGCACTCGTAAAAAAAGGATGAATGAACAGATACAGCAGAGCTGAATTTACGAGCAGGCTCTTTGTGCGTCATAACAACTCCATGGTGGTGCCTGCAGGTTACACAGTGTAATATGGTGAGGACAATTATTAAGGGCATTTTGAAGTCACAGAAGTGGGTACCCCAACGCTGGACCTTTCCCTCAAAGGGAACAAGCAAAGGTTGAAGAAGTTGAGATGTCCATCCCAAGTTGTCCCCAGATAATACTACATTTTCCCTACATCAACCACTTCAGGAAATTATCTGGGTGCACCGATAATTGGGTCTTAGAAGATGAACATTTTGCCCTGTTCTGTCCTATGGTTGCTCCATGCTCCTCCACCTGCTCTTCTGTTCAAGGCTTTCAGGTATGGCATCCTCCTTCCTGTCGAAGCTCTCCTGGATCTACTGCTGCTCCCTGCCCTGCACGCCCACTGACTGGTTTTTGAAAGACCACCAGCATGTGCTAATGCACCTGTTCTTCAACCAATGTCTAACTGTCATAGACTACATAAGAACACTTCTTCTATGTCCTTATGCTTGAGCTATAAGGTCCATTGGTTCTCGCTGCCTACTAAAGTATTTGCTTGTGCGTTTTCTGACCTATTCTTCCACCTTCCTTGGCCTCCATATGACTACTGATGTCACAATACTCCTCCTGCCTCAACCTTGGTATGGCAATCCCATAGAATCTGCTCCCTGGTTAAGCTGTATGTCAATTTTGTGCAATCCAGAGGGTTGAAATCTGCTTCTGTACACCTTTAAAACAGTTGTCTGACGTAGTTAACCCATTTATGGGCATTGGGTTGTTGTGGGACAACCTCCTCAAGAATTCCAAACAGATCCTGGTGGGACCGGATCATGATGTGGCCAAATTATTGGATGTAATGATCCCATCATGATCTTCCTCATGAGATGCTAAAATGACTGGAGATATGTAGCAGGTTGGATAATGCTCGTTTTCTAACAGCCAACCCAATTGATGTCTTAATGATATTTCATCACTGATCCAAGAAACTTCTACAATTTTACATGTTCAGTAAGACTTGATTAGAATTGTTCACCACTTTTTAGGTGGAAACCTCTTCATTGAACATGGTTTGGCTTTCTGCCATCTTGAACTCAACATCTTGAACTGAAAGCACCAGTTGTAGGAGTCTCAGGAGGCCAAGATGTCTCAGGAGGCCTAGCTGGTTTTGAATTGCTATGACGCTAAATGAATTGAAACCTTCACAGACGTAATGACCTTATTTTTTATTTTATATAAAATCCTCAAGAATTCCAAACAGATTGTGGTGGGAACTGATCATGATGGGACCAAATTATTGGATGTTATTGGATGTGATGATCCAATCATGATCTTCCTCGTGAGATGAATCAATAATTGCAACATTCACCAAACCTATTGCTTGGGTTTTCCATCAAGCTGTTGACCTCTCGTGGTATGCTTAATATCTGCTTGAGTGGAAATCTGTGACAGCACACCGTAATCTCCTTTTCGTCTCTTGAGATGCATTCTGGGAAGATAATGTAATACTCTGCAATAAACAGCTTTGTATCTGGCTGTGATTAATCTTTCAATGGCGAGTTGCCCAGTTTGGTGCACCGAGTGTCATAGGCTGGAGACATCTAGGCAGCTATGGTGTCCTACATGTTTGTTTCTGTTTTCAGGGGGGATAAGGTTCGGAAATCTCTTCACGTGGGATTTAATCTTGGAAGTTAAGGGTATTTTTGTTATCAAATTGAAAGCTATCTCTGTCTTCCAGCTTGGCTCTGCTTGATAATCCCCTCATCACTAAATGTATGTTTAATCCCTCTTCCTTGACAGTAGCCAATCTTATTTTTTGTGACTATGATGAACTCACAGTTTTTAAACATAAGGGCCTAAACCATCCTATTGTGCCACGCTATTTATATTTCTGATTATGTTAAAAGCAATTTGGCGCTTAACGACATTACAGATTAAGAGATAGAAACTTTGTATTTTATAGAATTATGAACTGTTCATTGTAATGGCTTCTTCTTTATCTCATGTCTACATGCTTGGAGTGATCTATAGACCTTCCTCAGAAAAACAATCGCATCCTTCAGAATTTATGGATTACTGAAAAACTCGAAGACGCAACATTTGTATTTTTACTGGAGAGAACATACGTCAAACAGCTCATTCTTAGTCAAATTAAATAGACTCCTGGTCCAGCAGTCAAGTTTATAATCTATGCATAATGAATGGCTTACTTCTATAATGGAGACTTGTAATGAGGAGCATTTTATTAGCTGCATTTTAACTGACGCAGTTTAAAGATCATACAGTGTAATCCATAACGGGAGGTAAATTATAGCTCATGTACTAAAGCAAATGCTTCACTTGCCTTCTAAACCCTGTATGTAGAGCCTACAGACTTATACAATGTTCTGACAGCGGCAGCCTTGAGCTGCCACTGTCCCTCGTACCCTGCGTGGCGACCTGGACCCATCTCCTACTGTCTTATTCCAGATGGTACACCCCCCAGGGTCTGCTCTGTCCCTCTTACCCTGTGTGGCGACCTGGACCCATCTCCTACTGTCTTATTCCAGATGGTACACCCCCCAGGGTCTGCTCTGTCCCTCTTACCCTGCGTGGCGACCTGGACCCATCTCTTACTGTCTTATTCCAGATGGTACACCCCCCAGGGTCTGCTCTGTCCCTCTTACCCTGCGTGGCGACCTGGACCCATCTCTTACTGTCTTATTCCAGATGGTACACCCCCCAGGGTCTGCTCTGTCCTATCCACGAAGGGTGCGGCCTGTTGGCTGGCAATGCCTCCTCTGGTCATGCTCGCGCTCCCTCCAGCTCTTAAAGGTACAGCATGCACTATGACCTTCACCAGCTAATGGCTGACAACTGTAAGATACTTAAGGCACCTTTCCCAGTAGGAAGGTGACTGAGTAATACAGATGTAGCAGGGTTAACACACATGCTTTATGAGACATGTTATCTAAACTAAATGCAACTAAATGCGTTAAGCAATTGCTTTCCAATGGCTTTTGTTTCAAGATAATGAGATGAGTTAAGAAATTTGAGTTAAGAGTGTGTGTGTTACCCCTGCTACATCAGTAGGTTGCATAACGTGCTAGTTTCTGTGAAGATGTGCTGCAGTTGTTTGTCTGCCTGTGTAGCGACCTCTGCCTGTTTACTGGACTCTGACCATGTGCTGCCCCTTCCTTATTGATCCTTCACTGCCTACCCTCTTACTGTTTACTGTTTTGCTTGTACGCTTCCTTCCCTGACCTTGGCCTGTCCCTAACAATGGTTTTGCTTGACCCCTTGGTGCCCTGCAATGGTGTCTCTTTATCCTCTGGGCCAGCAGTCTCTTGAACTGAGACTACTCCAGGAAGTAATGGTCTGGTGGTTCCCCTGCAGCAACATCCAGATCCCTGTACAGGTGTTAAAGGCTCAACTTATGGACAGCTCCTTAGGAGTGTCCCCAAGCTAAATCTGTTCAAGTGACCCAGTGAATCCATGTCTGTTTTATTATACATACATTCACATTAGGGTGAATTTAGTTTTGTGAACTTTCAAGTATAGCTGTAGATGGTCTGAATTAGAATAGGACATCTTAAGGATGGATTCACTATGTTAAATAGAGAAGCCAACTTCCCTAGATGGTTTGAGTGGGGTACCATAGCACCATGTCACAGTCGGTGGAACAATAAACAACCCAAGTTGGTCTCATGTTCCTTCATCCTGAGCAGTGAAAACACAGACGCAACATTGACTCAACATTAGAAGATAGGATGGAGGGTCCCAAAAGCCTTAGTGCCAATTAGGAGGTTGAGCTTCCTTTTGAATAAACTTAGGAAGAACCAAATACCATGGAAACAAACCCATTTGAACTTTAACCATTGGGAGATACTCTTCAGAAAACTGGTCAAAGAAGTCTAAAGAAAATCCGATAAAGTGAACTTTGGTCTTCTCTCCATCCCCACTAGGGAAACATAAGCACTGAGGCACAACAGTACGATTTTTGAGTGTTCACCTCATTTCACTGCCATTGTCTAGACTCCTCAGAAATTGGAAGGACTCATGTGACTGAAGAAGACTTAATGCTCACATAAATGTCTCCCAGAAGTGCCAAAGCTGTGTTTCTGTAATTTCTTAATTTCACCTCTAGTAATGATGCTCTAAAACAGATTCAACAGACCAAACCCTCCCATTTCTAGACGATAAGACTGTTCATGTACTTGGTCTATTAGGTTTTCATTAAAGCTCAGGCTCATTGTCCATCACTAGTGACTCACTTTCCTTAAAATTAGGTGTGATTAGAGCTATTTCTAGAGGAACTTGTATACAGTTCCTAATGTGAGCAGAAGTAGCTCCAAAAATGTCTGAAATGTATGAGTTTCCTAATGTATTAAACCTACATCTTTTTTGGAAGTTGACTACACAGAAGAAATGGATCAATGGTCAATGCCTGAAACATTTCTGGAGCTATAAGTCTAATAAAATAAAAAAACAAGGAATGGACTTATTCTTTTATGAGATCAAAGACCAAATGTCAAAGCACCAATTTCAAATAAAGCTTCCACTCTTCCCCAAATTAGAGGTAAGACTATTGTTTTGTTTTTCCAGAAGACTCAACCATGGACATATGTAGGACAAATATGTGAAGTCTTTTAATTCAGAACCTTATGGTCTAGATCTCTGG